>OY744515.1:11516303-11588803 GCA_963556195.1 Sepiola atlantica
AGTGTGAGTCTGCGTTGTTTTATTCTCATACCCAACTTGTAAACCAGTGCTTGAACCCTCGGCGATCGCCAAGACGACACTGCCAGAACAGAAGATGAAAGAGAAGAAAACCACGGCACACAAGCGTTGGAGTCAGAGATTGTCAAGGGGAGCGGCATATTGTTTTACATTGTGAGGAACTCTGACCATTCGAAAAATTCTCTAAGAGGAATTTTTAAAAGTACCAATCTTAAAGCACTGTTGGATAATGGCCCTATGGGAATGGACGTATCTGTTGGAAATCGTTGGTTTGACTTGCGTGAATTAGTGCGGGTGGACCCGTGCAGTCGAGTGCAGAATAGGGCCTGTTCTCACAGTCGGAGCTCACAGACGTGACAGGGTCACCGCGTGACGAGACCTCAGATCAAGGGTCAATGCGCACCTGCGATAGAGGCTCTGTGACGTCACGGGTTTTTGCGTAGGAAGCAGAGGGATCCATGATGTCACTCGTTCGTTGTGAGAATCGAGCTTTAGCAGTCTGGGTTTTGGAGGCGAACCTATCAGACGTGATTTTTACCATGTAGTCTGCAACTTACATAGGGGAATTATTTCCCTAAGAAAATACAGGCGAAAGATCTCTCCCCCCCCCCTCTCCATGAATGGTTAAGACTTAATTGATAAGTAATTACGAAAGCAGTAATTTGCTCTCTCCCTCAACGTTGGTGAATATCTCCAAGCCGATCGATAACTAACGCCTGTAATAAAAAGAATTGAAAATTTAAAAGATTGTTTGTCGATTGAGTCGGTCATGAAGTTTTTGTTGTAGCGGCGATGTTCACGGCAGTACAGAAGAGAAGAAAGAATTCAACCACTAGACGACACACCCCTCCACGCGACGAGGAAAGAAGAGAGGGTACGAGAAATTTAAAGGTATGCAAACTATATGGTTTTTGGTGTTAAAAAAATGACGAGTGTTTAAATGAGAACTGCCACGGCCCGTTCCGGGACGAGTATACAAAATGAGAACTGCCGTGGCCCAAGAAGAGGGGCGATGCAACAGCACCATGTTGCGCCATTACAATAGATCGCAAGCTTATTATTGTTCTAATGTTAGAAACAGGTCATCGGGGCAACACGTGTTTTATGTCTTGTTACATAAAACAACACCAAATTCTACATTTTAGATGATTAGATTTCAGAACAGAGATAAAGCCAGAGCCATACTTCTTACCCCATAACCACCCGACCTCGAGGGTGAAGCAGGCAGGCCGGAATTAATGCTTTTAGTTTTAGTTTTTGTCTCCTGACTTAAAATATTGTCTGAAAATATAGAGCTGCTTATACAGTAACAACATATACACGAAAAAAAACATGACTGACCTAAATATAAATTCTGTCATGCTATGATGTAAAATTTGAAAACTTATATCCTTTATGAAATATATAGTTTAGTTTAGTTTATTTAAAAATATGCATTAATAAGGCTTTCAAACATGTATTAACAAAATTAGGAAAAATGCAGTTGAGGATTGCATAACCCTTGCTTCACTATGAATACATTGATGCGCACATAAAGTAAATACCCTACCAGGCAATGCCAGGTACAGTTAGTATATATATTCAGAAAATCGCTCGAAAAGTCAAGAATTTAATGAAAAAAAATCAAAGGAAAAAAACTTTGTAGTTTTTATTCACACTTGACTGAATAATAACTTGCTGCCAAAATACACACACACACACACACACACATATATATATATATATATATATATATATATATATATATATATATATATATAAATAAATATTATTTTCAAATTGACCCATATACACGTGTTTCATGCCAAACCTGTAATCATCAGTATGGAAGGAGACAATCTCTGCCATTCGAACCCCAATACAAAAGTCATTCTTGATTCAGTAGTCGGAGCGCTAACCGTTGCGGCCAACACGCATTGCCATAGAAATGGGATAGTAAATTAACGTCTAAATGCAAAATTCAGCAGGCATATTAGCAAGCTGTTAAACAGAACTCAATAGGCAGAGCTTAGAGTATAACTATATATTTTTATATATATATATATATATATATATATATATATATATATATATATATATATATATATTATAAGAAAGTTTTCCAGAAGTGTTGAATATAAAAGCTCAATGACTGTTAACATTTTACAACTCCCTCCCTGTCCCCTGTTTCCCCGACGGTACTGACATGCAGAAATTTAAAACTAATGTAAACAGACATCTCGATGCGCAGATCCCAATTTAGGTTGACACCCCCCCCACACACACACACACACCTTCTCCCTCTTCTTTCTTCTCAGTAGCCCCTTACATCTACAGTGGCAGCCTGCCTTGTCTGGGGTGAACTATGTTTTAAAAAAAACAACAACAAAAAACAATAGAGCATATATAAATAAACGATGGTATTATAAATTCTAATAACCAAGTCTTTATTTATATTTCTACTTCCCTAATTTAAAAAAAATCAACGTAACTTATGAAAATTGAAACGAACAACCAGGAATAAACGTTTCCAGGATCTTTCGCCACTACAGCTTATCAGAAGATCGCCATATCATTTCCAGAGAAAATTCATTTTTTATGCATTTCCCACCGAAAACCTTTCCCTCAAAGGGACCATAAAATCCATTCATAGACAGCCAGACATTTTATACATATATACATATATATATATATATATATATATATATATATATATATATATATATATATATATATATATAGCTGCTTTGATTACGAACATAACAACTGGCCAGATACAACTATGGCCTATATTTCCTCACTGGTCTTGTCCTGAAAGCAGCTTTCTAAAAGACTGACTGAATTAGTCACACCTTCCAGCTGTGTTCCAATGCATTCTGATGGCATTAGTCATGTCTGGATCATCTGACAATGCTTTGTACGTCCTAACAAAAAAAATAAATGGAACATTTTTTTTTTAGCAAATTTCATTATGTTTTTGACAAAGTAAATCTAAATTGTTTTCAAATTTTGAACAGACACATTGAGAGCAAGTCATTTGGAGAATATGTGTTCTACGTTTTTTTATGTTTGAGAAATCATGAGGGTTTTAGTGGCGTCAGATACAGTGTCATGCTAAATTCACTCCTTTCAGATGCCAGTATAATTGGAGTGCCGAATCTACACTTGATTGAATTTTTTTTTTCCTAGACTTTTTTTTATAGTCATGGTTTACCACTTACCAAGGCCAAATGTCACTTAAGGATAAGGGTTAGTGAGATTCTCAGTTGGATGATGGAACAGTATTATGAAAGGGTTGACAACTATGATGAATTTACAGGACAATGCGACAAATATTTGTTGACTTTGGGCTTAAAAACGACCATGTTGTAGTCTGTAGAGGAACATTCCTGTGGTAATGTGTTCCACAGGTGGAAAATTCTTGGAAAACCCCCCCACTTTGTTCATGGAAGTTTCGTTTGATTCTAACCACACAGAGGAAGATGGCAACTCGGGATATTTGTTGGTGATGTCCCTACCACATAGAAAACTGTCCTGGATGTAGGCACAAATTCCCTGTCCATTGCGATTTCTATGGGCTTATTTAATAAAAGATGAAATTCTTATTACATTACAGATTTTTGTCAACAAATGTGAAACAAGTTGTTGTCCACACCCCAAACTTTAAAAAATGACTTTTAGTTTGTAACTCCATTAACTGAGGTAAGAATGCCACTTACACATTTCGATGATATGGAGAAATAAAATTAATTTTACTTTTTACAAAGATAATGCCAATTTTCTCAACCTAGGGGTCTTTTAGAGAATCAAAACTTCGAAAATAAAATGAGATATTTTACTTTTTCAGAAAGTTTAATTTTAATTGGACCCGCGTCATAATGGTTGATTCACAATCAGTTCTAAGTGACAGTCTTCTGAAGGTTGAAGGTTCAATCCTTACTATAGGTGATAATAACTAAGAATATGATAAAAATTAATACTTCTATCCAGTCATAGCTGATGGAATGAGAACAATCTACCCTCATAGATTAAATAAAGAGTTCAGTTCGAAATTCAGTATAGGTTCCCGAGTTCGTCATAAAGATTCATAATTTCGAAAATATGCATGCGATGAAGATCGAAGTTTATATCGTGTGAAAATAATAACCAAGATGAGCAGCATAGTCGTTCGAATAATCCAAATAATATATTTAATTTTTTAGTTCATTTTTTTCACTAATCACGAGTAAAATAGGAATGTACCATTATGTAGATGCGGCTGTGTAAAGGTAAGGTGAGAATTGGAAATTTCCACATTAAAATTAAATAAGAAAATAGAAAATTCCATTAGAAGTTAAGAATAGAATGAAAGCTACGTGTACAGGAAGTTGAATCATGGATGGAAGTCTGAAGTGACACGTAGCAAGAAGGGGAGAAGAGTCTTGCTCTTTGCCAGATGAGCTGGTTGTGTTCAGTCGCAATTGTCGAAGCTCCATCTTCGTTTACCTCCTCCCCCCCTCTCTGTAGGGGCTTTTTAGATAGGAAGGTTATTCGTAGTCCTACAGTGTGGTGAGAGAATGAAAGAATCAAATATAAAGTAA
Source organism: Sepiola atlantica (assembly GCA_963556195.1). NCBI lineage: Eukaryota > Metazoa > Mollusca > Cephalopoda > Sepiida > Sepiolidae > Sepiola > Sepiola atlantica. Next base: position 11,520,881 of record OY744515.1, read on the forward strand.
CATGAGCCATTGAGCAATAAGTTTTTCTTTGTTTATTTGTTGTTTTAGATGTTGTACATAATTACAGTTTCCAGGCGAAAGAGGAAGATAGACACTTTGGCTGCCACATCACCACTGTGATTACAGAGAGACGATCAGACAAACTGTGGGGAAGTATTTGCATTACAAATTTTTAATGCTTTAAACATTTCTGATTTCCTTCTATTTCATTGATTTTTGCAAAGAAATATGGTTGGTTCTTTACAATCGTATGAACAGTTATGTCTGAAATCAGCCAATTCTTTGTGTGGATAACCTAACAGCCATAAATTCTTGGAATACTACATAAATAATATCGATCGATCTGGGAGAGGAAGTAACTGTTGATGGTTCAAATAGTTAAATTTGATCCATGAGAATAGCATGGACAAAAAACGGAAGTAAAGAAGGGTCACATGATGATTAGCAGGTGAGAGCTTTTTGGAGACAGTAGACAATAAGAAGTGAATTAACCAGAGAAAGCTGACATTATTTATTTGTCTGTCTGTCTGTGCCTGTCTGTCTGTCTGTCTGTCTGTCTGTCTGTCTGTCTGTCTGTCTGTCTGTCTGTCTGTCTGTCTGTGCCTGTCTCTGTCTTTCTCTCTCAATCTCTATCTCAATCTCTATCTCTTATTGTGCCCGGATGAATTGGGTTGTTTGAATAACCCATTGACCCATTTATTGTGAATGTTGTGAAAGGAAAAATGAAATACGAGCTTTAAATCAAGTGAAAGAAAAGCACAAAACACATATGAACTTTTCGGGTTTATTGCTGGAACTAAAGAAAAAAATATATATTTCTACAAAAAACTCAAGATCAGTAGCTGCTGTTTATTCTACAGCTTATACATACATATACATACATATATATATACATGAACCTACACACACATATCGATATACATTAAATAATTAAATGTAATTAACAACGAGACCTAGAAACGACACATCGAATCAGCCACAAGTAAGTCTTTTTGCTTTCATCCCTTGGTCTCTCATCTAATGAGGGTCGATATTATCGTTGTATGCAACACAAGTATTTCTACATCGGAGATAATGTCCACAAAGCACTCAAATGTCAAAATGTGACAATGTGCTGCGGGGCCCTACAAAGGATTTAGGATGATTAAATTTACTAGTGTATTTGGAGAAATGTACTGAGGAAACCAGAAATTATCAATTCACACGAGTTACAAAGAATTCGAGAAATATAATACATATTGTTTCGTCTATGAGTAGGAAAAACTGCCGAGAGCAGAAATCGCAGCTGTGACTTGAGTAAAAGTTCAGCTGAGGTCAGGTATGACATGAGTGTCAAAAATATCTGCTCAGAGTAACCAATACATGGGAAAATTCGAATGAAAACCAAACCGAGGCTAGAGGTAGCCGGCAGCCAATCAAAACGCACATTGGCCATGACGAAAGGATTTATTCCGGGGGGGGGGGGAGGTAACCATGCTTGATTATAAAAAGGGTGTGCCAAGCGCATTTAACACTATAAGTAGAGGTTTCCTAGTTTGAGCTGAGAGAGCAGTCAGCAGTCGAGGGAAGGTGCAGCGATTTTCACCCACCCCCCTTCTACGAGAGTGAAATACGTTTTTCTAAGCCTGTGTTGAAATTCGTTTCACGTCACTGTCTACAAAGATTGAAGAAGTCGCAAATTGAATTAATTAATGATTCACATTCAGCATAAAAAAACCATAGACATTTGGAGGACCCTTTTTAGGGTTCCCATTTTGGGGGATATTTTGGGGAGAATCAAGTTTTAGAGAAACATTTTAAGGAAAACTGTTTTGTGTAATACTCAAATGTGAGAGATCGAGAAAAATGTTATACGATAAACACACACAAAATAATGAGTTCAAAAGCATAAGTTCACAAAAGAGATATTTTATATTTATATTTAAAGGTGGAAGTTTACATAAATATATAAACATAGAATGTTTGTTTATATTTTGAGACTTTTTGCATGGCAAGAGGGGATGAATACGCTAAGATAATTAGAAAGTCTGAGTAGATTATTTAAGGACTGTGAATTATCCACAGGTCAGAAAAATTGTGTAGCAGTTACCTCCTCCTTTCAAAACATAACTACACCGGTGTGCCGGTAGGTGTCGCTTTTTCACCGACAGGTGGCGCTGTAAAGCGACACCAGAGTTATCTGCCCTTCGGACTATAAAACCAGGTGCAAACGGAAATTCCCTCTTCTCTTGTCAACAAGCCTCGACAGAACGACACTGGCGCTCCGTCTCTCTCTCTTCTCTTCTGGTCAATTGACCTTGGCAGAACGACGCTCACACTAGCGCTCCGCCTCTCTCTCTCTTCTCTTCTTCACCAACCAGCCTCAGCAGAACAGCTCCGTTTCACTCGCTTTTTCCTACTCAATTGGCCTCGACAGAACGACGCTGACACTAGCGTTCCGTTTCACTCTTCTCTTCTGGTCAATTGGCCTCGGCAGAACGACGCTAATGCACTAGCGTTTCGTCTCACGCTTTTCTCTTGAACTGGTCTCGGCATAACAACTACCAACACACGTTTCTTCCGTCAACACGTGGTCAAACAACGGTAAGAGTTCTCAACTCATTTTCTTTGTGTACGGCTTTCAAAGACTTTTCCCACGCCGGTTTCATTTCTTCTCGTACCTATTCAAGAACTGTTTTTCCATCGACACACATGCATACATCACACACTTCATCATTCCACGTACACACACGTTCAATAAACGTTATTTGAACTACTTCATTTTTTTTTGTTAATTATTACTCTGTCTTTGCATGCAACGTTGCTTGATTTACTGAACACGTTTATAATCAAGGGAACACGACCCTCGATCTTAACAATTGTAATAAAAAATTCCCCTCTCAAATAAAAAAATTATATTTGATTAAAAGTCATTAATAAAAGTAATGCGTATGGTTTTTATTGTAGAAAAAGTTCAGTGAGAAATGTTATAAGCGTTAAAATGAATATGTTTATACATTTGTTTACAATCAGCATAAATCAGCAGACAACAGTGAAGGCGATTCAAGCATTGTGTGTGTGTCGCTTTTTGTAAGTGGGCGTATGCGTATGACAGTGTGTACTTGAGTGAGTTGAAAATTATAGCAAGTAATGGAGCAGGAGAAACGGAGTGTAATATATTGAATGTTAGCACTGTCTTTGAAATTTTTTGTCTCAACTATTTATTGAAGGAAAAATCTGGCCTTATATGGGGGGGGGGAAGATGGATCCAAAAGGCAATTTCGATAAATTCAGAAAATCCTCTGATTGGTTCAATATATTGTTATTTGTTTTTATTAATTAAGGTGGGTGCATGTGCGAAGCCGTGTGCGCGGAAACGATTTTGAGCACTTTCATTTTGGGCACCGAAGTGTAAACTTTGCCGCTACAGACATTACCCCTTCATTCTATGAAGAAAACTTTTACTGTAAATAAACAAACACAATCCAAAAAATTTGTGTGGACTCTGTTGATTTCGCTTGTATTTTTATTTTATTTCTATATATAAACACCTTTGTCCAGTCGATGTCTTCTCGGAAAGCGGTGAGACATATTTCATGCTAGACAAATCACAGCGTTGGAGTGGAGTGTGGTCCCTCTAACTTCTTCTTCTTCTTCTTCCCTCAAAGCTGCAGCTCGGTCTTGGCAAGCCAGGTTCTCGTCTCGTCATCTAACAAAGACAAAGCACATCGACTTGCTGTCAGTGATCCTTGGCCTTTTGGCTAAGATCAAAGTGTAGTATCTGTTCCGATGGATACTGCACGCCTGTCCTGTGCAGTTCTAGGAGGTCCACCCTCCCAGGCTTCGCCTCCCCTCTTTGGGGAGGAGTAAGTTTATTGCTTACTGTCTGAGGCGCCCCTACCGGGGAATGCCGACGGGGCTGCCCAGGCAATTTTTAAATGGCCAGAGTGCTCACCTCTCGAGCGCTGGCTTTTAACCCCACTTGCTCGACCCGATCTTGGGTCACATCTTACTTGTGGGAGTAAGATAAAACTGGCCTTGTGCCTAACTCCGCGAGGAGTAAATAAACATCGACTTGCTGTTCATGCCATGGCTGACAACATAACAACGAAGATGGCATATCAATCCATGAAGATAACGGAGGTCCGAATGGGTATACGACAGTGTCTGGGTTGATACGGACGAGGGGGAACAGTTCGTAGTGAACATGTTTAATGCAGAGTCAGCCAAAATTGTGACACCCATAATCGTATCATTTTTTTATTTTTTTTATTAATGATTCATTACTTATCAAGGCTAAAAACACTTGAGGATAAGGATTAATGAGGATAAGTGATATATTAACAGTTAAATAGTGATGAATACTATGAGAGGATTGAAAATATCCACATACCACCCATCTCAAACAACAGCTGACCAAAAAATAGCAATTCTTCCCCCTATGTCAGAAATATCGCTCATGCAATGTGCAGACTAAAGGATAAAATAAGCAGGAAGTGAGTGTTACGAGGCTGCCAAAATTAAACTCAATGTTCACTTTCTACTCTCATGAAATAAGTAAAATTAAAAAATTTTAAAAGCCCACAAAAGTTACAAGTTGTTGCTGATCCCCAACGTGGGGGTAGTGTCTTTTCAGTTGGGGTGTTTACATTATGTTATTTTTCTATGCCCATTCTGTGCTGACTCTAAAACATAACTAAGTAAATGTTTGCATCATAATTGAAAATCTAGTCACGTGACAACTTAAATCCTAAATCGATTGTTGCCCCCAACTCTCCACCGACAGTAAATGGTTTGACCTTTTGATCTCTGACGTTTCTTTCAAAATCGTAAGTTAATGTGCAAAACACTCGCCCTGACTCTGACTCTTGAAATTTTAAAAAGTCTGTGAAAAATATTGAATAACATGTGTAACATAGAGCGGCGCCGTTCAAAGAGGCAGCGTCTGGTATGCTGTGCGTGTGGGGCGAACCCGAAAACGCTCGCTGACGACAAAAAAGAAAGAGGAGTGGGAGGAGAAAGGTGTCAGAAAGTCAAATTAGGTTTTTATTTGAAGATCCGGGCAGCGGCGTCGAGAGAGAGAGAGAGAGAGAGAGAGAGAGAGAGAGAGAGAGAGAGAGAGAGAGGGAGAGATTTATGCAAATTAAGTTGGTTTGCATGCGTCACATTTTTTTTAACAAGAGAAGGAAAATGAAGATTCGGGGACAGATGTGGAGATCGTTCTGAACGTGGGATCGTAAAGCGAACGAAAGGAGAGAATAGTGTTGGATTTTTTTATGTTGGACTGAGCGACGTTTTTCTTTTACACTGGAGAGAGATATTAACATTCATTTGGACTTGATCTTGGCGACACCTCTGTTTAACTGTTCCGATACTATTTCTTTATTTTATCTACAACAAAACTAGATTGATCCGAATGTCTGATCTGTTTAGATGAATCAAAATGTTATCTCGGTGAGTTGAGGAATAAACAGTTGATTCTAAAGGATGAACAAGAATAAAATAGCAATGCCATCTTGATTGAATCAGTTTTAGGATGAGTAACAGCATCATGAAACACATTCGTAAATGATACTAGGCATGGATATGGTTTATTTATTAAAAAATAAATGAAGTGTTACGACACCAATGATGGATCACAGTTTATTCTACTATTTCTAGATCGTTTATAGAACGATACAGAAATATACAAAGTGATTGAAGACGAGAAAAACGAGAATTTAAACTTCTAACCAATAATTCAATTCTTATTCAATTCTTATTTAGGAGAAAATATAAAATGTATAACATGGCAAATGTGAATTGTGGATTAAAAGCAACAAAATGAATGGAACAAATGAAAGGATGATGAATGCAGAGTTTTTTGTTTTCAAAGTGATATATTTATTAATACAAGGATTTGTGTTTTCAAAGTGATATATTTATTAATACAAGGATTTGTGTTTTCGAATTCGAGGAAAATCAGTGAAAAGCAAACTAGCAAGCGTCAACAATAATTTCGTTACACGTGAAAGGAATATATATAGTTAACACGTGAAAAGGTTATTAGACATTAATCAGTGAAATGCATGAAAAGGCAAGAAGTTCACGTGTCTTATATGCATAATATTTGATAAAAAAAAATGTGACAAAGGTACTGGACATGAATGGCCAAGTAAAACAAATGAAAACTGAAAAGTGTGCCTCAAAAAATGGAAAAAGATTAAGAAGTAAAATAAAGGAACGTTTTACGGATTTATGAAAAGCCCGGATTACGACCAGCCAGATGTTTGGTATTCATCTGCTCTCTGAAAAAGTCATGTCCAAACTGATTTTATTTTTTTTTGCAAATAATTCTATCTGCTTTCCTTTGGAGTATCACGTGACCAGAGATCCAAGAATGCATATTTGTATTAAGAGGAAAGGGGTGAAAAAGGTAGAGAGATAAAGCAGGAGGAAAGAGGGCTTGTTTCAACAAAGGAGTTGACCTCTGGGTGACTGTATCCTGAACCCTTAGGTTGTAACTTTCTAGAACATTCCAAAGGACTTTATGTTATGTAACATAACATACTCATTGACACATGATATGGATTACGTTTCTTTCAGACAAATATCTAAGAGAGGGGGTGGGGGAAACGCCTCAATATTTTGCAAGAAATTACCAGATAACGTGAAAAATTGATTGTTTGGTTTTATTGTTTTGTTTTATGACTTATCAACACTTTTGGTTCTTTTAATTATTTTTCTAATGGGTTTTTTTACGCTTCAAGTTCTTAATCTCTTCAAATATTTATAGATTAATCTGTTTTAAGCATATATTTTGTAAATAAAATAGTCTGTAAACGACAGATTCGAATTAACCCATAGATGGAAAGCTGACAGATACTACCACTCTATGCTAACTAAGGGATGACTCCATACTTCCCAATGTTCACAAATTGAGGCCTCACCACCGGATGTAGTTTAAGGTCATACCCAGGATCCCATAATAAAGAATATACAAATGAACTTTACTTGGCAAAAATGCAAATTCAGCTAATATATATATATATATATATATATATATATATATATATATATATATATATATATATATATATATATATATATATATATATATATGAAAAATATTTGTTGTTGTTTATTATCTACGGACGTATACGTTTCGTCTCTTTTCAATCAAGACTCTTCAGCGCAGAAGTATGACTATTCACTACCGGTCACTCGGTTCGAAACCCTGGATTATAAGTATTTTTCAACTTCAATCCAACGTCTTAAACTCGCGGCCAATATTTGAACAGCTGATAAACTGTAGTAGTTTAAACACATTAAAGCGGCGATAACGACACAGGCATTCTACTTAAATTAAGGAATGATGCATTATAAAGCAAATGACGTCACGCTGTATTTGCACTACTACTAAAATGCTCTACTAATTATTAAGGAGCGACAAATATGAAAAATATTTGTTGTTATATATAAATATTTGTTATTGTTTATTTATCTATGGACGTATACGTTTCGTCTTTTTTCAATCAAGACTCATCAGCATAGAAGTACGACTATTCACCACCGGTCACACGATTCGAAACCCTGGATTACAAGTATTTTTCAACCCCAATCAAACATCGCTAACCGATAGGCCAGTTCTGAACAGCTTATAAACAATGATAAGTTTAACACTTTTAGAGGCGGCGAAACGTACAGGAATTCAACTTCTATAAGTGAAGGAATGATGCATAATTCTTTTTTTTTTATATCTATTATTATTATTATTATTATTATTATTGTGTATTATATATATATATATATATATATATATATATATATATATATATATATATATATAATACAAAATAATAATAATAATAATAGATATAAAAAAAAGTTTAAAAAATAAATAAATAAAATAAATAAATAAATAAATAATAAATAAACGAATAAAGATATATATACACATATGTAAATTAATAGATATATAACTAATAATAAAACTATAAATACGGCTCTTACTAATAATAAGACACAGCCTCCTGAAGACGGTCACGAGACCGAAAGCGCTCGAGGAATGGCCCACGATACAACGTTAGGTGCCATACTTCACCAATTAACACCAAAAAACCGACGAATCGCTCGCCGCGTCGAGAAATTAACAAGAAAGATAGCGAAGAAAGAAAACTCTGTGGTCTTCAACGACGCGTGTATAATAAATGACTTGCTGCTGAAATATATATATATATATATATATATATATATATATGTGTGTTCCCTATAGAAAGAAAGGTTAGAGAATCTACATCTAAAAGTTGATTCATATGTAAAATTTTCTGGGGAAGACAATGGAAGTGTTCTTGAACTTTTAAGTGCACTCCAAAAGGGGCTATGTGTACAGAACCTTTTTTTTTAAACTTTAAATATATTCTATTTTGAGGAAATTTAACTCATATATATATAACACATATAACAACGAAAATAAACTTACCTAGCAAAGTTTGACTTATTTAATACAATTGAAGAGTTGATCTTGGCTAACACGTGTCCGACAAATGTGGCAAGGCTCACTGTGACTACGATGAAACTAATACCAACATATAGAAATTCAACCCTTCCAAAACGACACTAATTGAAAAAAAAGAAAAGAAAAAGGAGCACCTGTTTACACCTGTATGCAGTAGACCCTTTACACCATAATTAACTGTATCTCAACGTTTATCGATGCCTCTTGTTCGGAAAACAGATGGTGCACTAGAAAGAGGGTTACCACGTCAAAAAGTGCTTGATAATATTGAAAGATCTGTCAGAATATTTACTATTACCTAGCAGGACTGTGTGTATAGGCGAGTGCTCTTCAAACTTTTTTTGTCGCGACCCCTTTTTGGAAAAATTTTTTTTTCGTGACCCACCAAAATTTTTTATAAATAAAAAATAAGTTTGAATATTATTTAAAAAATTCCATAGTTATAATTTTGGCGACCCCCTTTCTATGGTTACGCGACTCCCCTGGGGGTCGCGACCCCCACTTCGAAGACCTCTGGTTTAGGCGATAGCTGAAACACTCGCCCTGACTCTGACTCTTGAAATTTTAAAAAGTCTGACTCTCGCTGAGGAAAATTTCTTCTTTCGCTAGAAATAATCGATATAGGCTGTTCTTAAAGGGATTATATGTTTTAAATACTTTTTTAATTGTCCCACATTTGTATTTTAAGGCCTCAGAGTACCTTTAAGGAAGAATATTTGATTTTGAGCCATTCTTAGATAACATACTTGTATAGAAATTTAAATCTCTTTATTACAATCACCTGTTTGTATATTTTAATATAGTTTTACTTGTCATAAACCCATAAGTAATCAAACTGTTCATTCCATTCATCATTTTCAATCCTCCCATAATATTCTTCATCTTTAAACTGACAATCCATCCATATCATTAACCCTTATCCTCGAGTAGCTTTTGACCATGATAAGTGGTGACTCATTAGTATAAAATAAGTTAGTGACAGACAGTTATGAAGGTTAAAAAATTGAAAACAAAATTCCTTCAAATTTTACGATTTTGTTACTTTTTTCAGTTTTAGTGATCGCAAAAACATCTTTTCTGCAAAGTATCTTGGCCAGGTTATAGAAATGTAAATGTCTGGTAGACAGTGCTGTTTTTTATTTTACTAAAGAGTCACCACTTATCAAGGTCCAAAGGCCACTCGAGAGTAAAAGTTAATGAGTGTCAGGTGGACGGTGAGACAACACCGTGATGATTGGTAATCATGGTGATAGTTTGGCAGAATTTGATTATTCAGGAGGACAGCTTAACAAGAATTTGTTTACATTGGACTTGAAAACGACAACAGACGGGTAGTTTGAGGAAAGAAACTTTGCTCATGGAAGAGAGGGAGAAAGGGAAATTATGAACAATGGTTGCAAATAGACGAGTTTTTGTTGTAAATATTCTCCATAGATTGGAGCTCAGCCGAACACTTGCCATGAAAATAACGATAGAGTAGAGAAAGACTAGCAACGTATCTTATGTGAGAAAGGGACATCGCCCACTAGATTTTGAAGTCAGTTTTGTCAAGGCAGGAAAGTTAAGTAACAGATCTGTGTTCAAGAAGTGTAAAACGATGGAGATGGATATGAACTCAGATGTGGAGAAAGTATATGTGAATGGCGAAGTTGTCGAGGTTGTCGAGAAGTTTTGTTACTTTGGTGATACTATTGGACCACAGGGTGGAGCAGGTGTTAGTGTGATTGCAAAAATTAGGAGTGGATGGAGTAAGTTCAGCAAATTATTTTTTCCTTTTTTTTAATAGTATTTTGAAAATTAAATGTAATTATTACAGTATCGTTTGGTCATTAAGTTGTCAATTCAATCAAATTGTTATAAAACTATAACTCATTTTGTTATGGTAATATTGCTTTAATGTCTCTTCGGACACCGATTGCCATGGCAAATAACACCCTACCCCAGAGTGCATCATTCAAACTCCTCGGTCTTACATTCACACGTAACATGAATTGGAACAAATACATAGAAGACATTGCCAAAGCTGCTGCAAAGAAGGTAGGCGCTCTCTACTGTGCTAGAAAACTTCTCACATCTGACAGTATCCTATATCTCTACAAAGCCACCATCTGCCCATGCATGGAGTATTGTTGCCACATCTGGGCTGATGCACCATCCACCAGTCTCTCTCCCTCTTAGACAAGGTCCAAAAAAGAGTCGCTAATCTAATAGGTCCTTCACTACCCACCAAGCTCCAGCCTCTGCCCCATCGCCACAATGTTGCACCCTTGTGCTTGTTTTACAAGTACTTCAATAGAATGTGTTCCGGTGAACTTGCTGCTCTGGTGCCCCCTTCGACGTAAATACACTCGACATACCCAACAATTAGAGAAATCCCATCCATTCACTGTGAAAGTCCCCAGGTACCGGAGAGCCTTCTACTCCAATAGCTTCTTTCCTCATGCTGCCGGCCTCTGGAACTCCCTCCCTACTCCCTGTTTCCCCGACTGTACCGACATGCAGAAATTTAAAACTAATGTAAACAGGTATCTTGCTGCACAACTCCAAATTTAGGATGACCCCCCCCCCCCCTAAACTTTCACCCTAATTCTCAGTAGCCCCTTACGTTTATAGTGGCAGCTAGCCTTGTTTGGGGTGAACTATGTTAAAAAAAAATTATTGGATGTAAATAACTTCCAAAACTTTCAATCTTTTATGAGGATTTGCTAAGAATTTTAAAGCCAAAAATGACTTTCTATTTGATAGTTTGAATTCTTCCAAATTACTTTCAAATTTCGATTGATCATTAAATACTTCATTCTTTTTTTTATCAACTATTAAGAAATAATTAAAAGGGCTGACTTGTTTACAAAAGAACCGAAATAAATTCTGATGGATTTAATTTCATAATTAAATTATTTTTTGAAATAAGGTTTTTAGAATTTCGTTTTATTTTGATGCTATTGCATTTTTTATTTCAATAAATATTCGAAGTTGCTGCTGATAGCAGCCTACATACTGACACAAGTTGCAGTGTATTTCCACATGAGGTATTCGATCATGCCAAGTTATCCTAAAGATACTTTGTAAGCATTTTAATATGAAAGACCTTGAGGCAAGTTGAGATGACAAATGACAAGTCAACAGATATTTTTGTGCAGAAGTTGAGGTCTTCATTTTGAAAAACCCTTTTTCTGAGGATGATGTTGTTTTTGGAAGCAGCATCGGCAGTGAACGTTGTTTTTACGTATCGAATCTTGATAAGGAAAAAGCTCAAATCAGCGACCAATAATAGTGCAAAAAATATACAGTGCTGAAAACTTGTGCATCCTATAAAAACCCAAACACAGCATTTTTCTGTCTCTTTCTCCCTTTTCCTTCAGGCAACACATATGCGTACGTTGCAATCTAGCCTAGCCCATTTAGAGTTGGGGTGAGGGCCTTTTGGCTAGCGGCAGTAGAATAACAAGAGACTTTCATGGACTTCTAAACACAATGCCCATTGAAGCACACACACGCTGCTCAACAAACGCATGTACACATAAGTCCATACACACACTCTCTCACTAACAAAACTGTTATGATGTGATGCTTTTCTACCCTATTTCGGGAATAGATGGACTCTTCCAGACACTATAAATAGAGTCATTGGTGGCAGCCATAGCCACAGTATCGGACACAGGCTTTCTGTAACATACTATTTCTGTACTTCTGTAAATACACTCTTGTAAATATACCACTGTGTTGTCTTAATCATTATCGACCCTTAAAGGTCACGACAAATCTACATGCCTACCTCATTTACACACACGTAAACATACGAAATGAATATGTGTACCCATTTCTTCTTACACGCTAAACAATTCTTTCTCTTAGAACATTCTTTAGACTATTTGAACTCTCAATCTTTATCAACCCTTCATTTTCATTGTCTAAAAAAAGTGTTGAATAAAATTAATTACTTTTATAAAATTAATGACTTTGTCATTCTTTTTTTTATAATGTCTTATAAACCTCAATGGCTATCTCATCATCATCATCATCATCATCATCATCATCATCATCATCATCATCATCATCATCATCATCATCATCATCAGTTTAACGTCCGTTTTACAGGCAGGCATGTGCTGAACTGCTTTTAGACATTGACTTCTAAACTAACCTATCTCCGGACATGTCTTTATTTATCCCTCTTTCTATCAAGTCCATTCTAATCACTTCTTTCCATGATTTCCTTGGCCTTCCCATGTGAACTGACCGTGCTACCTCAACTGTTTTACATCTACTAACCCAAGAACTCTCATCCATTCTTTCAACGTGACTATACCATCTAAGTCTTCTGTTCTGCTCACATCTGCCTATAATGTCCAGATTTAATCTTCCTAATTCGGTTCAGAATCTCCCTGTTGATACTTCAGTCACTCTATATAAGTCAAATTTCTACAATAAGCAAAGTGAAACACAAAGTGAAACGCAAAGTGAAACGCAAAGTGAAACGCAAAGTGAAGCGCAAAGTGAAACGCAAAGTGAAACGCAAAGTGAAACACAAAGTGAAACACAAAGCCAAATGCTGCAGTAATCACATTGTCCCCAAAAATGATTTCCTACAATTTACAAAAGGTAAACGTAAACACCTGTTTCCTCGGAGCTTGAAATAGAATAGCTGAGTCATCGATTGTCAGAATAAAAAAATTAAAAAACAAAGACCTGACATTAGATACTGATAAGTCACCGTATCTATTTATATGAAACTGGTAGGGGGGAGGGGTTCTTAACCGTTCTACAACCATATCCGCCCCCACACTTCAATAGTTTGGATCTTGTTTGCACACCCAACACACACACACACCCTCATCTTTAAAAAATGATAATGACCAATTCAAAACATCAATTCCAATGGTGTCTGTATGTGTATCTGTCCAGTGTTGAGGACATCCGTTGCATGGAGAGAAATGATATGAGAATTATATGATAGATGTGTTATGTGAGTCTTATGTCAGCATATAATAAAGAGATTAAACTGAATAATTACAGAGGCTTAAAGTTGATGGTTCAGGTCCTGAAAGTGATTGAGAGAATGATTGAACAGCAAATAAGTCAGATAAGCATAGATGGAGTACAGGGGGAGCTGGTGCTAATGTGATTGCAAGAGTTTGGAGTGGATGAAGTAAGTTCAGGTGAGTTTTCATTACTAACCAGTAGAGCATTACCACTGACGACCAAGGGAAGAATCAGACATGTATGCATAGTGTGATGATGTATAAAAGTGAAACCTGGCCAGTGATCGTTGATGATATGTGTTGCATGGTGAGAAATGATATGAGAATGATACGATGAGTGCGTAATGTGAGTCTTAAAGACAGGCTTTTTTTGCTTCTTTTATGGAAATCGCCCCAGACAAGGCATAAAGCCACTTGATGTAAGGACCTAAAAAAGAAAAAGGTAACAAACTAGCCAACGATAAGTGTTAGATGGATAGATTCCAACCCAGAAAACAGCAATTCTTTTCTCCTTGTCAGAAAAATCGCTCATGGAATGTGAGGACTAAAGGACAAAAAAGGAAAGAAAGAGTTACGAGGCTGCCGAAAGTAAACGCAAGGTTCACTTTCTACTCTCCTTAATCTGATGACCTCAGAGGAAGATTAAATCTAGATAGTATGAGAAGAACAGGAAACTTCGTTGGTATGGTCACGTTGAAAGAATGGGTGAGAATGCTTGGATCAGTAGATGTAGAACAATTGATGTAGCAGCATCAGTTGGCAGGAGAAAGCCAAGGAAAACATGGGAGGAAGTGATAAGGGTGGATTTGAGAGAAAGAGGGATAAATAAAGACCTCACATGAGAGAGGTTTATTTGGAAGTCAATTTCTAAAGGCCATCCAACACATGCCAGCATGCAAACAGATGATGATGATGATGATGATGATGATGATGATGATGATGATGATGTGTTTGTATGAAGGAAGCAGTTTTACAAATTATGGAGTTCATTGTTAAGTAGCACTTGGGATGGTCTTGTGCCAAACCTGTTTGCAGTTGCATATAGATTAATGAGAAATCAGTGACCTTTAAAATGTGTCTATTGACCGGGGAGGAACTGATTGATAAAGTAAATAAAAATCGACTCTGGATTTCAAGGGGTGAAGACCATAAGATGACACAGGAAAACACGTGCGCATACAAAAGATATGGAAGGCAGTCGACTCCTGTTTGCCACCACAAAGAGACATGTAACCCTTTATCTCATATATATATATATATATATATATATAGCACACGGTCTCAGTATCTTGAGAAACATAGTAATCTAGCTATGGGTGAAATAGTAGGGTAGACTCAGCATCATTTTGTGCGATTTGACTATGGTTTAAATCAAATTACAATTATGCTCTCTTGGGGACCTCTTTATAATTATACTAACTGTCCGTACTCGGCATTGCTCCGAGTGTTTTTTTGTTTCAGTTTGGTTTGGTTTGTTTTACGGCATACCAACAATCTATAGGTTATTTAATGCCGAATAAAGTTGTCAAATATAATTCAAAAGGTAGGAAAATTATTTATATTCCTAGAATACATTGCTTTCAGAATATATTGCTCCTAGAACACATTACTCTTAGAAGGAAATATTACAGAGAGCATAGGGGCATTACTCTTTGAGAACGTTATTCTTTAAAAAAATTACTCCCTGGAATTGGTAATCTTCTTTGTTCTCAACATGATTGACCCTCATCCACTACCTTCTAGAATCTATTTGGGAAGAAAAGAAAAAGGAGAAATAAGGTTTTGATTTTTGGAAGAATCAGATTGAATAATACTGTTTGGGATGAACTTATAGATACTAGGGCGTGACGTAAGCAGCCGATTAATTGGAGAGGCGCGATCCGATCTCCTGTCTACCTGAAGTAAGAGGCAAAGTGGAAGAATGGCTCAACCATCAGGATCCCTGTTTTGGGGGACAACTGGGGTTGCAGTTTGCGAATTTATGGCCCTGCCAACAGGGCGAGTTTCACTTTTTTTGTTGTTGTTAAATTATATTGTTTCTTTATTCCAAAATATTATTTTGGGGTTTTAAAATTTAAGTTTGAAAGTTAAATTTAATTAGTACAATATAGTTTGGTTATTAAAATATAAATTGAACGAAAACCTTATAAATTTACAAGTATGTATTGGTTTAATCTCTATGCAAAGTAAACGTTTAATAAAGAAGAAAGCGAAAACTTATGTCAGTGACTGAAATAGAGACCTTTAGATTTTTTAAGTCTGACACGCTTCCAAGTGAGTTATCGTACAGACCAAGAGTCAAAACAGCATAGTTAAGACAGAAAGTAAAGAGAAGAAACGTTATTGCTACTATAAACTTTCTCTCTCTCTTACTCCCCCTCTCTCTCTTACTCCCCCTCTCTCTCTCACTCTCTCTCTCTTACTCTCCCCCCCCCTCTCTCTCTCTTACTCCCTCTCTCTTTTATCTCTCTGTAAAAGCTGTGTTATTGTTTTTAAGTCGGACATTTTTCCTTCCCTAATCGAAAAATATTCTGACTCGGACCAATTATTTTACAAAAGAAATTAAATCGAATTAATTTTTTTTTAGAACCTGCTGGTCAGTCAGAATAAAATATTGATTTTGTAGGAAAGAAAATCGACAAACAGACTGAGTGTACTTTATGATATAGAAAGATAAGAAAAAGGATAAATATGACTCACTTATAACATCGGTAAGGGATCAAAATTAAAAATTCCTATGTCTTATAGTCTAAAAGTTGTTAGTGAACACACAGACAAACATATCACTTATATTAGTATAGATAAATATTCAAGCTACAGTTTACTAAAAATATAGAGAATTCTATATTTTATAGCAAGATAGTTTTGATACCAATATATATAAAATAACTAAACCTTATGTCTAGAATCCTTATTCCGATGTTGATCAAAATCCATGACATGCTTTTGATTCTAGAAAATGTCTCAAATTTAAGGCTTAAGCTTAAGAGGTCGTAAGAAGAAATTGAAATTCAGTGAATCTTGCTTAATTAGTGCTCCTTAAAAACTCTTAAAAATATTCCAAAGAAACTGAAATTTGGGGACTTACTTAATGTCTAATACCTATTGTTAAAATTTCACAATAATCAGAGATATCTGAATTTTCACAAAGAGCTTCCACCTCTTTTTACCCCCTCAATACTAAACTAAACTAACTAATACTAAATTAAACTAAATATCTCCCACATTGCCACCCCTTATGTCTAGCAGCTGTGTTTCAAAATAATGATCAGTAATTAGATTAGGAGTGAATCCTGTACATACAAATATATACACTTACCTAACTTTTGATAAATATAAATATATCGTAGTAACCATTGATCTGAATGAGACAAAAATTTAATAAACAAGAACAAATATTCTTAAGGTGCGTTCATTCAATCTGTTAATTAAGTGATGAAAATGCTATTTTAAACAAATATAGAGACAAAATCAATATTTGATTCTGGTTCGTCAGTTTTTCTTGTGGATCGTTGTTGCATGTTGTTAAGAAAAATAAAATGTAATTCAATTTAATTCCTTCCAGAAAATACTTTGTCCGGGTCGGAATTATTTTCAAAAGGCCACCATCCTTTTTTTTTTTTAAAAGGGGTGTAACTCTATATTCGTCTATACAGAGTTATCTTTCTGTGATTAGACAAAAACATATTTTGAAAAAAAAGCTCAGCATAATTAAAAAAAGAAAATGAAAACAAATTGCCAGTAAATATACTACCGGACAACGCCGGCTAGGGTCAGTTAGTAATAAATAAAAACTGTGTTCTGTTGCTATAGTAATGTGTCATCCTACATCTGCCTTCAGTCTTTCTACAGCCGTAGCTATTGAGAAAAGTAGACATTATGTAGAGGATTTCTTTCCTAGA
Organism: Sepiola atlantica; assembly: GCA_963556195.1. NCBI lineage: Eukaryota > Metazoa > Mollusca > Cephalopoda > Sepiida > Sepiolidae > Sepiola > Sepiola atlantica. Next base: position 11,538,241 of record OY744515.1, read on the forward strand.
ACTACCCGTCTGTAGAACTCGGTACCGCGGGGCTGCTTCTCAGCCGAATACAACATAGTCGTTTTCAAGTCCAATGTAAACAAATTCTTTTTGAGCCGTTCTCTTAAATAATCGAATTCTGTCGAATTTCAACCATCCTTACCAATCATCACGGTGTTATCTCACCGCCCTCTTGACAAATTCATTAACCCTTGTTAGCATAGCGGTTCCCAGGGTTAGGATGTGGAGTTTATTATATTTATACTAATCCGTATGGGAAAAGAGGCTTGCTAAACTACGTTATCTATGGGGAAATATTAAATGAAGGAGGAATCGACCAAGTACTGTTTACAAACATTTATTCACTTCGACAAAGGTAAAGACAGTTCACAACATTACATAAAAGAACACACAAGAAATGTTACTCACCATTTATGGTGGGACTCTACCAATTTGGTAGGGGGTACTTAGTTCTCTACCGCGTGGGGTCTTCCCCTACACGGCGAAAGTTAATAGGTCCTTCTCTGGATTATCTAGCCCGGATCTGTGTGTTAACAAGGGGACCTAACTCACCGGTGTCTTTTGCCCGGTGGCAGTTAGGCCTTGTCCCCTACACCCTTATCCTTGAGTGGTCTCTGGGTTTTGATAAGTGGTGACACTTTAGTAAATAAAAGAAATAAAATAAAATAAAAAAAATGTTTTAAATTAAAAATTAAAAAAATAACCGCTCTTTGTGGTTGTCAGTTTGCAATCCTTGACGAAGTCAGTTTTGTAGGGAGGGTCTTGGGAGGGTGTTGTCATTCTCCTACATACAGCACCTGATATTCCCAAATCAAGGTTACTTGACTTCAATGATCTAGCCGGAACCAGTATACCAACGTAATTATAGCCGTATTTAAAAATAATGAACTGACAAAAAATCTATTTCAAACTTACGCATGACAGACTGACAAAAATCCTATTTTAAAATTAAGTGTCACAGATCTACGAAAATACTATTTCAAACTTAAGCATGACAGAACAATGAAAAAGGCTATTTCAAGCTTCAGCATAACTTACAACGTATGCGTGACCGACTAATGAAAAAGTCTATTTTTAGCTTAAGCATGACTTCAGACTTATAAATGACAGACTAAGGAAAAAGGCTATTTTAAACTTAAGCATGACAGACCAACGAAAATATTATTTCAAGCCTAAGCATAACAGACCGACGAAAATACTATTTTAAACTTAAGCGTGACAGACCAACAAAAATGCTTTTTAAAACTTAATCGTGACAGACCATCAAAACGTATTTAAAACTTAAGCCTGACAAACCAATAAACTAAATTGAAGTGTGGCAGTCCGACAACGGACAGAACCTCTTCTAAAAATGTTTGAACAGATTTAAAACTGCATAAATAGTGAATATAATATATTTAAATAAATAAAGTAAATAAATAAATCGCCACTTTCCTATTTTATCTGCTAAAAAAAGCGGCATACCTGATTTCTCCTGAGCACTATTACAGAGCAATGGAAATGAAAGATGACTTGAAGGATGCAATAAAAAGAAATACCTACAAATGAGTATTTCACTCTACATAGAGAGCATGCATTAAACACAATTACTTCCCTTTAAAAACATGACGTCATATCGTATTATTTTTCTGGTATGAGAAATATTTTTAATTTGGGAAAAGAAAATCAAAAAATCTAGACAAAATATAGTTTTAAAATTCTACAGAATAATCATGAAAAGTCGGGTTGGAATCAGATATGAAATGACAGAGCGTCGGCTATATTGACACATGGACATTCAGCAAATTACCACAGGACTGCTTTCCTGCAAACTACAACATGGTTGTTTTCAAATCCACTGTCAACAAATACCTGTCATAAACTGTCCTTATGGGTGTTCATATTTTTGTCCTTTTCATTCTTTATTTTCTATCTTCTCATAATATTCTTCATCATTAAACCAACAATGAATCCATCTCATTGACCCTTATTCGCGAGTGGCTTTTAGTCTTGATAAGCGGTGACTCATTACTAAATGAAAAAAATAAAAATAAATAAATAAAATATCAAAATTTGAGAAATTTGCAATCATTTTAAGACCCCAAATTCGTTTTGGCTATTCTTTGTAAACAAAACAGTATATATTTTTTTAAATCACCAAAAATCAGACAATTTTCTGATGTTCATGATATTTTCAATAATTTATTTATTTTATAAGGAATACAAATTTTTTAATTTAACAAATTTAAAAGAACAAAAGTTTGATTGAATTTAAGTTCGGGCTAGATTCTAGGGTACTGACATCCAAGTTTTAGGTGGAAAAGTAAAATCCTAGTGTCAAGTAGGGGGGGGGGGAATTGGTCATTTGAAACTATAATCAATTTTGGGGAGTTCAACTGTGCAGAAGTAGTACAGAGCACTTCATGTTGGTCTTGATAAGTGATGACTCATCAGTAAAAAAAAAATGAATTGCAATACCCATCCAATAAATACTAAGTCATGATTGGATGAACAGATCATGTGATAGTTAGAGAAATAGGATTTTGAAATAGTGAGTCAGTTAAAGGAATTATTGAGACACGAAGCTATGGGTAGCATTATAGGGCTTTATTTTCCATGCTAACCTGGAGAAGGGGATAAACAGCATAAATATCATAGGAATTTATGAAGCAACCAACCTGCCAGTGATTGTTTGTTGAATTCTCTCTCTCTCTCTCTCTCTCTCTCTCTCTCTCTCTCTCTCTTTCTCTGTCTCCATTTAACATCACTTTTCCTTTGTCCTGGAATCGGACTTTTTTTGATATTTCGCAAACTCAGTCTTGTCTAATCACTTGCTTGCAAGTTTTCCTCGGTCTACCAACCTTGAAGACATCCATTCATCTGCAACAGTTTATCCAAGAGGATAAACGTTCCACATGACCGTACCAGCATAACTGATTCATCCTTAGGGCAAATTTAGTGTTTTCAGCAAATCATCTGACCTAGTCAGTTTGAGTTAATAAATTAATATTAAAAAAAAAAACAGGTATATTAATAGGTATAGATCGGAATGTAATAAGCAAAGAACAAACTAAATAGAACAGTAAAAATTAACACAGAGTCATGCTTTTGTTGACTCACTATTTCGTTTCAGTCATGAAACTTTGTCAAGAATATGCATTTATTGAAAAGAGTCAGATTAAATATAAAACAATTAAAAGTGGTGATGGGAGAGAGAGGAAGCCATGAGGTGAGTGGGTAAAGTGAAGCAGTGTGTTAGAATGGGAGAGAAGTGAGGTTGGTAGTAAGTATTTTGCGCGCGCGCGTGTGTGTGTAAGATAATTGAGGTAGTGAGTGTCTAGAGGAAGGGGGTGTTGTCTGTAGGCGAGTGGGTGAAAAGAAGAATTAAGGAGGAATGTTATGGTTGGTGGTTGGGGAAACAAAAAGAACAGTGAAAAGAAAAGTCGATTCTATCTGTGCATTTAGCGATGAAAATGCTATTTCAAACAAGTGTGACATGTTACTTTGTTAGTAACATAAAAATTCAGTCATGAACCCACATCTGTTTGTCTAAACCACCATCTTTCTTTCTGGCCAGCAACAACACCTAGCAAGGGAGATCACTAAAAGCTTACCTCAAAGGAATGCAACTCTTATATCTCAATACAAAAGAGATAACTGCTGTCTTCTTGTGAAGACTACAGTTCCATAAAAAAATAAAAGTAAAACAAGTCATCATTGCAACAAGTTTCTCAGAATTTCAGAAGAGGCTCTTATCTTCATCAGACAATCTGCGACCTGTTCTCACCCCCATATCTATTCAGTTTAGATCTCCTTCTTTGCCATCATTTTCTTCACTCTGACCACATCAACTTTCAGACGCCGGTCACTCACAAGATTTGATGACTTTAAAGTTTCTACAAGAAAAGCATTGTCCGTTTTACAAAGAACTTTAGGCAATCTAGGTAGTCTGAATATCTCTTGAAGCATGGCGGCTATCAATTTGCCAGCATCTAAACGCAAGAGTCTCTGAGACTAATGAACTTTTTGTTATACGGTCAAATCTTTTCGATGACCAACATATAGGAACCATTTTGTTCATCTTGCCACAAACAAAGATGATAAAACCACCCTGTGAAGATCCATCCTCCAAACTAGCATAGGCGGCATTTGAATAACAAATAATATTCAGATCCGAAGGTTTCCCAAGCTGAGAAAAAGATACGGAACATGTCCTTAATTTGAACTTTATTAGTAACCTGTTTGTCTCAAAGAGTAACGTCACTTTTGGAAATTTTCCAATATTACTCATTCTACATACATCAAATGATACATCTGGTCGAGTCTAGTTGGATACCCATATCATTTGACCTGTCAATCTTTTTAGATCTGTCTTCTCCACTTGACTAAATTCATCATTTTTCCTTAATGATCTTCATTTCTTTATGTCTACTGAGATATAGCTGAAGCATTTATATTTTAATCTATAATAATCCCATCTTTGTTTTCTTAACATTCAATCCAAAAATTTAAATGTTCCACTTTCATCCTTTCAGATTTTGAATATCTTTTTCAACTCTGAGATCACATTTTTATAAAATAGATCATTATCAGAGAATCAAGTCACCAATGGAACGATGCCAAAGGGACAGTGCACTATTCCCTTTAGGCGAGTTAACTCATGATTAACTCATTTGTGCCATGAATGAGGTGCATCATTTAATCCATAAATGCATCTCTTCAGCTTCCACACTTGTGATGTTGGACACACATCAGATGGTGGTTCAAGAAATACCTCTGACTCTTTCCAGCATATTACCTTGCAGAAACGTTGAGGTAAAATCAAAAGTTTTCAACCTGCCACATCATAACCGGGATTGTTAACAATACAAGACACATAGCCTCACGGTTGCATGTTGGAGATGAGCCTCCATTATCTTTTTGTCATTCACAAATGTTTCTGTTATCACTCATCTTGCTTATATACATTTTTGCCCCATGTCAGGCACACATTCATATACTTTATGATTTTCCGTATTTTCCGATTCTCTTTTCCTAGCATCAATCACATCTTCTGTTTGTTCATGTTCAGAAGTAAGCAACTGATAACTTACTCCATGTGTTACTTGAGGAAGTTCTCTCCCTTGGCCAGCATGATCCAAATTGATACAAAGAGGATTTTCATTCTCTGCTTCTGGTTTTATATTTAGCCAATGGCTATATTTTCCCATTCAATTTGATTGTGTGCTTATAATCATTCCTTTTTTCCACTCATCATTCCGTTTCAATTTATATCCCACAACTTCTACTTGGTTTTATATCTTCCACTTTCCTTCTACTGCTATTAGAATGTTTATTATATTGACCTTCTTCAAAACTTTATTCATGTCATTGGAAGAATTTGTGTTTTCTTCATTCCTTGGACGTGACAATTTTTTGTCTACCTTCATCAGATGACATGGATGCATCCTGAAAAATGCTCCTCCATGTCTGATCAATACGCATTGACCTTCTTTACTGCTTAGTGATAAAAATGCTATTACAAATTGAAGAGGAACTTCCATGAAAAGAGTTCCTTTCCAAGAACTTCCCAAAAAACAATACCACGGGACTGCTTACCTGCTGAATACATGGTCGTCTTCAAATCAAATGTCAACAAGTACTTGTTGAGCCATCGTTTTAAATAATCAAATGCTACTCTTTCCACTAATCATTTCCAATCGTCTCATAGTATTGTTCATCATCCAACTGACAATATCATTAACCCTTATGCTCGAGTGGCTTTTGGCCTTCGTAAGTGGTGACTCATTAATACAAAAAATATCATAAAGAGACCGAATGACTAAAAGAGATTCTCATAGAGATAATAAAAGATCAAGTAAATTCGTTTGAATCAGCATGGTTCGACTTTTTTGACCAACTTGATTCGGTTGTTGGCATTGGTTTCAAGTTAAAGTGGCGCTATGAAATCGACTGGATTCGAACATGACACACCCAGATCGTCAGTCCACGTCGTTAGAGAGTAGAAAGTGGACCTTGAGTTTACTTTCGGCAGCCTCTCAACTCTCGCTTCCCTTATTTTGTCCTCTAGTCCTCACATTCGATGAGAGATGTTTCTGACAAAGGGGAAAGAATTGCTGTTTTCTGGGTTGAAATTTATCCATCTAACACTTATCGTTGGCTGTTTTTTTTTTTATCTTCAAGTAGTATTTTTTTAAGCTCCTTACATCAAGTGGCTTCGTGCCTTGTCTGGAGAATCCACTGCCACCTCCCTTATAGAGATGTGATGGTGCATTTAAAAAGGTGTTTTCCATAATCGATTCAGCCCAATGCCGATTCCAGCCACGAAGATGACAACATGGTCCACACTAAGAAATGAAGCCACTAAGATGCATCATAGAAAAAAATATCCAACATGTGAATTAAAACAACACTAATTGCCACACAATATTCTAATATAGATTTTTTAAACCATAGTCCATCAATCAGTAAATCTGAATTTCCGTTAACGAGGAAGACATCTTTTAACAGATCAGCAATATCAGATTAGCCCCGTTTTTAATATAGACTTCACTTTATTTTGACAGCAAATGATAAGAAATGATATTTGTCTTCTGGCGGTATAAATACTAGCAATAATATGCTTTCTCCGGTTGCATATTTTTGTTAGTATATACGACGATTGAACATATACTACACTACCCTCCCCAAGGAGGAGGTAATGCCTGGGAGAATGGTCTAATGATAACAGAACAGATACTATACTACCCCTCAAAGGAGGAAGTTAATGCCTAAATGAAGGGTCTCATGACATCAGAACAGATACTACACTACTCCCCCTCGCCCCCCAAAAGGAGGTAATGCCTGGGAGGATGATATCATGCCAACAGAACAGATACTATGGACTCCATACAACCAGGATTCAACCAAGGGTTTTTACCCCGCCTAATAAACTGGTATTGTCCGGGCCTTTAGGTCTGGATTTACGCCGGTCTATTGGGGGTTGCCGGTCCTGTGCGGTTCTAGGAGATGCACCCTCCCAGGATTTGCCTCCCCTCTTTGGGGAGGAGTAAGTTTATTGCTTACTGTCTGAGGCGCCCCTACCGGGGAATGCCGACGGGGCTGCCCAGGCAATTTTTAAATGGCCAGAGTGCTCACCTCTCGAGCGCTGGCTTATCTAATCCCACTTTCCCGACCTTGTGTCACATCTTACCTTGTGGCAGGTAGATAAATAAATGGACTCCATACAAATTGCTCCGGCTTGCGTCCTCGAGAGGCCACTGCAGTGCCACTGTTTACATCGTCAGAAACAATACAGAGGATTTTTAGGCGCAGAACTCCATTGTTTCCCGAGGCAGACGGATGTCAGCGACAATAACAACACTTGAATTATGACAGACATAAAAATATATTTTATAAGTTTACAACTTCAAACAAATAAAACTTGTATAACAGTTAGATACATCCTAAAATGGAGTATTGCTGCCACATCTGGGGAGGTGCTGCTCAAAGCACTCTTTCTTGCCTTGACAGAGTACAAAATCGACTTTGCACTTTTGCGGTGATGATCTCTTCTCTTCCCTACAACTCCTTTTTCACAGAAGAGATGTCACTAGTCTTTCTCTACTCTATCATTGTAAAAATACAGTAGGCGGCGTATTTTAGTGGGACACGCAAATGGCAGACGGTGAAGACGATAGATGCTCGGTCAAAAGAAAATATGTCTGATTTTGTATTTTGAACCATACAGAATGTTATTTCTCTTTGAAATAAAATAAGTGCCTCGTAAAAACAGGAAGTCATGTTGAGACCCAAAAATAATGTTTGTAGATTTTCTACATGATAATCCCGTCTGGCCGTTATTTCCAGTAGATATCTCAAGTAGCCAGTGCTTGGGTGGTCGGGTGATGACCACTGAGAAAGACTGGAATCCAAGATTTATGGTCAGGAGAAAAGGGCCCCAAGAGATGGGAAGGTGAGGCCTGGTCTTCTGGGCATGACAGGAAGTTTGGTTCTCTGAGAGAGCTGAAAGTGAGTTGAAGCTGGGTGTATCTTCACGCAAGGTGTGCCCATTTGGGGCTTTTAGCTAAAGGACTGTGTTGATCAAACTTATATTTTATTTTGCCGGCGTAGAAGATCTCATTTGCAAGTCTGCCATTCAACCTAAGAACATGAGTATCTTTTGTAATCTCCAACAAATAAACACTGATTAAATCAAACAACAACTTTTGCGCATGAGACTATCACGGCCAGTGCAGTGAACACACCGTAAAACATTCACACGAAGAATTCGCCTGCAAACAACGGTAATTTCTTCTTCTGTACACCTAAAATCAAATGAAATATAGAGATACTTTCGGTACTTTGTTTATTTGGGACCCGCGTTAAAAGTCCCTTGGTGTCGGTGCTTTCCATATGTTTTACGTTAAACGCCAGAGTGTGCTGAATGAAAAATCCATGCGTTAAAAAAAAAAAGCACAAATGAGGCTGGATTTACAAGCGTGACAAAACAAGCAAACATTTTTCGACATTATAATTTTTTTTTTTTAACAAAGTTTCAACTAAGTGTTTAAATTTAAAAGTTATTTTTCTTTTACTTTATTTTTCTTATTAAACATTTGTACAACAGAAAGTTTTTTTAAAAAAAGAAAAAACAGTGATAACAGTAAAAAGTTAATCATGTAAGTGTTTTTGTTTACATTTTTTTGCGGAAATTTTTTTTTGTCAACATTTTTTATGACTGTTTTTGTGTATTTTGTTACGCTTCAAAGTTAGGAATTAGGGTTAGGTGGGTCGGGTAAGGGTTATGAATAAGGGCTAATACAGGGTTCGGAATTAGGGTTAGAGCAGTCAGGTTAAGAAATTAAGGTTTGGGCAGTCGGGTCAGGGTGATGAATTAGGGTTAATACATGATTATTAATTAGGGTTAGAGCTATCAGGTTTGGAATAAAGGTTAGGGTGGTAAGGTTAGGGTTATGAATAAGGGTTAATACAGGGTTATGACTAAGGGTTAGAGAAGTCACGTTAGGAATTAGGGTTAGGGTGGTCGAGTTAGGGTCATTAATAAGGGTTAATACAGGGTTAGGAATAAGGGTTAGAGAAATCAGGTTATGAATTAGGGTTAGGGCAGTAAGGTTAGGGTTATGAATTAGGGTTAACACAGGGTAAGGAATTAAAGTTAGAGCAGTCAGGTTAGGAATTATGTTTTGGGCAGTCGGGTTATGGTCATTAATTAAGGTTAATACAGGGTTAGGAATTAAGGTAAGAGCAGTCAGGATATGAAATAGGGTTAGAGCAGTGAGCTTAGGGTTATGAATAAGGGTTAATACAGGGTTAGGAATTAGGGTTAAAGCAGTCAGGTTAGGAATTAGGGTTAGGGTGGTCGAATTAGGGTTATGAATTAGGGTTAATACCGGGTAAGAAATTAGGGTTAGATCAGTCAGGTTATGAATTAGGGTAAGGGAGAGGGGTTAGGGTTATTAATTAGGGTATATACAGGGTTAGGAATTAGGGTTAGAGAAGTCAGGTTAAGAATTATGTTTGGAGCCGTCCGGTTAGGCTGATTAATTAGGGTTAATACAGCATTGGGAATCAGGGTTCGAGCCGTCAGGTTATGAATCACAGTTAGGGCGGGTGGGTTAGGGTTATTAATTAGGGTTAATACAAGGTTAAGAATTAGGGTTAGAAGAGGGTTAGGAATTAGGGTTAGGGCGGTCGGGTTAGGGTTAGTTATAAGGTTTATACAGGTTATGAATTAGGGTTAGAGCAGTCAGGTTAGGAATTAGGATTAGAGAAGTCAGGTTAGGAATTAGGGTTAGGGCGGTTGGGTTAGGGTTTGGAATTAGGGTTAATACAGGGTAAAAAGTTAGGGTTAGAGCAGTCAGGTTAGGAATTAGGGTTAAGGCGGTCGGGTTAGGGTTATGAATTAAGGTTAATACAGGGTAAGGAGTTAGGGTTAGAGCAGTCAGGTTAGCAATTAGGGTTAGGGCTGTCGAGTTAAAGTTATGAATTAGGGTTAATACAGGGTTATGAATTAAGGTTAGATCAGTCAGGTTAGGAATTAGGGTTAAGGCGGTTGGGTTAGGGTCATTAATTAAGGTTAATACAAGGTTAGGAATAAGAGTTAAAGCAAGCACGTTAGGAATTAGGTCTAGGGCGTCGTGTTAGGGTCATTAATTAGGGTTAATACAGGGTTAGGAAATAGGGTTAGAGCAGTCAGGTTAAAAATTATACTTTGGGTGGTCGGGTTAGGGTGATTAATTAAGGTTTATACAGAGTTAAGAATTAGGGTTAAAGCAGTCAGGTAAGGAATAAGGGTTATGAATATGGGTTAATACCGGGTTATGAATTAGGGTTAGGAGAAAGTTAGGAATTAGGGTTAGGGCGGTTGAGTTAGGGTTATGAATTAGGGTTAATACAGGGTTAGGAGTTAGGGTTAGAGCAGTCAGGTTATGAATTAGGTTTAGGAGAGTCAGTCTAGGGTTATGAATATGTGTTAATACCGGGGTATGAATTAGGGTTAGGAGAAAGTTAGGAATTAGGTTTAGGGCGGTTGGGTTAGGGTTATGAATTAGGGTTAATACAGGGTAAGGAGTTAGGGTTAGAGCAGTCAGGTTAGGAATTAGGGTTAGGGCAGTCGGGTTAGGGGTATGAATTAGGGTTAATACAAGGTAAGGAGTTAGGGTTAGAGCAGTCAGGTTACAATAAGGGTTAAAGCAGTCAGGTCAGGAATTAAGGTTAGAGGAGTCAGGTTAGGAATTAGGGTTAGGGCGGTTGGGTTAGGGTTATGAATTAGGGTTAATACAGGGTTAGGAATTAGGGTTAGAGCAGTCAGGTTAGGAATTAGGTTTAGGGCGGTTGGGTTAGGGTTATTAATTAGGGTTAATACAGGGTAAGGAGTTAGGGTTAGAGCAGTCAGGTTAGGAATTAGGGTTAGGGCAGTCGGGTTAGGGGTATGAATTAGGGTTAATACAGGGTTAGGAATTAGGGTTAGAGCAGTCAGGTTAGGAATTAGGGTTAGAGCGGTTGGGTTAGGAATTAGGTTTAGGGCGGTTGGGTTAGGGTTATGAATTAGGGTTAATACCGGGTTAGGAATTAGGGTAAGAGCAGTCAGGTTAGGAATTAGGTTTAGGGCGGTTGGGTTAGGGTTATGAATTAGGGTTAATACAGGGTAAGGAGTTAGGGTTAGAGCAGTCAGGTTAAGTATTAGGGTTAGGGCAGTCGGGTTAGGGGTATGAATTAGGGTTAATACAAGGTAAGGAGTTAGGGTTAGAGCAGTCAGGTTAGGAATTAGGGTTCCGGGCGGTTTTGTTAGGGTTATGAATTAGGGTTAATACAGGTTATGAATTATGTTTAGAGCAGTCAGGTAAGGAATTAGGGTTAGGGCGGTTGGGTTAGGGTTATGAATTAGGGTTTATACAGGGTAAGGAGTTAGGGTTAGAGCAGTCAGGTTAGGAATTAGGGTTAGGGCGGTTGGGTTAGGGTTATGAATTAGGGTTAATACAGGGTAAGGAGTTAGGGTTAGAGCAGTCAGGTTAGGAATTAGGGTTAAGGCAGTCAGGTTAGGAATTAGGGTTAGGGCAGTCGGGTTAGGGTTATGAATTAGTGTTAATACAGGGTAAGGAGTTAGGGTTAGAGCAGTCAGGTTAGGTATTAGGGTTAGGGTGGTTGGGTTAGGGTTATGAATTAGGGTTAATACAGGGTGAGGAGTTAGGGTTAGAGCAGTCAGGTTAGGAATTAGGGTTAGGGCAGTCAGGTTAGGAATTAGGGTTAGGGCAGTCGGGTTAGGGTTATGAATTAGGGTTAATACAGGGTAAGGAGTTAGGGTTAGAGCAGTCAGGTTAGGTATTAGGGTTAGGGTGGTTGGGTTAGGGTTATCAATTAAGGTTAATACAGGTTATGAATTAGGGTTAGAGCAGTCAGGTTATGAATTAGAGTTAGGGCAGTCGGGTTAGGGGTATGAATTAGGGTTAATACAAGGTAAGGAGTTAGGGTTAGAGCAGTCAGGTTAGGAATTAGGGTTCCGGGCGGTTTTGTTAGGGTTATGAATTAGGGTTAATACAGGTTATGAATTATGTTTAGAGCAGTCAGGTAAGGAATTAGGGTTAGGGCGGTTGGGTTAGGGTTATGAATTAGGGTTAATACAGGGTAAGGAGTTAGGGTTAGAGCAGTCAGGTTAGGAATTAGGGTTAGGGCGGTTGGGTTAGGGTTATGAATTAGGGTTAATACAGGGTAAGGAGTTAGGGTTAGAGCAGTCAGGTTAGGAATTAGGGTTAAGGCAGTCAGGTTAGGAATTAGGGTTAGGGCAGTCGGGTTAGGGTTATGAATTAGGGTTAATACAGGGTAAGGAGTTAGGGTTAGAGCAGTCAGGTTAGGTATTAGGGTTAGGGTGGTTGGGTTAGGGTTATGAATTAGGGTTAATACAGGGTGAGGAGTTAGGGTTAGAGCAGTCAGGTTAGGAATTAGGGTTAGGGCAGTCAGGTTAGGAATTAGGGTTAGGGCAGTCGGGTTAGGGTTATGAATTAGGGTTAATACAGGGTAAGGAGTTAGGGTTAGAGCAGTCAGGTTAGGTATTAGGGTTAGGGTGGTTGGGTTAGGGTTATCAATTAAGGTTAATACAGGTTATGAATTAGGGTTAGAGCAGTCAGGTTATGAATTAGAGTTAGGGCAGTCGGGTTAGGGGTATGAATTAGGGTTAATACAAGGTAAGGAGTTAGGGTTAGAGCAGTCAGGTTAGGAATTAGGGTTAGGGCGGTTGGGTTAGGGTTATGAATTAGGGTTAATACAGGGTGAGGAGTTAGGGTTAGAGCAGTCAGGTTAGGAATTAGGGTTAGGGCAGTCAGGTTAGGAATTAGGGTTAGGGCAGTCGGGTTAGGGTTATGAATTAGGGTTAATACAGGGTAAGGAATTAGGGTTAGGGCAGTCAGGTTAGGAATTAGGGTTAGGGCAGTCGGGTTAGGGTTATGAATTAGGGTTAATACAAGGTAAGGAGTTAGGGTTAGAGCAGTCAGGTTAGGAATTAGGGTTAGGGCGGTTGGGTTAGGGTTATGAATTAGGGTTAATACAGGGTAAGGAGTTAGGGTTAGAGCAGTCAGGTTAGGAATTAGGGTTAAGGCAGTCAGGTTAGGGTTATGAATTAGGGTTAATACAGGGTAAGGAGTTAGGGTTAGAGCAGTCAGGTTAGGTATTAGGGTTAGGGTGGTTGGGTTAGGGTTATCAATTAAGGTTAATACAGGTTATGAATTAGGGTTAGAGCAGTCAGGTTATGAATTAGGGTTCCGGGCGGTTTTGTTAGGGTTATGAATTAGGGTTAATACAGGTTATGAATTATGTTTAGAGCAGTCAGGTTAGCAATTAGGGTTAGGGCGGTTGGGTTGGGTTATGAATTAGGGTTAATACAGGGTAAGAAGTTAGGGTTAGAGCAGTCAGGTTAGCAATTAGGGTTATGGCGACTGGGTTAGGGTTATGAATTAGGGTTAATACAGGGTAAGGAGTTAGCGTTAGAGCAGTCAGGTTAGGAATTAGGGTTAGGGCGGTCGGGTTAGGGTTATGAATTAGGGTTAATACAGCGTAAGTAGTTAGGGTTAGAGCAGTCAGGTTAGGAATTAGGGTTAGGGCAGGCAGGTTAGGGTTATGAATTAGGGTTAATACAGGGTAAGGAGTTAGCGTTAGAGCAGTCAGGTTAGGAATTAGGTTTAGGGCGGTCGGGTTAGGGTTATGAATTATGGTTACTACAGGGTAAGGGGTTAGGGTTAGAGCAGTCAGGTTAGGAATTAGGGTTAATACAGGGTTAGGAATTAGGGTTAGAGCAGTCAGGTTAGGAATTAGGTTTAGGGCGGTTGGGTTAGGGTTATTAATTAGAGTTAATACAGGGTAAGGAGTTAGGGTTAGAGCAGTCAGGTTAAGTATTAGGGTTAGGGTGGTTGGGTTAGGGTTATGAATTAAGGTTAATACAGGTTATGAATTAGGGTTAGAGCAGTCAGGTTATGAATTAGAGTTAGGGCAGTCGGGTTAGGGGTATGAATTAGGGTTAATACAAGGTAAGGAGTTAGGGTTAGAGCAGTCAGGTTAGGAATTAGGGTTCCGACGGTTTTGTTAGGGTTATGAATTAGGGTTAATACAGGTTATGAATTATGTTTAGAGCAGTCAGGTTAGGAATTAGGGTTAGGGCGGTTGGGTTAGGGTTATGAATTAGGGTTAATACAGGGTAAGGCGGTAGGGTTAGAGCAGTCAGGTTAGGAATTAGGGTTAGTGCGGTCGGGTTAGGGTTATGAATTAGGGTCAGTACAGGTTATGAATTAGGGTTAGAGCAGTCAGGTTAGGAATTAGGGTTAGGGCGGTTGGGTTAGGGTTATGAATTAGGGTTAATACAGGGTAAGGAGTTAGGGTTAGAGCAGTCAGGTTAGGTATTAGGGTTAGGGTGGTTTGGTTAGGGTTATGAATTAAGGTTAATACAGGTTATGAATTAGGGTTAGAGCAGTCAGGTTATGAATTAGAGTTAGGGCAGTCGGGTTAGGGTTATGAATTAGGGTTAATACAGGTTATGAATTAGAGTTAGAGCAGTCAGGTTAGGAATTAGGGTTAGGACGGTTGGGTTAGGGTTATGAATTAGGGTTAATACAGGGTTATTAATTAGGGTTAGAGCTGTCAGGTTAGGAATTAGGGTTAGGGCAGTCAGATTAGGAATTAGGGTTTTGGCGTTAAGGCATCTCCAAGAGTATTTATCTGCGAGTTTAATTTGCTTATCGTTCTTGCATTTATCTCCACATACTTTTGCATTTTTGTTCTGTAGCAATCAATTCATGGTCCTGACAGAAATGTATCGTTCATTCAGGAGTATCAACAGACAGTGATACCATGTAATAAATTATGTTGCAATCGAGTTTCAACCTATTTGCAAGTTAAGCATTCAGTTTGACTGCTTAGATGTTGTCTGCTTATGCGTTTCGCTTTGTGACTTTCCGGCATTTACCGTAAATCGCTGGAAAGCACCAACGCCGAGGGACTTTTAGCACGGGTCCCAAAGTAACAAAGTGCCATACTTACTAAGAACTTCCCATCTGTCGAATTCAACTGCCTCCTTGTTGACTGCAGTGTGATCGTCTTAAAGTCCAATGTCAACAAATACTTGACGAACCATCCTCGTAAATAATCAAATTCTGATTATTCCACTGATCGTTTCCAATCCTCTCATAGTATTATTCATCATCCAACTAACAATCTTATTAATCCTTATCCTCGAGTGGCTTTTGGCCAGGGTAAGTGTTGACTCATCAGCATAAAAAAAGTCACCCAAAAACTAAACATATACAAATTGGGTGAGATTATTTATTTCGAAGTATGAGGCGTCAGTGAAGTAAAAACTAACAGCTCTGATCAAGGGCATACCCAATCAAATTTCTTCTCAGACACATCTTGTATATATGTGCAATTCTCACCCCAAACCAGGGCTCTGTTGCCGATCATAAGAACTGTAAAATCTCTACGTTAAACTGCTTTTTATAAATGTCTGTATTTCTTAAATCCTCGTTGTTTATTATCATTTTTCAAATTTTAAACTAAATTAGTTGAAAAGTCTGTATAAATGTATCTCGCTGAGGTCAGCTTTCTCACTAGTGAATAATGAACAGCTGTCAACTTGCTAACAAGCATTGCTGTAATCTTGCAGATCATCATGCGAGTGATACCTGATTAGATCAGACATGGTTTGCGCATGAACTTATGGGAATCCCCTCCTCCCAAAAACCGCAGGGTGATCAAGAGAGGAGAGGTGGTAGAAGATAAGATTGGGCTGAAAATTTATTGAATATGAAAGACTGATTCGCTAAATCTATACATCTTATGCTGCTGTGTGTGTATGCTTAGCAGGATAGAATTTATGTGATTCCCAAAGTGAGTGGTATTCTAACATGGTATGGGATGTTCCCAGATTGCAATAACACATCTTTGGCCAGCGTCATGTCTGGAGTCCTGCTTTGTCAACATGTCGCAAATTGCTCTGTGGATATTTCGTCTCTCAGCTTCCTTTTCTCCTTTAACTCTGGTAGCTGTAATAATTGGAGGAATTTAAAAAGCAACAACAAATAAGCCATAATTTGCTTCCAGGGTTTGGTCTACTTTTACCAGCGACTTACAGCAATATACATCTAGATTAGTTTCCCGAACCATCTCCATAGGAGTGATGGACCTCAAAAAATAGGTCTTCTCACTTTAAGATCATGAACCCAAAAAGGCAGAATCGATCTCGCTTCTTTGCCACGTACTTCCTCCCATGACTTCATATCCTGCCACGTACTTCCTCCCATGACTTCATATCCTGCCACGTACTTCCTCCCATGACTTCATATCCTGCCACGTACTCCCTCCCATGACTTCATATCCTGCCACGTACTCCCTCCCATGACTTCATATCCTGCCACGTACTCCCTCCCATGACTTCATATCCTGCAACGTAGTCATAACTCTAGTCTTTTAACTTCTAATAGAATTTTCCACGACTCTAATGCTTACTCTAGCCTTATGTGTTAAAATACTGTTTTTAACATTATTTTTACGTACCCGTTTCTAATCTTGTTACAGTATCACTCCCTTGGGAATGCTGAAAACTCGCGGGTCAATGAGAAGAAAAATCTTTTTGACATAAATCACTTTCACTTGTGCTCTGCAAAAGAATAACATAAACAAAATGTTTATTTTATGGTTTAACGTTTGAATTAAAATGCTCAAAGGGCTACCACATGCCAACTAGATAAAACAGCGGACGTTTGCAAGTGTGAAGGCTCTGGTTTGTTGGTTATCATAAGTTATCTTCAGTCTTACAATGCGCAATAATCAGACATAATAAAAACGCGTTGTGCATCTATTTGTAATGATACCTTTTTTTTTTTTTTCAATTTTCTTATTTTTTATGCATTTTCTGGGGATGAGCATTCACCCACTATTTCAGAGACTCCAACCGATAGATCTTTTTAAGATTCTAACCATCCCTTTAAGCGCAGTTGTTTGTATCTCTCTTGCACTTGGTTCACCGGCTATATTCGTCAGGTAGTTTTGAAAAAAAACTTTCATGAGCCCGGTTTCTCCTATAATTACTGGAATGATCGAGATTATCCTATGCCAAAAAATCTCTCTTTGTATGTATGCGGAAGGCGACAGCAGTTAGAAAAGTTTTGGGGAGAATCTATCCGATATATAAAGAAATGGATATGATAAGATAGAATAATAAAAGTGTTAGGCAAAGTTGTGAGTAAGTAAAAGATATAAAAGCTTAAGCATCAATCTGAATAAACGGCTTGACAAGATCTCAGATCGAAATGCTATTGAATGAGTGTAGCCACTCAACATATCTCGATATTATTATTTACTTACTAGGAGTTCTCACATGAGTTATTACCAGTAATCGCTCACTGGCAACAACATATGGTGTTCACTGGAATCTGAGTGTCAGCAAGTCTTTCCAGTACTCACTGCTGCTTATCTATCGCTGATAGCAGCCATTGGCTTTCTTTTATTCACCCCAAACAAGGGGTCACATTGCCACTGAGACGTAAGGGGCTACTGTGAATTAGGGGCCATACCTACAGGGGAAACCTAAGTGGGGAGTTGTGCAGTGACATATTTGTTCACATTACAATTAAATTTCTGCATTGAGTGAAATAAGCCTCCCCAGGGTTACAATGCTCTCTGTGCCCTTTCAGTGGAGGTCTGGATGGTGCTATTCCTCCTCAGTTTTTTCCTTGACCCTTCATGAATATGTTGCGTGTTACAACCGATGCTAGTGCCACTATCTTTTTTGGAGGGGGGGGGGCAAATTATGGGATTTTCTTTACATATCTACCTCCTTCCCATTTTCAGTTTCCTTAGATTATCCTTTCTATATTTTCTTCTGTTTCTACTTACCTGTGGTTGATTGGTATAATTTGGTTGTGTTGTGGGTTGGCTTCCGCACTAAAGGGGTTTCCTTAATATTTTAACTGTTTTCACCGGTGCTGTGTTTTGTATGGTGTTAATCCTCTCTTTGATTCCAATTTCTCATAGTCTTTATTTCTGTTCGGTTCTCTGACAAGCTCCATGTATTTTCTTAGTTTTTCTGTTTCCTTGATCTTCACCCTGGGTTGGTGACGTCTACGATTTGGCAGGCCTTTTCCTTCTTATTGACTATTATCAGGCCCGGTCTTCTTGCTTGGATGAGTTTGTCCGTTTTTATTTCCATAGGATTTTATGTCTGACTTTCAGTTTATGTTTGCTTGGATGTTCAAAGTGCATTTGTTTGCTTAGTTCGTTTCTGTATTTTGTTTGGGCTAATTTGCTGCATTCACTTAATAATATGGTTTAGTGTTTTGTCTCTTTGTCTACAGAGTATGCATTTGCTGTTTTCCTGGGTTTTGTCTATCTTGCCTTTTATATAGTTGGTTCTAATCACATTGTATTGTGCGGCTGTTAGTATTGATTCCATTTCTCTGTTCAAGTGTCCTTTTCATAGCTATGTCCATATATGTTTTCATGAATCTCTTCTTTAGTCAGCCTTCTTCTAAATCGTCCATGTAGCTGCTTCCCTTCCAATGTTGCTTTTCTCACCTTTTTATTTCCAGTTGTACTGCTCGTTGTATTGTTCAGTATGGCAATGCTTTTTGCAGCAGTAATCAGCCTGTCTGTCCTTTGGGTTATGCGTTTTTCTAGTTATTTTATTACATCACCTACACAATCTTCTATACACACCAGTCCTTTTCCCTCTTCTCTCCTTTTTACATGGTGTCTGCTTCCAGAACTTCCAAATATTTATAGGTATCATATTTGGCAATCGTTTCTCTGCTAGGCAGTTCGATGTCCTCTGCTGTTCTGAGTTTTCTATTCTTCATCTCAATGTCCTAGCTGAAGGTTTTGGCTGTATTCATTATATTTCCTTTGTATCGAGCATTGCACTTCTTGAATACGTTGAGTGGCATCATGGCTATGATAAAAAGTAGTGGTGATTGCGTCTTCCTGAAAATGCTTCTCTGTATATTTGTCAGGTGTTGTCCCCCAGCACTCAGTTCCAGTCTTCATGTTTCCATTGATTTCTCCATAAAGTTGATTTGTCTTTTGTTGGATATTCTGTACATGATTGAAGGATGAATGCATGGTAAAAAAAGGGAATTAGTCAAATAAGAGTTTAGAAAAAAATAAGGTAGGTATCTCAACGTACACTCCTAAGCTCAAAATGGTGAATGTACTCCTTCTGTTTGCACAGGGATGGTTGATGCTAGTCAATGGTAACCGCTTCAAGAATCTTGAGATGATTTCTCGAACAAGCCTTGCGTAAAACAGAAAAGGCTAATCAGAGTACCCTCTAATGCACAATAAAAGGTCACCAATGGCCGACTCATCAACTTATAAGCACCTCGATGTCAACTACTGTCCATGCCTACGTATCGAACTGATGACATGTTGGGAAATTCTTACCTCTAAATGTTGGATGATACGTACCATGTAGTCAGCCTCTCACTGGCCATGAAAATAATCAACAACAAGGTTATATTAAATGGTGGGGATAACATCTTTTCCTAAAAGGTGAGGAGGCACTTTTAGTTCTAAACAGCGTTCACACATTAATCGCAAAAAAAAAAAAACAGAGAGACATGGCTGAAGCGATTTTATGTGATAACTCCTGACTTGTTGTGTGAATCCATAGCAGTTTCATATAGACAAGGAATTTGTAGGGATCAAAATATTTTTCATCTTTGAATGAGGCAATTTTGTCTTTTATTCATCTTTCAATGGTGTGTAAATGCGTAAGCATTGGAAGAGAAGATTTCAGTTATTTTTGGAAGTTCTGCATCCAGTTTAGACATTTTAGAGGAAATCAACAAAGCCCGATGCACCAACGTTTTAATCAGATTCATTTTTCTGATTTGGGGGGGGACTGAATCTATACATCTGTATATGCTTGTCAAAAAACACTTGTATTATCTTTTGACAAAAACGCTTAAGAAAGATAATGAATTATTAGCCGCCCCCCCCCCTCCTCCATGTAAACCTCAATTCAGGATAAAGTAGGTTTCACTGCCGAAGAAACTCATTCGCCTCTCTGTGGGATTTAAATATAGCAAAAATATCGTCCACATTAACTGTTGAAACAAAAGCTGTTCATGAAATCCAACAAAAATATTGGACGATACTGGACCTAAAGGAGACAAGCACCTCGATGTCAACTACTGTCCATGCCTACGTCAGGAGTTGGTTTAAGTAGTGCTTATTTGACACAAAGTGTATGTGTGTTTTGTTGTGCAAACAGCTAAATGTCATCGTATCTTACTGTTTGTGACAAGTGATTGAGTACTGAACTGCAGAGAAGCTATGTCTCTTTCTTTTATTGTGTGAGAACAGCCTCCCAGCTACCTCATCAATTTGGCAATACATGTTCCCATCAAAGCTAAACTCAAACGAATTTGTGACTAAAGCCATGAGTTCAACAAATAAGTTCTCGGGAAATACGAAAAATCCCAATAGTTTCATTAAAAGGCACATTGGTAAATAAACTGGTTACATCGTGAAGACAGAGGCACTCAGTATCTGAAGAACACCTAAGTTCACAAATAAATAAACTGGATACATCGTGAAGACAGAGGCACTCAGTATCTGAAGAACACCTAAGTTCACAAATAAATAAACTGGATACATCGTGAAGACAGAGGCACTCAGTATCTGAAGAACACCTAAGTTCACAAATAAATAAACTGGATACATCGTGAAGACAGAGGCACTCAGTATCTGAAGAACACCTAAGTTCACAAATAAATAAACTGGATACATCGTGAAGACAGAGACACTCAGTATCTGAAGAACACCTAAGTTCACAAATAAACTCTGCAAACCGAAAAGAATCGTCAGAAATGCAGTATCCAGAGTATACCTCTAAAACAGGTGTGAGGATCTAAGCTAACCATTTGGCCAATTGATGTTGGAATGAGCCCACCATAGATAATATAGGCCTCAAAGGGACATTGTCCTTATGGACCTTGGGTAAGTCATGCATCCTGGTATGTTGGGAACTTACTGAGTCGGCCATCAGTCCCCATTTATTGGAGTGCCAATTGTGTACTAGAGAGTACTCTGACTACCCGTTTTCTGTTTTGCTCTTCTGAGAAATCATCTCACGATTCTTGCATCAAACATCCCAGTGCAAACAGAAGGAGTAGACGCATAATTTATAGCTTACGTTGATTCTTTTTAACCCTCATTCGCTAATTCCCATTATGTTTGTTACCATGTTTTGAAAAAAAAAAAAATTACTAAAATTTGCTCTCATATCTCATTCAATTTTCTTAGTTTTTAATTTATCATTCTGACGTTTCCTCTTAGAGGGTCAGACGATAAGGCCTTAAGGAAAATTTTAGTAATTTTCTCTTTTTTTCCACCCGCCCGTTTCATTGATTAAAAAATGTTTCCTCTTAAATATATATATATATATATATATATATGTTTGGAAAATCGATGTCAGAATTATATTTTACAGAGTGCTTGGGACAAATTTGATATTTTTTGTATTCTTTAATTTCTATTTAACATCATTTGAAGTATTTAATGGCAGTAAAGTACAATTGATAGCTGTTTCTGTGTACTATTGTTGGGTTTGAGAGCTGGCGATCATGGACGACTGGAAAGCATTTGAATATTAGAATCGTGATGATCTCCACCGGATTAAAAACATTGGAAACTTTAGCTGCAGCTCAGTGCTCCTTTAATACCATAAAAGGCATGAAATGTGAGCTGTAGAATTGCGATGGAGATATGGAAGCTGTGGCTAGCAGGAAAGATCGTAGCAGGCGGTCTGACTGAGTCCACACAACGAATTTCGTCAAGAAGCTGCCAAAAAAATGTGTGACATGATCCAGGCAAGGCCAACCTTGACAAGTTGCAACTAGGAAGAAAGCGCTGAACGAGAATCTTCACT
This sequence comes from Sepiola atlantica, assembly GCA_963556195.1. Taxonomy (NCBI): domain Eukaryota; kingdom Metazoa; phylum Mollusca; class Cephalopoda; order Sepiida; family Sepiolidae; genus Sepiola; species Sepiola atlantica. Next base: position 11,560,130 of record OY744515.1, read on the forward strand.
ACTCCTCATACAAGAGTCACAAGGGTAAACTACTCACTACCAATGCCTAAGAGAAACTCCTTATGAAAGCCAAGAAATCTCTCAACAAGGTTAAATATCCAGTCGAACTGAAGACACTCTGCCAGGACCAATTGCACAATGCACAGAACAACAGGTGGCTAATCTATAGTCCGCATGAGGTCTTGTGCATCATAAAGACACAGTTTTTTTTTTACTTTGATTCACTCCAAACAAGGCACATTACCATCAAGACATAAGGGGCTATTGTGACTTAGGAGCCATACCTACAGGAGCATCCTAAAGTAGAGTGTTGTGCAGCGAGATGTTTGTTCACATTACATTTAAATTTCTGCATGTTGGTACAGTTTGGGAAACAGTGAGTAGGGAGGGAATTTCAAAGGTTAGCACTACGAGGAAAAAAGCTGTTAGAGTAGAAAGCCTTCCGACATCTGGGGACCTTTACAGTGAAGGGGTGAGATTTTGCTGATTGCCAGGTTTGTCGAGGGTATTTATGTTGAGGGGGCACCAATGCAGCAAGTTCGTTAGAGCACTTTCTACTGAAATACTTTTAAAACGAACACATGGCTGCAACATAATAGCAATGTGGTAGATAGTGTTGTACCTATGAGATTAGAGGCTCTTCTATGGAACCTGTCTAAGAGGGAGAGGCTAATAGTTGGTGCATCTGCCCAAGTGTGGCAACATTATTTCATTCATGGGCGAATGGTGGCTTTGTAGAGATATAGGATACTGGCAGGTGTGAGAAGTTTTCTAGCCTAGTAGAGGGAGCCCACTTTTCTTGCAGCAGCCTTAGCAATGTCTTCTATGTATTTGTTCTAATTCATGTTAGCTGTGAATGTTAGGCCGAGGAGTTTAAATGAAGGACTCTCTCTTTCTTTTGGCTAAGAAGGATCTGATTATATTGAATATTCGTCCAAAAGGCTTTGGATATATCAAGCGCTACCACCCTAGCTTCACCAGCTTTGCCCAGTGTATGGTATATGCATTCAGAGATAACCGTTTGGATATCCACAGTAGACCAGGCTTGTCTAAATCCATACTGTTGGTCAGAAAGAAGTTTAGCATTAACGAGGTGGCGGACTATCACTAGATTAATTAATGATTCAAAGATTTTAGCGAAGAATGTGAAGGAGACTGATGAGGCGATAATTTTGCGGGTCAGTCTTTTCACCAGTTCTTGAACACTGATACCACAGAGACAATTTTACAGTTATCAGAGAAGCAAGATTCGGCAAGGCATTTGTTGTACAGTTTGGAGAGGACAGGCACCAGCTCAGCAGAGAATTTCTTTATTACTTTAGCAGGCATAAGATCAAGCCTACATGCTTTGGAGGTATTCAAGGTTTTTTATGATATCCCGGACTTGGGAAGGAGTAATGATCAGATGTGTGGCTTCTGTCTGCAGTGGGAAATTTGGGAAGGAGTGGTTTGTGAAGTCTAATGTAGGGTTCAGTATGAACCTATAGGCAAACTATGATGGCCTTTGGGTGTGTTTCCAGCAAAAGCCATGTTATGACGTTCCATATCTTCGAAAAGAGACTCAGACTCAATTCAGATGAGTATCTTCAGTTGCCTTCTACTGTTTTCAAGTGCTGGGTAAAGAGTGTAGCTGCAAGAATGCCATATGTGTGGAAGCAGGACTTTGCCCTGTGTCACACATCTGGGAAAACCCAGAAGTAACTGTTTGAGAACTTCCATGACTTCATCCGTCCCAGCATCTGCCCCCCCCCCCCCAACTCGCCTGATTGCAACCCCATGAACTATTATGTGTGGGGAGTGAAGTTGAAAAAGACACCAACCATACCACCTGCAACAGCACGGACGAGCTGATTGCCAAGCTCACACTGGTGTTCATGCATCTCTCAAAGGACACCATGAAGATCGTATGCTCCAGGTTCAAGTCCCGTCTAGATTTTTTTCTGTCTGTAAATCTCTTGTTAATTTCACTGAGCATAGTTGTTTTTTTTTTCACCACTACTGCTACTACGGTTTTGTCTCACTCTCTGCAAATTTAATACAATTTATTCACCATCTTCTTTTTGACTCATTCATTTTACCAGGTTACATGACAACAAAGGAAGATGAAGGGTCGCCATCTATAATGCGGATGATGTTTTTTGCCTGTCCATAAATGTATTGTTGATTTCAATGTGCTGAGTTGGTTTTTCGCCACTACTGCTACTACGATTTCGTCTCTCTCTCTCTCTCTCTCTCTCTCTCTCTCTCTCTCCTTATTTATTTCCTTTTTCTTCCGTTTAAAAATATACTTATCTTCCATTCATTTTATTCGTTAAAGACTTCAAAACTAAGAAAACATAAAATTATAATTAACTAGAAATAACGATCTGCTTTTATTTATCCCCACCCTCTTTCCTTCTCTCTCTTTCTTTCTCTCCTTTCTTTCTCTTTCTCTCTCTCTCTCTCTCTCTCTCTCTCTCTTTCTAAATTTATTAAGATTACTGTACCATCTTCTCTTTCTCTCTTCTCTTTTCCTTTTTCTGGGAGGGGGTGAGATTTAACTTAAGTTCTCCCAACCTTGCATAGAATATTTTCCTTCTTTTTTTTTGCTGTTTACTTTAAGGTCTCTCGATCATCACCAGCGCCCGAACAGATAAAATAGTAATTTCAATTCGATGTTTTAATCGCTGGCAGCCATGATGTCTTTAATCAATTTGAGACAAATAGGTGAGGTACTCCAACTGTCATATAGTACACTTGTCTGGGTAACACCGGATAGGGATAGCTTGCTTGAAATCAAACTCAAAGTTTTCAAGGCTTTGGTGGAATTTATCCTACTTTATGGATCAGACTTATGGACACTAAATGTTGCTTGATCTAAGGAACTTGATGGATCATACACAAAAATGCTATGCATCATCTACAACATATCGTGATGAGACCATGTAACAAACAAAATATTATATCGTTGCCTTCCACATATATCTACAGGTGTTCAATGCCGACTTTTGGCGCTGGCTGGAAATGTATCTTGACATGATGAACCTGCTAGAAAAGTGCGTATGTAGACCCAGAGGTCAAGCGACAGGTTGGGAGTCCTTATATTAGAATCAAGACTTTTCTGGAGAAGGACACTGACCTCTCGAGAATTGGAGCTTCTGGCCGCAATAAATGAGCGAGCATCGTGGCGCCCAAACTGCGTGAATGTTTTACCATCAATTAATGGATGACTTAAGAAGAAAAAGAAGAAATTTGAAATAACACCGTTATTTTAGTACTATTTCGAAAACACATTTAAAACAAGAACAAAAAATGAATAAATAAATTCAAGAATATTATTACTATTATCATCCAAAATGTGCTCGCCCCCTCCCCCATCAAATAGACCCTATGGAGTATTGATTTACTGTAATTGAACCTAGAAACATAAATGACAGCAGAGTAATGAATGAGTACACTTAACAAGTGGACAAAAATAGACGGAGGGTGAAAGCTACGAACTAAACTGGCAAACACTGAAGACAAACGTTGTGATCTATTCTAAGTGAATAATGGCAAGGTCAACGAGAGAGAGAGAGAGGTCAATATTTTTTTAAGCGTTAATTTTAAAGAACAGAAGGGGGTCACCTTTTTCTTTTTTGTTCCGGAAGAAACCCTTTTCTTATAATAAAATTAATTAGATTAATATTTCTTGTTTATGTTGTAAAAGAACCAACGTCAATTAAATAAATTGATATGCATTTCGTACAAATTAAATTATATGCATTTATTTACATATATCAGACGGTAATAGGGTTTTACCCCACCCAATAAACCGGTATTGTCTGGGCCTTCGGGTTTGGATTTACGCCGGTCTATCGGTTGTCCGTCCTGTACAGTTCTAGGAGGTCCACCATCCCAGGCTTTGCCTTCTCACCCTTTGAGAGGGGGTTAGTTTATTGCTAATCGCCTGAGGCGCCCCTACCGGGGAATGCCGACAGGGCTGCCCAGGCAATTTTTAAATGGCCAGAGTGCTCAAATTCTCGAGCGCTGGTTGTTTCCCACTTTTCCGACCTTGTGTCACATCTTACCTTGTGGGAGGAAGATAAATAGAATCAGACGGTAATAGTGTAGGGGATTTAAAAGTTTGTATAACGATAGAGCTGAGTCCAGAATATTTCGGTTGAAATAAACTTAGCAAGTGGCAGGCTCCTGCTGATTGTGTGAGTATTGATTTGCTCCTCTCCAGAAGTTAGGCACAAGGCCAGTTTTTATCTTACTCCCACAAGTAAGATGTGACCCAAGGTCGGGTCGGGAAAGTGGGGTTTAAAAATTGCCTGGGCAGCCCCGTCGGCATTCCGGGTAGGGGCGCCTCAGGCAGTCAGCAATAAACTTACTCCTCTCCAAAGAGGGGAGGCGAAGCCTAGGAGGGTGGACCTCCTAGAACTTCGCAAGACAGACCCATAGACCGGCGTAAATCAAGCCCCGAAGGCCAAGACAATACCAGTCTATGGGGTGCAGTATCCATCGGAACAGATACTACACTTTGATCTTAGCCAAAAGCAACAGTTCAGCTTGTGTGTATTTTTCTCGCATGAGTTGGTTTAAGTAGTGCTTATTTGACACAAAGTGTATGTGTGTTTTGTTGTGCAAACAGCTAAATGTCATCGTATCTTACTGTTTGTGACAAGTGATTGAGTACTGAACTGCAGAGAAGCTATGTCTCTTTCTTTTATTGAGAACAGCCTCCCAGTGTCTAAGCACGAAATATTTAACAGATTCTTTTTATTCTTTTAGCAGAAATATTTTTTTAGTCCTTCTCATTGGTTGACAAATATATATTCTCTTCTATTCAAATAAAATAAATTATTTGAATTTGGAGCCGATTTTTGCACAAAATATGCAATTCCCTTTTTTTCTTTTTGTTCATTTTTCTTAGTGTTCACACAATATCCATTAAGATTTTTATATAAATACTAGCAGAATGTAAACCATATATATATAGGGTGGGCAAAAATAAGGGTCCTATTTTTAAAAATTCATAACTTTTTTATTTATTGATTTTTTAAAAATTTTTTTTAGAATAAGTAAAGGACCCCTTCCGAAGCAAGCATGAGCCGTATTAGCCCTAAGGAACGTACCCTCATTTAGAAAACATTATTTTTGCTTAAAAAACTCAAAACAGTGTAAAAAACAATACTTTAGTTTTTGTAAGTTTTAAGAAGTGTTTTTCGGCTAAAATTTGTTTTGTTTATTTCAAAAAATCGCGGAAGGGTCCGTCTACACACACATAAAGTTTGGTGAGTTTAACTTTTATTTTGTGGAAGTTATTCAAATTCAAGTTATTCAAATTTAAAGATAGGACCCTTATTTTGGCCCACCCTGTATATATATATATATATATATATATATATATATATATATATATATATATATATATATAGAGAGAGAGAGAGAGAGAGAGATTTATACTAGTAGAATACCCGTTCTAGGACGAGTATAAGCAATAAATATAGCATTAGTTTTAAATTTTAGTGTTTTTTTTCTTTGGTGGTATGATCGGTTCATAATTTTTTTTTTAAATAATTAAACAAAAAAATAATTATATATATGCACCCCCTAAATGTTAACATTTATAAACAAAATAATGTGCTCATGTTACTCATCGTGTTGCCTTAAATATATATTCCAAAATTCATAATTATCCGTTGATTAGTTTAGAAGATTACCCTGTACATATATATATATATATATATATATATATATATATATATATATAGGATCAAATAAACCAAAGTGAAAACTTTTAGTAGATGGAACCTATTGTGAAAAGGATTAGCTCAATATACTTCTATCTCTCTATCTCTCTCTCTATATATATATATATATATAGTCTTGGAAGTTTCTCAACCATTAAAGCTATATTAAAAAAACAAACAAAAAAAAACAACAACCTTAAGTCCCAAGTCGTTCAGTGGAAAATCACTCATGTAAGTCAATTTAATTTTACAGTTATTATATTAGCTTGCTTCTAACATCATTTAAGGGATCATCAGTTGTTTACCATGAAAAACCGTTTTGGGAATTTAAAAACAAGGCAGTATTTAATTTCATGGCTTCCCAGCAGAGTTGATCAGACCCCACTTCCCTTAAAAGACAAGAACATAAACGTTCCGTATACTAAACCTAAGTTTTGTTCCGTATAAATGTTTTGCTAACTTATATTAGTTATTAAAAAAAGAAAAAATATATATATATAGTAGAAATATATTTAGTCATAATTAAATTGGTGACAAATGAATTAGAAAGACTAAATCGATACATAATATATTATACTGTATTGATCATCCTTGTTCAATAAGTAACAGACAAGTGTTAGTAATTAAGACATTAAATGTTCATATGTCTTGACAGATATTGAAAGTTCTTGAGTCACGATAAAGAAAATGTCATATTGAGTTCATTAATCTGGATGAGGAAAATGGTATTAAGAGTCCATAAGAGGAGGCTATTCAAAAGTACATACGTATGTAGATAGGAATAAGAATTAGTTTGTAAGGCTGGCAGAGTTCATATTATTAGTATTTGGAAGTAAGTCTGTGCCGACATTTTAGGAAAGTAAGTCCATGTATCGATGCCAATAGCCAGAGGCTAAAGGCAAGTTTCGTTTGTGCACTATTAAAAAGTTTCGTGGTTGTATTAAGAGACATGATTTAGTTAGGCAGCCTGGCCTTCTTGTCGCAAACTCCTATTTATCTACGTCCCACAAAGTAGAATGTGACACAAGGTCGGAAGGTGGGAATTTGCACTCTAGAGGAAGAGTACGGAGTTTCTTAAAAAATTGCCTGGGCAGGGCGCCTCAGACAGTAAGCAATAAACTTACTCCTCCCCAAAGAGGGGAGGCAAAGCCTAGGAGGGGGTTAACCTCCCAGAACGGCACAGGACAGTCGGAACAGATACTACACTTTGATCTTAGCCAAAAGACCAAGTAAAGTAAAGCACAAATGCAATTCTTTATATAACAACTGAGAACAGGAGATTGTTTCTGATTGGTTAAATCCCGATATAGGGAACCAATCGAAATGGAGTATTTGCTCCAATCAGTATCAAGCATTTGATTCAAGCAAATATTTTAGACATCGTTATTCTGTGACTGCTGTTGTTTTGTTGTTATTGTAGTAATTATTACTGTTATATATATATATATATATATATATATATATATATATATATATATATATATATATATATAGATAGATAGATAGATAGATAGATAGATAGATATATCAACAACGAGCAGTGTCGTTATTTTCATGAATTTTAAAATTACCACTGATATTGGATGGCGTTTCGTTCACCTGTGCCTTTCTAACTGGATCCAATCAGAAAGGATCCTTGGTTTTTGTTTTTGTTTGTTTAATACAAGGACAACGAAAACAATGAGTATCGTTATTTTCGTGAATTTAAAAATTATAACCGATATCGGAAGGCATTTCTTCAACACAAATTATATATATATATACATATGTATATATATATATCCATTGATATATATATACATTGACGGCGGCACCGGGGGGGGGCAGATGTATATATATATATATATATATATATATATACATGGACAGCGGAACCGGGGGGGCAGGGGGGCTACAGCCCCCCCACTTTTTGACTTGGCCCCCCCACTTTACGGTCATCAATAATGAAGTTATATATGCATGTGTTTAACCGGCCCCCCCCCACTTTTTAGGTGAGCCCCCCCCACACACACTTTTATAACTGTGTCGCCGGTCCTGATATATATATATATATATATATATATATATATATATATATATTGCAATACTTAACTCTATCGTCGAGTTCTATCAAATGTCTTAATGTTTACTCTCGCCGCTTTCAGTGTTAAATATAACTTAATTTCTATGTTATCATGTCACAATCTCCTGTGGCCTAAGGGACTGAGCGAACGCTTACAGATTCAAGATGTCTCTGTGAACTGGGTTCGTGCCCTGTGACTGTCTGAGATTGTTATTTCCCTGTGCTGATGAGAGCTGTAAGCTCGAAGCGACGTCATACGTAGGTAAAATATTAAAATATAATTTTATACATATATATATATATATATTTAAATATTTTCTTTGTCGTACAAAACTTTAAAGTAGCATTGAAGAGACAATATTTATTATTCATAATGAATTTAAGAAATTAAAAAGATGAAAGGGCAGCTGACCGGTTTCGTACCTCGCTCAACAGAGCCAAATATCGAGGTAATGTATAAAAAATATAAAAAGATGCTATGAGAATTATAGCGAGGGAAAGGGGTAAAAAAATTTATATATATATATATACTTCTATTAGATAAAGGGTTCAGTTCGAAATTCCATACTGATTCCCAGATTCTACACGATGCACATGAAGAAGGTCGAAAATTACATCGGCCGAAACGTTGTGAAAATGACAACCGAGATGAGAATAGTAGTCCGAATAATCCAAATAATGCAAATTTTCAATCCTCATCTCAAAAACTCTGAAACATAATTCTTTCTTCTACTATAAAATTATTGTAGATAATTTTATGCTTAAAATATAAAGGAAAGGGGGATATAACAAAAGTTTTTGAAAAACCTGGTTTGTCGTCCCCTACAAATGCAATTATGCCCTTCAGAAGAAAAGAAAGGGGAGGAGTAGATAAGCAGTTAGAAAAAATCAAATCAAAACCTAAAAGTGTCCGTCACATGTAAGTACAAAAGATCGTGTCAAATGGTGACAATAAGGTTTTTAGATGCTTACTTTAATGACAATAAGAACAGAAATATGTAATCATTGTTATTTCAGACTTAATTCATATTTAAATGACTAGTCACCTTCTGTCTCGAAAGACAATGGACACCCTCTGAAGGGTGCTTGTGTGATAAAGAATTAATAATAGTGAAGTACGGGTTGCGCAAACTCCAACTACACATAGCCTGAACCGAGATTCCGCATACAAATAAAAATAAACAACTCTTTAAAAGGGTATCTGCACGATGAAGGTTTTTCAGTCAAACAAGGGTTACATAATCTCCAGATCCGGCATTGCTTAAGTCAAGTGGCAAAGTGAAATACAAGATAACCAGAAGCAATGTTGGGATAAGCAGAGAAGCACTCAGTTTGAATTGTCGATTAGTTGTCCTACCGAGGTTTGAGAGCCTAGTCTACCCTACTATTTCATCAAGAGATAGAGGGAGAGATGTATTCATACCTTGCCAAAGGGTATTGAGAAAGTGACTTCACAGCCACTTCCAAACTTATGAAGCTTATTCCCGAATGGTCACTCATCTAAATACTGATCAACCTCAACATTGCTTAACTTTGGTGATCCAACAAGAAACTGCATTCCGACATGATATATCCATAAACATATTGACATTGGAAAGATGAGAAGGAATGAAACAATAAATTACTTTCTGACCGACAATTTAAAGGCTTCAAAATCACTCTTAAATAAGAGTGTTACGATAGTAAAACCATGTCAGCCATTTTTTCATCTATTAAAAGATTAAATAAGATTTGATATGATTGGAGCCCTGAGAACCCTTTGATAATTCTCCTAAAAAGAAAAATAAGATTCTACTATTTTTAGCCGATTACATGTAAACAACTCGAAAAGGTAGGTGATGAAAAGAAATAAAAAGGGAAAAAAATACCAATATTTTAGACTTTAGAGTGGAGGATCATTTTCACATAGAGCTTTAACGTAAAATAAACACCAACTTCTGGACCAGATAGCATTTTAAGGAATCACCCACTTCATTTTATGTAATCATTTTATGTTAAATTTATATCCGAAACTGATCCCCGACTTCAAAGTCCAAAATGTTGTTGTATTTAAAAAAATACTTTTACCGCCTACTTTTCAGGCTGTTTACATATGATCGACTCAGAACAGTAGAATCTCATTTTTATTTTTAGGGCAATTAGCACAGGGTGCCCAGGGCTCCAATAATACCAAAGATTCAAAGATTAAAGGCAAAAGTCAAGTATTATGGTTATTGTTTGCTCATAGATCAAAGAAAAACAATACTTTTCACAAGCAACGTTTTATGAGCTCCACAGAGAGGGCTTTGTTGAAACTCAAGGAAGCTGTACCTGAGACAATTTCGACTTAATCGTTAGAAAGCGTCTTTTTTAGTTCAGGTCGCTGCCAGAACCTGTGGTCAGCCAGCAGACGACCAAACAGTTCAAGACAATGCTGGATGCATCATGGCTGCTGATCTTTAGATAGTTACCTTTCACTTGAGCAGCGATGGATGCGAGGGGACATGATTGTGGCATAAAACATCATCAACCAGAATTTAAATATAAACTTCCGATGAGTTTTTCACGCCACCGCCAAGTCGTAGTCTCCACGGGACCCAATAAAAGATGTACCACCGACTGCATTCTCTGTCCATGTTCCTGTTCCGTAGAACAGACAAACAGAGGTAGTGATAATGTCTATCATATCAAAGTTTATGGTCGCCTTGAACAAACATTCAGACGGTGTATAGACGTACACATCTTCTACCTGTCCTTTTACATGGCTTGTTGCACTTTGATATATTTTGCCAATAAATCAGATTTGATTGATTTAGTTTGATTATATTAAAAAAAAAGCTGCAATTCGTATATAAGAGTTATTTTCAACCAAGCTTCTCGTTGCATTCAAAACTAGCATACAAACACAAATCTGTCCGAGAAGAATAGCTTCAAACTTGAAATCTTTTGCAAGCTTGAATTTAAGTTGAGCACGGTTCTGAAGAATAGAAGAGTTCCCGAAATATTATATCATACAGAGTTTCCACCAGACCATCTTGATACAGGTATTACATAACATTGTAACATTGTGTAGATAAACAGATATATGTGTGTTTTTGAAAAAAAAAAATATATATATATATTTGTGTATGTATACATTGTATTAAGGGTGAAACTATTTAATTTGTTCCACCATTATATGTCTTATTTGCTCCAACTTGTGTCTATCCGTCACACCTCTGCATTGTATTGCCTTCTAAGTATCACATTTTTTATATATATATATATATATATATATATATATATATATATATATATATATATATATACACATTGTATTAAGGGTGAAACTATTTCATTTGTTCCACCATTATATGTCTTATTTACTCCAACTTGTGTCTATCCGTCACACCTCTGCATTGTATTGCCTTCTAAGTATCACATTTATATATATATATATATATATATATATATATACACACAAAAAAAATATATATATTTGTGTATGTATACATTGTATTAAGGGTGAAACTATTTAATTTGTTCCACCATTATATGTCTTATTTGCTCCAACTTCTGTCTAGCCGTCACACCTCTGCATTGTATTGCCTTCTAAGTATCACATTTCTATATACTAATAAACAATGCTTCACGCAAACTACAAAAACCTCTAAATCTTTTGATATTTCTTAATTTCTCTATTACTTTTTTTTCCTTCCAATTATAAAGTTATTTATAATTTTGAAGCAGTTTACATGAATTACCTATTTTCTGTCGATCTATGTAAGATGTGATTCGACTTGACGATCGTTGTAATCATCGCCTCTTCAACAGGTGCGCGTCTGCATGTACGAGATTCACACACGATCGTTAAATACAGATCACGTGAACATTTTCAGTTCGTGATTGTTTCCCAACTAGACAAGATGTGAGCCTGTGATTCTCTGCTGTCGGCCCAGCAGAGAATCTACGAACTCCAGGAAATGCTTATTTCGCCTCGTCAACTTATACTCAATCCTATGTATTATCTTTTATTTTGTTTCTGTGTTTTTCCCACATTAAACTATTATCTGTCTGTGCACCGTGCTGTTCAATTGTATTACGTCCCACATAAAAGTTACTCAAACCAATGCACGTGTCCTTTTTCCTTTGTTCCCGTCATTATCTCATCTTAAAATTGACTTTCAACCAGCTAAAATTTCTTATCTCTGTGTTAATAAAACTATCAGACAAGATATTGCGGCTGTGTGTTTCTTGCTTATATGTAGCTTTCATAAATACACATTGAATTATATATTTTATTTATTACTAGTTGTTTTTTATATACTAACGAGTCACCACTTATCAAGGCTCAAAGGCCACTCAAGGATAAGGGTTAGTGATTTTGTCAGGTGCACAGTGATGATTGGTAACGATGGTTGAAACTGGGCAGAATTTGATTATTTAAGAAGGCGGCTAAACAAGAATTTGTTAACATTCGACTTGAAAACATCCATGTTGTAGTCAGCTTGAAATCAGTCCCATGGTACTGTGTTTCACAAACGAGTAGTTCTTGGAAAAAACTTTGCTCATGAAAGTTACGTTTTGTTTTAGTGAAGAAAGGAAAATTATTTACAGTGGTTGTAGCTAAACAAGTTTTTGTTGTGAATGTTTTATGGAGGAAGGGGGGGGGGCAGAGATTGGAGCTCAGTCGAGCACCTACCATGAAAACAACGATAGAGTAGATAAAAACTAGCAACCTCTCTTCTGTGAAAAGGAGGCTGTGGAGAAAAGAAGAGGGCATTCCCCACTAGATTTCGAAGTCGGTTTTGTACTCTGGCAAGGCAAGAAAGTGTGCTCCAAGTGCCACCTCCACAGATGTGGCAACAGTACTCTATCTTAGGACGTATTTGACTCTTATATAGTTAGAGGATTGCGTCAGGAGTGAGATAATTTCTGGAGCAGTAGAATGATCCAACTATTTTTCCAGCGACCTTAGGAACAGATTTAATCTGTTTTCTATTACAGATCTGGATTGAAAGTCAGTTATGGAAGCTTATCAAAGCAGGGTGCTTTTCCCCAAGGAGAGGGCCATTCATTTCAATTGAGGAAAAGTGAGTATCTGAGCATTAGTAATGAAAAGAGAGAAGTTTGGTTTTAGACAAATTAACCGATGATACCACTCTTCATTCTCTTTTCCTATTAATGCTGGTGTTCTCTATTTTAGGCCCAACACTGCTTCTTTTCTATATAAATGATCTTCCAGAGAATATTGTTCAGAAAATTAACATCTATGCTGATGATACCACTCTCTATTCTGGTGTTGCTTTTCGCCCATCTACCTTGGATCAGTCGAAATATGCAGCTGATCTAGAAGCTGACCTGGGTTCAGTTGTGGATTGGGGTACGAAATGGCTTGTTTCATTTAATCCAGTTAAGACTCAGCTCATGTCTTTCAGTTGCAGGCGTGTCTCTTTTCTTCCTGAGATTCTCATGGATGGCACTGCTCTTGAGGAGAAATTGACTCTGAAACTTCTTGGTCTTTCTCTCTCATCAAATCTTTCTTAGAGTTCATACATTAGATCTATTGCTCTTTCGGCTTCTCGTAAAGTCGGTTCTCTCTATCGCTCCAAACACTTACTCACATCAGAGGCTATTCTCTATCTCTACAAATCTACTATCAAACAATGTATGGAGTACTGTTGTCATATTTGGACTGGTAAATCTCTGTCCCATTTGAGGGTTCTTAATAAGGCGCAGAAACGTATCTGTAATTTGATTGGCCCCGACCCTTTCTTCTCTACACCCTCTCTCTCACAGATGTGATGTTACTGGTCTCAGTCTTTTCTATAAATACTATTATGGCACGTGTTCTTCAGAATTATGTGATCTATTCCCTGCTTCTTTTGTTCCAGCTCGTTTGACTCGTTGGTCTAGTGGTCTCCATCAATTCGCTGTTTTGATACCTTATTGTAATACAGCTTCCTATTCTAGTAGCTTCTTTCCAAGAAATACAGGCTTGTGGAACTCTCTTCCTGCTGACTGTTTTCCCTCCTACCTATAGCCTTGGTATTTTCAAGACTCAGGCCAATAGGCATCTCCTGCCTTTGTGATAATCATATTTAGTTCTTGTCAGCTCCTTACATCAAGTGGCTTCATGCCTTGTCTGGAGCGAAGATCAAGAAGATGGTTGCGCCTAACCTGGATCCTTGAGACACACCGGCGTTGATACTGTATGCTTCAGATTTCTGCCTATTAATGATTTCGTTTAGAAATCTATCAGAAAGAATGATTTGATGGTTGAGAAGACATTTCCAGATATCCCATAGCTAGCAAGCTTGTGAAGTAAACCTTTGCGTCAAACCCTATTAAAGGCCTTTGATATGTCAAGAAACAAAGTCCGTATATGGATTCACTGATCCTATGTGATATTACAGTCAGTACATCAGCTGTTGATCTGGCAGGACGAAACTCATATTGCTTGTCACTGAGTAGATTGTTTTTGCTGAGGTGGTTGAAAACTTCTTGATTCATCACAGATTGATGCAACTTACTCATGACGCACAGCAGACAGATTGGTCTGTACTGAGATGCAGAAGACCAATCTCCAGTATTTTTAAATAAGCATTTCTCTTTTAAGCAACGACTGAACAGCTCTGTAGGAATAGAAGCTAGTTCTGGTTGCAGCTTCTTAAGCACTATGATTGAAATGTTGTCAGGAACAGTTGGCTTGTTGGCATCAAGGTTCTTAATAAGTTTGGCAACATCCTGGGCAGATATAGGGATGTCACTCAGAGTGTTTACAGTCATAGGAAGAAATCCAGGAGGTAGGTGGCCCTGATCGCAAAGGGTGACATTTGATGCAAAGTTCTTTGCAAAAGGTTTGGCTATATCGGATGTTAAGGAAACCACCTCTGGTCCATTGATGATGGTTGGAATAGAGGCCGTACATCTGTTCAGGACCCTGTTTGTTATTCACCAAAAGTCATGGGAACTAAGCGTCTGCTAAATTTAATGGATTGGGCATAGGACTCATTCGCATTTACTACAATTCTTTTGCAGTGGTTGCGGCATTGGCTTCAGAACACCTATTTCGTTGAAAGTAATTGAAATAGTGATTTCTGTAAGCAATGGTGGCGGCACATTCAGGGGTGTACCATGGCTGACTGTTTGGATTCTGTTGGAATTTCTTGGAGGATGTTAAGCTCTCGATACAAACGATTAACTAATCAGCTACAGGACACATTCTTTTCAAAAATTGAATGCAGACGAATTTCTGATATGAAAAATCTGAGGCTGTCTCAGTCAGCCATCGAGTATCGATACACTCCGCAATTGAAAGGATCATCAGGTTTTATTGTACTTTGCTTTGATTTTAATTGAGACAACTGCGTGATCGGAAGATCTCAGCAGAGACAGAACAGTGGATGAGCACTATTCAGCACAAGTTGTCAGGAAAAGATCAAGAAGACTTGCAAAATGTCTGTCAGCATCGGGTACGCGAGCAGGATTGTAAACACTTTGTGTTATATCCTAAGCTAGGGAAAAATCGTGACCAAACCTTCCTTCATCATCAGTCTTGTTTCAGTTACCGAGCTATTCAATATTGTGAACTGTGGCGGAATTGATGATCTTGAGCCAGAATCGAGCGATGGAGGTGGCCCGGACTTACTTCATCCCCGCAGTAAGAGGGTCCGCCTTTGCCTGGCTTGCAGATGGAAAAGGAAATAAGTTTTGGCTTGCTAGTTTTCTAGAGAGGATTGAACTCACAACCTCGAAGTAACAAATCTACTGGTTGCTGCACAATAATACGTGGATTCGCCTTGACGACAAATAGTCAGCCAGCGGATTATGTTTTTTTCTGATTGGTTAAGCAGAATTAACTGAAGGAAAATCTGCTAATAAAAAGAGAAGAAAATCAGGAGAAGGCGAGCTGAGTATCGAGTGAGATTCTGCGGTGAGCAGAATTATTTTTCGTTCATTGGAGCTCAAAGTTACACAGAGGATTTTTGTGCTTCTACAGGAATTGAACCGAATGGGTTTTTTTTTGTTTAACGTTTGGAGTTTAGTCATAGACTTCTGAATTCCCACTTTCATGAACATTAAAGGCACCACAGACATGGATGCTGGCAGAAGGGTAAACAAACAGGATATGGTCAATTTTCTCAGAGATAATCTCAAGGATTTAATGTTCTGTTTAAACTATCTCATTCTTGTATTTTTAATTTAAATTTAATTATCTCATGTACAGAAAGTCCAATAAAAAATGTGTTCATATTTGCTTCTGTCATTAATAGCATTTGTCTATTTATCTGCGCGGTTGGATGTGTGTGTGTGAGTGTGTGAGAGAGAGAGAGAGAGAGTTACCATAAATTAATATCAGCTTCGCTGGAAATCGTCTGTTGGCATATTTACTGAGAATAAAAATGTAACATTTATTTGATACTTTGTTGTGTTAGAAATCGCACCGTTAAAGCTTCACACTCGCCCCCTCCTCCTACCGAAAGGAGGTGGTGACCTTTTGGAGTTGACCTTTGGCAGTTGACCGTAGGAATATATTTTAGCGCCTTTTTTGAACACGTGCAGTGCCAGACAACCATCTTTTTATCAGTTGAGATTTTGCGGGTGAGGAAGGGTCAACCACGTATCAACTCAATGGATTTAATATTGAATTTTTCCTATGAACTTTAAAAGCATCTTTTTATCAGTTGACCTTTTCAAGCAATGCAATAACTTCGTGGCAACTGAATGCAATTAACATCGGATTTTCCAAGAATTTCCAACTACGTCTTTTGGTTATACGGAATGGATCGTTCTGCAAGATGGAATCACAGTACCTGAGTTTCAACTAATAATAAGGTAGGTGTGTCTTTTTAACGGTTGCGTTCGGTCATCCATAGCCCTCATCTGTGTGAGAAGGAATTGTCAGTTTAAAAATTATTTTTCATTATATTTGAAGCAAAATGTAATTATTATTATTATTATTATTATTATTATTATTATTATTATTATTATTATTATTATTATTATTATTCAATTGGCTAATAATGTTGGATAATGGCCCTATGGGAATGGACGTATCTGTTGGAAGTCGTTGGTTTGACTTGCGCGAATTAGCGCGGGTGGACCCATGCAGTCGAGTGCAGAATAGGGTCTGTTCTCACAGTCAGATCTGTTCTCACAGTCAGAGCTCACGGATGTGACAGGGTCACCGCATGACGAGACCTCGGATCAGGGGTCAATATGCACCTGCGAGAGGCTCTGTGACGTCACGGGCCTTTGCGTGGGAAGCAGAGGGATCCGTGACGTCACTCGTTCTTCGTGAGAAGCGAGTTTTAGCAGTCTGGGTTTTGGAGGCGAACCTATCAGACTTGATTTTGATGTAGCCAGCAACATCATTAAGGGAATTATTTCCCTAAGAAAATACAGGCGAAAGATCTCCCCCCCCCCTCCACGAATGGTTAAGACTTAATTGATAAGTAATTACAAAAGCAGTAATTTTTTCTCTCTCTCTCTCTCTCTCTCTCTCTCTCTCTCTCTCTCTCTCTCTCTCTCGACGTTAGTGAATATCTCCAAGCCGATAGATAACTAACGCCTGTAATAAAAAGAATTGAAAGTTAAAAGGATTGTTTGTCTTCGGAGTCGGTCATGAAGTTTTTGTTGTAGTGGCGATGTTCGGCAGAAGGAAAGAAGAAAGAATTCAACCACTAGACGACACACCCCTCCACACGACGAGGAAAGAAGAGAGGGTACGAGAAATTTAAAGGTATTATATGATTTTTGGTGTTAAAAAAATGAAGAGTGATAAACGAGAATTGCCTCGGCCCGTTCCGGGATGAGTATACAAAACGAGTAATGCCGCGGCCCAAGCAACAATAATTTAACTAGTTATTTATCAATATGTGAATTTTATTAAAATAATGTTAGATTTAAGCTACAATTAAAACTAATTTTTTAGTCGGCGAATAATTTTTTAAAAAGATATAGTATAAAATCTCTTTTGAACTCTTTTATAAATACAAGATTAATTTTTATTATGTTATAATTAATTAAATGTGTTAAGTTTGGTTTTGTTTTTTACATAAATTTCAAACTTTAGAGAAAATATTAAAAGAAATAAGTGCAAAGTATAAATAAATGGTTTTGAATTTTTCATAAAAGGTTAAACTTTACGAATATCTGTTTTCTGTTTCTGAATTTATGCAAGGATATAAGTGCTAGGTGATAACCAATTCTAAGTGACAAGGTGGAAGGTTCAATCCTCAGTACGAGCGATACTAAGAACACAATTACAAATTACTTAAGACTTCTACCCGGCCATGGCTGACGGAATGAGAGCAAGTAACCCCTGTGGATTAAATAAAGGGTTCTGTTTGAAATTCCGTATAGACTCCCGAGTTCGAGATAAAGATTCCTGAGTTCGAGAAGATGCACCTGAAGGTTACATCGGCCGAAACGTTGTGAGAATAACATCCAAATATTCCAAAGTATCTGTTTTCAACAAAAGCTTTGGTCATACCTAATCGTTTCGACATTAAATAACGGTTGATATGCCGTAAAGCAAAGAAAATAAAACTAAACCACCAATCGGCTTGAAATATGACCATCTCAACCGGCTTTCACTGAATAAAAAGGACACATATACAACTTTGGGGGAGGGGGTAACACCTGGTTCTGTACTTTACTTCAGTGTTCTTCCCTAACTCTAAACCTCGTAGCAGATGGCACACTCGTGATATTTGATATTCGATGAGTACGCATTGATCGATACTGGATGAAAGCAAAATGAGATATTAATTATTTCTCAAAGTGTAAATGCAACAATAGATTTTCACTTAAACATAGAAAACACTAGAAAAAATATGACCAGCTATGGTTAGATTGTTTAAATCAGGAAAAAGTGAGTTTGCAAAACCAGTTAAATTTTTAAACACTTATTTTAAAAAACATTCTTGTAGATCGATTTTCCCCCCTAAACACACGTGTATTTATCCCAAAATTGACGCCATATTTGATTTTGCCAGAGGAATCAAACCAAACAAAACATAGCTATCTACCACTTCTCAAAAAGGTACGAAAAATGCATACCTCATCAATATATATATATCTATATATATATATATATATATATATATATATAGTCTCGGAAGTTTCTCAACCATTAAAACTATATAAAAAGAAAAAAAAAAAAAAAAAAACTTATAGTCTCAAGTCTTCCAGTGGAAAATCACTCATGTAAGTCAATTTATTTTTTACAGTTATTATATTAGTTAGTTTCTAACACTATTTTAAGGGATCATCAGTTGTTTACCATGTAAAACTGTATATATATATATATATATATATATATATATATATATAAATATATATATATATATATATATATATGTATATATATATATATTTATATATATATATATATACATATATATATATATATATATATATATATATTTATATATATATATATATGTATATATATATATATATTTATAAAGAGGTGTACTAAAAGCGAACTTTTAGGAAAGGTAAAACCCTATTGTGAAGAGTATACAGCTCAATATCCAGGATAGAGCAGGTAGAAATGAAGGAGAATGGAAAGGAATTAGAGAAAGCAAAAGCCAAATCAAAATTCAATTCAAAAGTTCAAAGCAAGGTATATTCCGCAAAAAGGCAATTTATTCAAGTTAAATTTTCCTTAAGCCAGGCGTTTGAAAAGCCTGGCTTAAGAAAATTTAACTTGAATAAATTGCCTTTTTGCGGAATATACCTTGCTTTGAACTTTTGAATTGAATTTTGATTTGGCTTTTGCTTTCTCTAATTCCTTTCCATTCTCCTTCATTTATATATATTTATATATATATATATATATATATATTTATATATATATATATATATATATATATATATAAATATATATATATACATAAATACATATATATATATAATACATAAATACATATATGAGTATACATAGCTTTTTATTATAGAGTGAGGGATGAGCCGTTTTGCTTTTAAAGACATTTTTCCTTGAAATTAGATAAACAACAATCTCATTTAAGCTTTACAAGTGAATATATAATGAAAATGTCTCATCTAAAAAGACAAGTGAATATTATGGCCGCCTGCTTGTTTAGATCCGCCAAATGCTGTTGTTATCGATCAAGAGATTGATTATGAGATCGAACATTTCACCGAACCAATTGAAGCCTTATTATACGGATGAAAATTATGTTTTACAGGGTGAACCCCCACCCTCACCCCCCAAAAATGGCACTCACGGAATCGTTAATAAAATTCACAATTCGTTTCTGCAATCCAACCCTATTTGGTACAAAGAAACTTCAGTCTATGTCTGACTTGCCCACCAAGTTTAAGTCATGAATGTCCAACAGTCGTTGTTTTATCATCATTCAATGATATGCGGGAACGCTTTAGTGATCGTCTTGTAAGGGCCTGGTCCCTTGAATTGTTAGAAAAATGTTAGAAAACAGAGAAAAGCATAAAAATTGAATGAAGAAAGAAAACATTATTTAAAAAACATAAGATATTTATATATATACAGAATTACATTTTACGTGATTAATTGTTCATTTGAAATGTTCAGTTCAGTTAGAAAAGTTAGAAAATGTATGGGTTTCTGCCTGTAATTATGAGTATGTATATACTTGTGACGGTGTCGACATTTGTGTGATGCTTAGAACGCGTAAGTGTATGAGTGTGTGTCTCGTCTTTTATCAGGGTGCATAAGTGTACAAATGTGTGTGCGTGCATGAGTTGAGAATTGATTGAGAAAGTATAGGCATTTGTGTGTGCTGCTTTTTGTTAGGGTGCGTAAGCGTGTGTGTGTGTGTGAGTTGAAAATAAATAGTAACAGCCTCTTTATCCTCAAGTGGGTGACGAGAGGTGGAAACGTTGTCTTCTTGTTAACCGTGTGCTGAACCTTTTCCAAGTGATTTTCTTTGACGAAAATCTGAGCTTAAATTACGTTTTATCGGCTCCAAATGGATGGTTTTATTTTAGCGGGAAAAAGGGATTTTAATAGCGGAGGGGTGGCGGACGTAGTAGAGAGCACATAACGTAACAGACATTTTTGCTTTTTCGCTAAATATGCTGCTGGGAGCCGGTTTTAAAGAAAAATCTAATTTCGTTTTTAGATGTAATTTTTGAGCATTGGTCAGTTAATATTATAACATTAGGATACATGTCAATCCTTTAGTCTCATCAGTAGGAGATGTGATCCTAAATGTGCTTCACACTCACCGGACCATCATCTGTAGGGTTATGTCAAAGATAATATCTATCAGAAGAATCACCAGACTATTCTTGAAGAGAGCCATCACAGCCAAAATTTGGATAATTTTGCACATTGTACACACGTGTGCTTGTAACAGCGATAAAACAAAGACAAGTCAGGCATTGACTAAAGTTTATTTGTACTAAATCTGATTGGATTGCAGAAAGTATTGTGAATTTTATTAACGATTCCATAGGGGGGGGGAGTGTAAGATTACAATCAGTCCAACGATCTCTGAAATATTCGATGTTTACTTGGTTAAAATACTGAATACTGATTGTGTTGGATAATGGCCCTATGGGAATGGACGTATCTGTCGGGAATCGTTGATTTGACTTGCGCGAATTAACGCGGGGCAGTCGAGTGCAGAGCAAGGCTTGTTCTCACAGTCGGAGCTGACAGACGTGACAAGGTTACCGTGTGACGAGACCCCCAGATCAAGGGTCAGTCTGCACCTGGAGAGGCTGTGACGTCAAAGGCCCTTGCGTGGAAAACAGAGGCTCTGTGACGTCACTCGTTCTCGTGAGAAGCGAGTTTTTAGTCAGTCTGATTCGGAAAGCGAACCGAGAGGACGTGCGATTCACAATGTAAAGATAAGGGATATTTCCCCTAGGAGAATGCAGGCGCGATAAATCCTCCCCCCCCTCTCTATGAATAGTTAAGAAAACATTAATAACTAACTACGATAAAGTAGTGATTGCTCTCTCTCTCAACGTAGCCCCAGTTGAAATAACAACGCTTGTAATAAATGAATTAAATTCAAAAGAAGAGTTTGTCTTCGGGGTGCACCACATGGCCGTTATTGCAGACAACAGACGGCGTGGTTCTAGAAGAAAGAATTTATCCACTGGACGACACGACCAACCCTCTACACGACGAGTATACGAAACACGTACTGCCGCGGTCCAAGCAGGAGAGGGCTATGCAACAATTGGATCAAAATACTCAATCTCGCTGGGTTGCCTATATCAGTGGTCCTCAACCTTTTTGTTGCCGCGGACCGGTAAGCGTTAGACAATTTTACCGCGGCCCGGGGGTAGATTGTTTACTTGCAACCTACATGTAGCATCGTACCAACAACATAACATGAAAATAAAAGCCTCGAAATAATAATAAATACATCATTAAAAAGTTTACACAAACACACTTACAACACTAGTGACTAAGCTTACAAAGCGTATGACTAATCTTATGACAAAGCGTACAAACTGAGATAAAGAGCTTTAAAAACTGCGCACATGTATGCAAACTATATTTCTAAACTGTATTTCTTACGCGGCCAGGTACCAATTGGTCTACGGACCGGCACCGGTCCGCGGCCCACCGGTTGGGGACCACTGGCCTATATGATATCGGACTTCAGCCAATCAGAAAGAATCGCCCCCTGGAGCCGGGTACCTGGTGTTGCTGTCCTCACAGACATGCAGTGAGAACCGGGCCTAACTTGCCATAAGAATCCTTGTCAGCCATACCACTACTACACATGTTCTTGCCGAGAAGAACCTGGAAGAAGAAAATAAAATCGCAGAGATCCCCCTGCAATCAACCACGCGCGTTCCTTGTACGACAGGGACTCACCAGTCACAGTCGACACTGTTCAAACCCTAGAACCACGAGTCAGCTATGACCGAAGTTTATAGTCGAGTGATAATATAAGCCCGCATGGTGGACATCCCGCGGCGTTATTATATATCAAGTGAAAATGTTAATAAAATTACTTGTTTGTTATCCAAATAGGAGTTTCTAAGAGTGGGTGACTAGTGGAAACTCCACGTAAAATATTAGGATGTTTTAAAAATAACATGGCAGGATTTTTTTTTTTAATGGCGGGATTTTTTTTTTAATGGCGGGATTTTTTTTTTAATGGCGGGATTTTTTTTTTTAATGGCGGGATTTTTTTTTTAATGGCAGGATTTTTTTTTAATGGCAGGATTTTTTTTTTTAATGGCGGGATTTTTTTTTTAATGGCGGGATTTTTTTTTTTAATGGCGGGATTTTTTTTTTAATGGCGGGGTTATTGTAAAGTATTACCTTATTTGGATTTGGTTCTTTCGGCAAGAAAATCAAATTCAGAATTTTCTTCGATCTTGTAAATGTAATTAGCATTCCACTTGTTGAAAAATAAGTGTGACTTGGATCAGCACTGAATACATTTTCAGTGAAAACGTAAAGTCGGTCGATGGAAGGTTTGGAAAGAAAGGAAAGAGAGAAAAAGGAAAAAGAAAAGAAAGGTTAAAAGTTTAAAAAAAAAAAAAAAAGAAAAGAAAGAAAACAATGAAAAAGAAAGAAAAGAAAGGAAAAAGAAAAAGAAAAAGAAAAAGAAAAAGAAAAAGAAAAAGAAAAAAGAAACAAAAGAAAAAAAAGAAATGAAATGAAAAAAGGAATACGTACGGCAACAACCCCAGTGGCGTTATGCCGTTTTCGGAATTACGTGGACAAAGGGATGTGGGGGAGGGGGGTTCATTGCATTAAACTTTGCTAACTCAATACTCCTCTAAAAATGGAACGGAGTCATTTTTCTATGTCTTTGTTACCATGTGCAGATTTGATGTTCAATGGATATACAGTAATGGAAAGATTTTTTTTAAATAAAATAATAAAATGTTTGCAGGTCAGCTAAGAAGAAATCGATTAAAAATCGATAGTAATTAAAAAAAAAAAAAAAACATTTTTAGAGGGGAGGGAGTAAGTGTCCGCCTAAAAAATAAACTACCAACTAAACAGAATTTTTTACAGCGGATTCTTAAAATAAACATCTCTAAATAGTATTATTAAAATTGAAAATAGAACCCTTTATCAATGCAAGATTAATTTATTATTATTATTTTTTACTTTAATCTTATTGATTTCGGAATAATATTCCATCATCAGAGTTGACCAGTATTGTGTCATTTAAAAAAAAATAAAATAAACAAACTTTTTTTTGTTGTCTTTTGATATAATGTCCTTGTAATGGGTGATATCCACAGAGATGTTCTTGGCGGTTATGAATTCAAATTCCCCTTTTTCACTGCTGCCTTAATGGTACCCACTCAAAGCTTTCCATATTCATTTCATTCTTCGCCACTACTGACTTCTCGCAGCCTGGACTCTCCTCCAACACTCATAGTAGCCACGGCTACTACTTTTCCTTATCAACCCATCATGTCAACCCAATATTTCGATGTACTTGCATGACATTTTTCTTAAAATTATCATCCTGAGGAAGTCTTATAATAAAGACGAAACGTCGATGAATATATAAAAAAAATATCTCTTGGTTTTTCCTTTTTCATTTCCCATTACGTCGGATTACTCTCATTCTTCCTTTCTCATATATATATATATATATATATATATATATAAAGACTCTTGACTACAGATCAATGGCGATTTGTGATCGGGGTTCGCGCTCGCCGACCGTTGAGAATTAGCTTCCTGCACTGAAGATTGCGTTAGCATGAAACATCGATGTCTGTAGGTATTAAAATAATTAATATTTATTTATATATATATATATATATATATATATATATATATATATATATATATATATATATATATGTGTGTGTGTGTGTGTGTGTGTGTGTGTGTTGATTTTTGTAATCGATGCAGTATGAGCACGTGTTAATCATATCTTTGGGACCAGTATATACATTCCTTGGCTCGCTCTGTGCATTTTTCGATACCCGTATGTCCGGTATGTATTTCCTGTAGAGCTTCTCTACGTAATGACTTAGGTACAATGATTCTTGAACCTTTTAAAACGAGACCATTGACGATTGATATCTCATCACGAACAGAGACAAATGGTGTAATGTTTGTTGGTAGTTTATCCTTTGACGGCCATTCTGTTCTTGAATATGTGATGAGTGTTTGAAGTGACGGGTCATCTGCAATGGCTTCTTTATACTCGTTTAGTTTAGTGTCGGTTATGGGGTAATTTTTTATTACTGCATGTATGTGTGATGTCATATCCTCGTCTGATACTTCTCTAGTCCTTTGTTCGAGGTATGCACGAGATAGAGTATCTGCAACAATTGATTCTTTACCAGGTGTGTAATTCAGATCAAAATCGTATCTTTGTAATGCTAGTAGAAATCTTTGGATCCGGGGGGGGGGGGGGATTTAGTGATTGATTTTTTGAATATTTGTTTCAACGGTTTATGGTCGTTTTCGATTGTGAAATGAGTTCCATATATGAACTGATGAAATTTTTTGCATGCAAAAACTATACTGCGAGCTTCTCTTTCTGTCGGACGGTCGTTTTGTTCCGCTTGAGTTGTTGCACGAGATGCAAACGAAACAGGTAACCATCTTTCGTTGTGTTTCTGTTCGAGTATGGCTCCTCGCCCATGCTTACTAGCATCTGTAGTTATTTTTACTGGTAGATCAGGATCATAGAATTGTAGTACTGGTTTTCTGGTAACCATTTCTTTTATCTTTTTTATATTTCTTCGATTTGTGGTTTGTCAAATGACCATAACGTATCATTCTGCTGAAGCTGTCGTAATGGTGCTGTAACTTCGGGGTAGTTTGGTAAGAATTTACATATGTAATTTGTCATGCCTGGGAATCTTTGTAGTTCTTTTTTGCCTGTAGGTAGTGGCATGTGAATGGTTAATAGATGTCGAAGGTAGGTTATTTGTGATGCATTGAAGATACACTTTGATTTATTTAATTTTAATCCGTGCTTTCGGATTCGTTCGAAAACTTGTTGTAATCTATTTGTGTGTTCTTCTAAAGTGCTGGACCAGATTATAATATCATCCTGTGAATTTCTTACTCCTTCTATGCCTTCTATTATTTTTGCGATTTCTTTTTGGAAAACTTCACTGGCGCTGTGAATTCCATAAGGTAATCGAGTGAACCGATATCTTCCAAAAGGTGTGTTAAATGTTAGTAGGTGGGAGCTTTCCTCGTCAACTGGGATTTGCCAGTATCCATTAGATGCATCAAGTTTCGAAAAATATTTTGTATTATGCATCTGTGCAAAGATATCCTCCGCTGTAGGGAGCTTGAAGTGTTGCCTTTTTATGGCTTTTTTTTTTTTTTTTTTTAGATTTTTAGGGTCTATACAGAGTCGGAGTTTTCCGTTGGCTTTTTCAACGATGACTAGTGAATTAATCCAGTCTGTTGGTTCATTGTGTGGAAATTTCTAGATGTTTTTCTAAGTAAGTCAACGGTTACTTCCCTTTGTTGAAGGGTCAGGGGGGCCCTACGTGCAGGTCGAAGGTCATATGGATATTGCGTGGGTGTTATGCCGGAAAGGCCATGGTGTGTCACGTGATTTCTATTTTTAGCAATGATGCATTGTTGTGTCTGGAGATATCGGCGCGAAATTTAGTTAGAACAGACTGGCACGCCGGATTGACAACATCTGCGAACTGTTTCTCCGTCCACGAGGGGGACGTTAAATTTGTAAAGAATTTCTACTTGAGGAAATTCAGGAGATAAAATTATCTCCGGGCAAGAATAGCCTTTTTTGTATGAACAGACTCGCACGCCGGATTGAAAACACCTGCGAACTGTTTCTCCATCCACGAGGGGGACGTTAAATTTGTAAAGAATTTCTACTTGAGGAAATTTAAGAGATATGATATCTCTTGGCTGAATTGCATGTTGTTTATGAAATATTTCCCCTCGGTCAAGAATATTATCCTTGGGAAGTTGTTTCAAGCCAGATACTTGAAATAAGGAGATGGAGAATGTGAGCGAGACAAGATGAACTCCATGCAAGAAATTGCCTATGTTGAAGAGCTTAGCTCCCGAGAACTGAAATACTTTGCAACACAGATCGATTGCCAGTTTTATCCTTGCTTTCGCGCGTGATTGCCGTTCAAGACTTGGAATGAAGAAGTTGAACGAGATAGCTCCGGGGACGAAGTTGCCTATGTTGAAGAGCTTAGCTCCCGAGAATTGAAATACTTTGCTGTCGAGAAGATTCTAATCAGAGATTAAGAATCATAGAGATTGATCGTCTTTGCAACACAGATCGATTTGAGATATACAACTGTGCCAGTTTTATCCGTAAATTCGCGCGTGATTGCCTTTCAAGACAAACGATGGAATATAGCAAGTATTATGTTTATTTGAAAGTTGTACTGTTCTTGTGCCATATATATTACGTTGGATTTGCTAAAAGAAAATATTGAAGAAAAAGAAGAAGAAAAGAACTTTCTGACAGACGTTTGATAGAATAAAAAAAGAGTTAATTTTATCGTGGAAATTATGTTGGACTTCAGCACGGTTTGTTAATTTTATTTCTTTTGATTGTAAATTTGGTGAAAAGAAAAAAAGAGACTTTTGATTGATTTGTAAGAATACGGACTTTATAGTAAGTTCATGTTTTAAAAGGATTTATTCCTTAACTTAGATTGTGTCAATTTTTGTTGTATCTAACTTTAATGTCCAGAAGTACTGATGTGTAATTTTTTTGAGTTTTATTTTTTTTGTATGTTATCCAGGAATAATTTATTTATTCCAGCTTTGGAAAAAAAGCAGTCCTGGCTACCTTTTTTTGTAAATAAAACTATATTTTAACTTTTACGAACATCTTGTATTGTCCCATTCCTTATCTCTTGTTATAATTTTTTTTATGATAATTGTCCGCGATAACATAACCTTCGTTTAGAGCGGTTTTTCGTTAACGTCACGAAAATTCCGACAATTGACGGGTTTTATGATACCTAATTCTGTCATATATTTTAATTCCTTTTTTTTTTATTTATATAAGACAAGAGATTTTGGTGCTTATGCAGATGAGCGGACCATTAAAAAATTTAAAAAAATTATTTTTTAATAAAAACACTATTATATACTTATTCAGTGTTATCTTCTTACTCACTGTGCAAAAAAGTAGAAAAAATTATCCACTAGAACTTTAATTACAAGTATTTTTCCATTCTGTGTATCGTAACAGCGACTCGTTCACAGAGACGCCATGTTGTTTTTTATTATGATTTCGCAAGTTGATTATCTCCCCTACGAAATCTTCTTTCTTTAGAAACAAACTGAAGTCTCTGTGAACGAATCGCTGTTACGATACGCAGAATGGAAAAATACTTTTAATTAAAGTTCTAGTGGATAATTTTTTCTACTTTTTTGCACAGTGAGTAAGAAGATAACACTGAATAAGTATATAATATTGTTTTTATAAAAAAATAATTTAAAAAAATTTTGTAATGGTCCGCTCATCTGCATAAGCACCGAGATTTTTATTAGACTGAAGTTTACACAAACAGGACAGTTCCAACCGTCTCGTAACAAAGGGAAATAACTGGGTGACACTAATTGTCCCGTGCATGCACCACATGATGATGATGATGATGATGATGATGATACAGATATCAACAATACAGATGATGGCACATATGAAAAACGTATATGGTTATATGCATGTGTATATATATACGCCTTCCAATTTTAGTGCCTATCCTACCCCCCCCCTTCTCCGTCTCTAACGTCTCTCTGTTGGCGTCTTTACTTGTCTTTCCCTTTCACGTGGCCATACAAATCCCAATACTAGCTCGTAGGTGCGAAAAAAAAATATCGCCTACTTGCTAAGATATCTCTCATACTTGTTAAAATTTCTCGTATGGACCAATCACATCTCTCTGTGCGTTTTTGTTCCTTTTCCTATGTTTGTGCCGCTATCGAAATAACATTTTTCAAATCTTCAC
>OY744515.1:11593803-11906303 GCA_963556195.1 Sepiola atlantica
CACAAAAAAAATGCAGCTCCCCCGAGGGAAGGTTATAAAAATAGCCGTGATCGAACTGGTCGGGATTCCGTAGGCGACCGACACTACCCCCCCTCCCCCTCGAAGGAGAAGGTAATGCCTAAGAGGGTGGCCTACTAGGACCGAACCTAATATACCCCATTCAGAAAAAACGGCCTGGCCTCTAGCGAATCAGACCCCAGTGTCAGAATGCGTCAAGCTTTATCCTTGTGACAGGTTTAAAATGTAAGGAATTAAATATATTTGTTGTGTCCTACCTCATAGTATTCCGCGTATTTTTTACCATTATAACTCATGTTCAACTTAATGGCAATAAATGCCAATAATGGTAATTATGACGACGATGATGATGATGATCCGATTCCGATGATGATGATGATGACGCCGAGTGCAGGCGTGTTCGACTTGTAAAATCTCCAGAGACGGTGGGTTTCCCAAAAATATACATATGATGCGTTTTGTTCCCGGAACAAAACGAATGTTCCGTTTTTATTTATTTATTAACCGGGTGAGAAAGAAAGAAAGAAAGAGAGAGAGGGTGGGAGAGGGGGGGGGCACACCTCCGTGTCCGACTAAGAGTTTTTTTTCTTTCTTGTTCACTGTTTTTTTTTTTTATATTCCACAGTTAGTTTGTGCTCGTCACGAATACGCCTGGACTAAATGTGTACGACTCAACAATTAAGTTAAACGCACCTCCCTTAACTATATATAAAACTACAATAAAAACAACTAAATAGGTCTCTCTAAGTCAATCCGGAGAGAGAGAGAGAGAGAGAGAGAGAGAGAGAGAGAGAGAGAGAGAGAGAGAGAGAGAGAGTGTGTGTGTGTGTGTGTGTGTGTGTGTGTGTGTGTGTGTGTGTGTGTTGCTAAAAAAAAAAGAAAGAATCGTTGATGATAGATTTTTTTTTTTATCTAAAAATCATTAAATTAAAAAAAGAAACATGTTTATGGACCGTGCTATATTTTAGATAAGATTTTCAAGTTCAATTCAAATTTTACGTTTTTTTTGTTTTTGTTTATGAAATTGTTAGATAAAAGTACATAATAGTTAACCCCCCCCCCACCCCTTCCCATGTTAAGAATGAGTTTCTAAATAATAACGTTATTATTTCAGCACGGTCCGTCAACTGCAGAAGTATGAAAAAACGAAAAAACGGCGATAGTTTGGAATAGAGGCGCCTCGCTTTTGGGGCTGATTTTTGCATCTCATTCCTACCCTCCCCCCTCCCCCTTGCTAAAAACAAAAACAAAAATAAAATGCAGATGATTGTTTATCATAACGTTTATAACACAATTAGCGAAAATAATTTTATTTTTTAAATTATTTATTTTCATGTACCGATAGGAATGGGGTCTGCTCGCCATTATATTATATATTGGGGTCTTCTCGCTATTCGGGGATACGTCATTAACAATCAGTCCGACAGTGGCTTTGTTGCTGTTGGGCTTAGGGTTAGGGTTCTGTTCAGTCCTAGGAGGTCCATCCTCCCAGGCTTTACCTTCTCTCTGAAAAGGGGTTAGTTCATTGCTAATCGCCTGAGACGCCCTTTACCAGGAAACAACGATAGGGTTGCTCAGGCATTTTTTGTAGACCTAGTGTGCTGACTTTTCAAAGCCTCACATGAACTTGTGTCTAACCTGTTGCAGTGGAGGTAAATAAATATACATTATTTGTAAAATAGACACTTTATTGCCGTTATAACTGAAATCCCTACTGAAAGTAGAGTGTAGCAGTTACCTCCTCCTTTCAAAACATAACTACACCGGTTTGCCGGTAGGTGTCGCTTTTTCACCGACAGGTGGCACTGTAAAGCGACACCAGAGTTATCTGCCCTTCTGACTATAAAAACCGTTGCAAACGGAAAATCCATCTCTTCTTCACCGACCAGCCTCGGCAGAACAACGCTGGCACCAGCGCTCCGTCTCTCTCTCTCTCTCTCTCTCTCTCTTCTCTGGTCGACAGAACGACGCTAATACACTAGCGCTTCGTCTCACGCTTTTCTCTCCAACTGGTCTTGGCATAACAACTACCAACACACGTGGTCAAACAACGGTAAGAGTTCTCAACTCATTTTCTTTGTGTACGGCTTTCAAAGACTTTTCCTACGCCGGATTCAATTCTTTCTTATACCTTTTCAAGAACTGTTTTTCCATCGACACACATGCATACATCACACACTTCACCATTCCACGTACACACACGTTCAATAAACGTTATTTGAACTACTTCATTTTGTTTATTAATGTCTTTGCATGCAACATTGCTTGATTCAACTTTACACGTTTATAATCGGGGAAACACGACCCTCGATACCTAACAAGAGATTCCAGTTGCACTGACTATAAAGTAAGTGTCCATTTTACAATGAAGGTGCGATAGCAAAAGGAACAGATATTCACTTCGCTATTATATATAAGAATAAATAATCTATACGCTACTGAAACTGCTGATATGCTGTTTTATTGCTTACGTGTCACCGTGCACACTTCACCAGTAGATGAATGTTTTAGATGGTGGGAGGCAGGGCGAATAACTTAAATAAAGGGTAAATGATAAGAGAAGTAGTGAGAGAAATAGAATGATGTAAATAACTTAAAGAGAAAGAGGAGAGAGGGAGGGGGAAGAGAGAGGGAGAGTCTATTATGATCTTTTGAAATTCTTTGACATTGTAACCATTGTGAAAACACGATTATCAACAAATGTCAAGTTAAGAAAGTATATATTTATTAATAAAATTAATATTTATATATTTAATAACATATATAGCAAATACTGACTCGATGGGTCACGGGTGATCAATTTTTTTATGAAAATATATTTTTCGATAACTGTGCTCTGAACGTGGTAATCAACAATAAGCTTTGAAGGGATTCCACATCGATGGTAGTACAGCGCCGGGTATCCTATATACAGGGTGGGCCAAAATAAGGGTCCTATCTTTAAATTTGAATAACTTGAATTTGAATAACTTCCACAAAATAAAAGTTAAACTCACCAAACTTTATGTGTGTGTAGACTGACCCTTCCGAGATTTTTTGAAATAAACAAAACAAATTTTAGCCGAAAAACACTTCTTAAAACTTACAAAAACTAAAGTATTGTTTTTTACACTGTTTTGAGTTTTTTAAGCAAAAATAATGTTTTCTAAATGAGGGTACGTTTCTTAGGGCTAATACGGCTCATGCTTGCTTCGGAAGGGGTCCTTTACTTATTCTAAAAAAAAAAATTTTTTAAATCAATAAATAAAAAAGTTATGAATTTTTAAAAATAGGACCCTTATTTTTGCCCACCCTGTATATATATATATATATATATATATATATATATATATATATATATATATATTTTGCTCTGAATTTTCATTGAGCACTCTCATAAACCCGGTTTCAACTTCCTTCGGATTCATACCCCCTGGATATTTGTAACAAGTTAATTATATATATATATATATATATATATTTGTGTTCACAATACAAGCATGTGCTAATGAAAGCAAAGTAACAATTCGAAGAAAATATAATTCAATAAAACATTTATTGTGTGCGTGTATGTACGTGTCTATGTAGAGAGGAAAATGTCAATTGGGAATGTCTATAGTAGAAAGTCTGAGTATTGTGTATGTATGCGTGTGAGTGGAGAAAAGTTCTTACATACCAAGATATATAGGGAGAGAGAGAGACGGTTTGGCTGATGTTATTTGTAGCAGGTCATGAGAGAGGGAGAGGGAGTCTGTGCATCCCTTTTTATAAAGCAGTGTCCAATGTCCATGGCTAACTTAGACAAAGATCGAACCTTCGATATTGATATAGTCCAGCGTCTTACCATAGGACTACAACGCCCTGTCTAGAAATATGTACGATTTTTATCACCTAAATATTTCATGTATTTTTATGTAATTGTTTTTATTGGTGATTGCAGCGTTCGTTGTTGTTTTGATTACTACTATTTCGATTTTTTTTCACTTCCTAAGTTATTAAGATGCAGAAAATTGCATTAGTAGTTGCCCTTAACTTTATAGGGCGTATTTTTCGTTAATATATATATTTTTTTAATTAATATTATATGTACATAAAAGTAATCCATCGACACGTGTTTCTGGCTCTCAGTCATCACACAAACCATGAAAGCCACAGATCGGAAGCCCTAGACTTGAGTTTCGATAGACCCTCTTGAATGTGGCTCAGGTGGCTCAGGTGGCTCAGATGGCAGAGTACTCAATTCATATGCAAGTGACTCAGGTTTCAAATCCTGGGTTAAGATGTATCCTAAGTAGGGTGAAACTCGAGTCTAGGGCTTTCAGGTTTGTGGTTTCCTATGATCTGTGTGGACTGCGGTGTTGTCTGATTGTGGAAATAATTATACTGTATCTCACATTAGAAATCTAATATTAATTTGCTTGCTAGGTTCTCGTCATAGCTAGTGTAAAATCCTACTTCTGAGACATCTGCCTGGGTTCTTTGTAGTTAGATAGCTACAACCCTTGTTGAGAAGGGTAGATACATTCCACAGTCGGCTTTTGCCGAAGTTTGCATGATCTGTGTTAGTTATAGACTTTCTTGTACATGGTGTGGTGGTTCTGGTGGCAGAGTGCTCGCCACACATGTAAGTGCCTCCGTTTTCGAATCCTGAGTTCAAATGTGTCCAACCGATGAGCAAAAAGGAGGGTGAAACTTGAGTCTAGGGCTTCCGGTTTGTGGTTTTCATAGTTTGTATGGGTTGCGGCATTGGCTGATTGTGGAAATATATATATATATATATATATATATATATATATATATATATATATATATGCAAATTGCTGTATATTTAACTCGTTCTTTTTCAATTCTTTTGAAGAACCAGTATTCTGTCTATATTTTGTGCTGCATTTGTCAGCTGCAAAAGTCGAGATTTTACTTTTCCTCCTAAAACTCTGGTGACAAGTAACCTACAGTTGTTAATTCGAAATTTTTGCATGTTTGCATTTTTTTCCAGACGTGAATTTTATGAAAAATGTTATTTACTTTAAACTTTCATTTAGTGAAAAATACTCGAATGAACAAAGGTTTCCAAACTGCACAATACATACATATATATGCTTAAGGTCTCCTGTTTTTGTTTCACTCTTAGATAATTAACCCCCCCCCCCCCCCCCCCCAATTTTTTTTTTTTTACTTATATTTTTTCATTTATTAATTTTCCAACGAATGTTGAGTCTGCAATATCTTGGATTTAGTTAGTTTGTCTGGGGATTTAAACTGCATTTTACATTTTTTTTTTTTTTAATGACTCAGAGCTTCTTTAGACTATATATATATATATATATATATATATATATATATATATATATATATATATATATATATATATGTGTGTGTGTGTGTGTGTGTGTGTGTGTGTGTGTGTGTGTGTGTGTGTGTGTATCGAGGCAGCATTGTTTCTCTAAGGCACGTATTATTAAAAATAACCGACAACTCATGTCTGGATATTTTTGTATGAATCCCTTCCATTTTCCGGATTAAAGTTCTAATCTTGGATGAGAATTGACTGATGAATCGGCTGTAATTTTTTTTTAGGTCCAGAGTACTTTCTGACCCATCTGGGTCCATCTTCAGTGGAATAATGTCAATCAGGTAAAGACCTGGAGTGAGTTTATAGTTAATTTTGGCGGGAAAATTTAAATACGAAACTATATTTATTTAGTATTATAAACATTTAAGTATATTAGTACTAGTGTTAAAATTAATCCTGTTAATAACCGTTTTTTTTTGTTTTAATGTGTAAAGCTTCTAGTATATGGAGTTTTTGTATATTAGTATTGTGTTCTAGGATTTTAGTGTTGTCTACACATTAAAACAATCCGGGCAACGGATCTGTTCGAATCGAGGGTCGTGTTCCCCCGATTATAAACGTGTTCAGTAAATCAAGCAATGTTGCATGCAAAGACGGAGTAATAATTAATAAACAAAAATGAAGTAGTTCAAATAAGGTTTATTGAACGTGTGTGTACGTGGAATGATGAAGTGTGTGATGTATGCATGTGTGTCGATGGAAAAACAGTTCTTGAAAAGGTATAAGTAGAAATGAATCCGGCGTGTGGAAAGTCTTAGAAAGCCGTAAACAAAGAAAACGAGTTAAGAACTCTTACCGTTGTTTGCCCACGTGTTGACGGAAGGAACGTGTGTTGGTAGTTGTTTTGCCCAGACTAGTTGGAGAGAAAAGCGTGAGACGAAACGCTAGTGTATTAGCGTCGTTCTGCCAAGGCCAATTGACCAGAAGAAAAGAGTGAAACGGAACGCTAGTGTCAGCGTCGTCCTGTCGAGGCCAAAAGGCGAATGAAACGGAGCGCTGGGGCCAGCGTTGTTCTCCGATGCTGGTCGGTGAAAGAGAGAGATTTTCCGTTTGGCTCCGGGTTTTATAGTCCGAAGGGCAGATAACTCTGGTGTCGCTTTACAGCGCCACCTGTCGGTGATAAAGCGCCACCTACCGGCAAACCGGTGTAGTTATGTTTTGAAAGGAGGAGGTAACTGCTACAAGGACTCCCCCCCAGATTGAAAAATATTGAAAATATTATTCAATATATACAGTTGTAGATGAGAAGCATTCTTTGTGGGTATGTCTGTTTTGCTGTTGAAGATTAGAAAAAAGTAGTGTG
Source organism: Sepiola atlantica (assembly GCA_963556195.1). Lineage (NCBI taxonomy): Eukaryota > Metazoa > Mollusca > Cephalopoda > Sepiida > Sepiolidae > Sepiola > Sepiola atlantica. The sequence continues at coordinate 11,600,457 of OY744515.1, forward strand.
CACGCTACTTATTTCTGTTTCTGCATCTGTATTGAATGATTGATCGCAAGTGCGTCTGCGGAATTGAGTGTTGTAACGCATGTGGATCTGCGTGTTGTTTGGGTCTGCATCAAGTTTGAGCGCAAGTTAGTTTGCGGTCGAAAAATGTTGAGTGCAAGTGAATTTGCACTTGTTGGTGGCGTTGTTCATGTTGATTAGTCTGCGTGATGCGGAGCTGATGAACGAACGTTGAATTGTCAGTGAATGTTTGGTGCTTGGGTCTGCGCGGTTGTTGATGAGTGAGCACAAGTGGGTTTGTGTGGTGTTGATGAGCGAACACAAGTGAATCTGTGCAGTGTTGATGAGCGAGCACAAGTGAATCTGTGCAGTGTTGATAAGTGAGGCTGTGCAATTGTTGATGAATGAGCACAAGTGAGTCTGTGCAATTGTTGATGAATGAGCACAAGTGAATCTGTGCAGTTGTTGATGAATGAGCACAAGTGAGTCTGTGCAGGTGTTGATGAATAAGCACAAGTGGGTCTGTGCAATTGATTGATGAATGAGCACAAGTGAGTCTGTGCAGTTGATGAATGAGCACAAGTGAGTCTGTGCAGTTGATGAATGAGCACAAGTGAGTCTGTGCAGTTGATGAATGAGCACAAGTGAGTCTGTGCAGTTGATGAATGAGCACAAGTGAGTCTGTGCAGTTGTTGATGTTGTTCATGTTAATTAGTCCGTGTTGTGGAGCTGATGAACAAACATCTAGTTGTTGAGATTGGTGGTACATTATGGTCAAAATCAGATGCACAAATGTCTGCAAGTGAGTTAGCAGGTCCAGGTACAAGTGGGTCTGTACTAGTGTTGGTGCGCGTCGTTCGAGTTGATGTGTCCCCAGTTGATCAACGAACGTCCAGTTGTTGAGTATTTAGTCATGCTTGTGCAGTTGTACTCATTTTGAACTGGTGTGATTTCTTCCATAGTGTCGTCAGTGATGTCCGGAAATGTTTGGTGCTTGATGAATATCCGGGAAAAATGTGGTTGTTCAAGTTGTGTTGAAGATTGTTGGTAGGCCTTGAAGGATGATGTTGGTCGTGTTTGTCATCATGTGTTGGTCGTTTTCTTTTCCTTTATATATATATTACCAACACGTGGGTAGAAAGGAAAAAGAAAAAAAAAATGGAGTCGTAATTTGTTTCACACGAGGAATGACGTTTTTTGTTTTCGTTTTAGTTTTTTTGAATGTTAGTTTCCACGTAGAGAAAGAATGGCGGCTTCTCTTTCCTTTGTTGTTGAAAAGAAAGAAAAAAAAAAATCGTATTTTTTTTTTTTTTTTTTGAATTTTCATTTCCAGGTGAAAAAGATGGCGGCATTATTTTGAATTTTTTTATCAACACGTGGTCATGGCAAAGAGTGGCGGCATTTTTTTTTTTTTTTTTTTTTTTTTTTGTCAACACGTGGTTATGAAAAAGATGGGCAGCGTGAGCGTTTGGTTTCTTTTGTTTTCTTTTTATCTCCACGTGTTCAAAACAAAGGAAGTGGCGTCTTGTAAGGTCCTTTTGTTCGTCGAAAAAGAAAAAAAAGTTTGTCTTTTTCTTTGTATATTTTTTTTCGACACGTGAGTGGAGAAAGAGAAGAAGAAAAAATGAAATTGTAACTTGTTTTATACTCGGAGAAGCCGAGAAATGTTTTTGTTTTTCTTGTTTGGGTATTTCCGCGTGGCCAGGAAAAATGGAGACGGTGGCTTCTTTTCTTTTGTTTGTTTGTATATTTCTACCTCGTGGGTAGAAAAAAAAAGGAAAAAGATGGGTGCGTAATTCGTTTCACCACGAAAGAAAAAACGAGAAATTATTATTATTTTTTTTTGTTCTAGTACGAAATTAATTACTCCGCCACATACAACAAAGCTATCACGTCGGGTCACCAATTGTTACGGGACCGAGAGGGGGTGATGTTCCCGGACTATAAACGTGTTCAGTTGAATCAAACAATGTTGCATGCAAAGACGGAGTAATAATTAATAAACAAAAATGAAGTAGTTCAAATAAGGTTTATTGAACGTGTGTGTACGTGGAATGATGAAGTGTGTGATGTATGCATGTGTGTCGATGGAAAAACAGTTCTTGAAAAGGTATAAGTAGAAATGAATCCGGCGTGTGGAAAGTCTTAGAAAGCCGTAAACAAAGAAAACGAGTTAAGAACTCTTACCGTTGTTTGCCCACGTGTTGACGGAAGGAACGTGTGTTGGTAGTTGTTTTGCCCAGACTAGTTGGAGAGAAAAGCGTGAGACGAAACGCTAGTGTATTAGCGTCGTTCTGCCAAGGCCAATTGACCAGAAGAAAAGAGTGAAACGGAACGCTAGTGTCAGCGTCGTCCTGTCGAGGCCAAAAGGCGAATGAAACGGAGCGCTGGGGCCAGCGTTGTTCTCCGATGCTGGTCGGTGAAAGAGAGAGATTTTCCGTTTGGCTCCGGGTTTTATAGTCCGAAGGGCAGATAACTCTGGTGTCGCTTTACAGCGCCACCTGTCGGTGATAAAGCGCCACCTACCGGCAAACCGGTGTAGTTATGTTTTGAAAGGAGGAGGTAACTGCTACAGATCTGTCTAGCAGTCGAAGACCTTATGAGATTCCTTAACAAGTCACATATTACCTAATACTTCTTTAATAAAATTTGCTATCTTCCCAGTAAACCTACTGTTCTTTTTTTGTCTGTCAACTGGGATGGGGAGACAAACAAGCGTTGTGCCTCCGTGATTATGGGGGACCTCTACGTGAAGGAATATAGTGAATTTTTCACCAATCTGTCTCCTAACATTACATTTCCATAAAGTAATGAAATGGCACTCCGCTTCGCTCCCTGAACTCATCCACCCCATGCGCACATGGGACCTGATGCACCAGTGGGGGTCTCAACACCGCTCTGTCGCACCCCATCCGCACTCTCATCTCCAACTGTTTGGGAGTCGCCCCACAAAGGTATATTATACTTAGAGTGAGTGGGACAAAATCGATCCCAAAACGAAAACTAAAACCTGATCATCATCACACAGGAGAGGAAAAGAGATGAAAAATAATCAATAAAAAAAAAAATAACATGTATAAGAAAATGGTATTGCCACCCCCATCTCTTCTCTCTTTTTTTATGTATTTTCCCATTAAACATACAGTAAAATCTAAGCAAAGGCATTTGTTTTCATTTTCCTCTTTTCTTTCTAAACCTTATATCTACAACCCATAAAAAAAAAAAAAATTCAGTATAAACGCCACTGTGGAACGCATCATGGAATGGTGGACAGTAAAAGTGTAAAACGAAACATTTTTTTTATATTTAGGAATTTTTGAGTTGGGGATTACTAATTTGGATTATTCTGATTATTCAGACTACTAGTCTCATCTTGGATGTTATTCTCACAACGTTTCGGCCGATGTAACCTCCAACCTTCTTTCTATGTGCATCTTGTGGAACTCGGGAATCTTCATGAAATTTCAAACTAAACCCTTTATTTAATGCACGAGGGTAGATTTTTCTTGTTCCGTCAGCTATGACTAGGTGCAAGCCTTTAGTAATTTTTAATTATATTCTTTGTATCGCCAGTAAAAGTTACGATCGACTCATGATATCGTAGTAAGAAAAAAAGTAAAGTTTTTTGTGTATTTAGATATGATGCGAGCCCCCTTCCCTCCTAAAAAGTTAGCAGCTTATGTTTTCCTTTCCTCTTCTCCTCTATCACTCCTAACTCCCCTCACTCTTGTCAACGTCGTCTGCTCCTACCTTTCTCACACCCAGAAGGGCCACACTGGTACAACGCTGTCTGAACCTCTCCCCTTATTCATCAAACCCACTAAATCCAATCGTCTTCCGGTCCTTTCTTCCTCTACTCCCACCACTATTACTACTACTACTGTCGCCCACCTCAACCTTTACTCTCTCCCCCTCTCCCTCCACCGGCAAATACGAATATCTTTAAAAAACAAAGTTACAATTTATCAATCAAAAATAAAATAGGCCGGATTTTTTTTTGTTTTCGATCAGTTTCTTATTCTTATCTTCTTTCTTCATGTTTTTGTTTGTTTGTTTGTTTCTTCCTATTTTTTCTTCTTTCTTTCTTTCTTTCTCGATTACTTTCTTTTTCTTTCGCTTCTTGTTTGTTCTTTCTTTCTGTTTTTTTTTTCTCTATTTTGTTTTTGTTTGTTTTCACTTGCGTCCATAATCTCTTTCTTTCTCTATTTTTATTTTTTAAATTTTTTCTCGATAACTTTCTTTTTTTTCGCTTGTTTTTTTTTTTATGCGAGTTTGCTCATTTGTCTGTTGTTTCAGTTCTTCTTTTTTTGTCTCTACCTTTTTTTCGCTTCCATGTGAGCTCTTGCATTATATTTTCCTTTCTCTTAATATTTTTTCGCTTGTAAGGGTCGATCCTACAGTCACAGGCTCCATTTTTAGAACCATGCCATCTCTCTCGACAATCGTCACTGACCCTAACGCTGTGTGCCGTGGTTTTCTATATTTATCTACCTCCCACAAGGCAAGATGTGACACAAGGTCGGGAAAGTGGGATTAGATAAGCCAGGGCTCGAGGTGAGCATTCTGGCCATTTAAAAATTGCCTGGGCAGCCCCGTCGGCATTTCCGGTAGGGCGCCTCAGACAGTAAGCAATAAACTTACTCCTCCCCAAAGAGGGGAGGCAAAGCCTGGGAGGGTGCACCTCCTAGAACTGCACAGGACCAGACAACCCCCAATAGACCGGCGTAAATCCAGACCCAAAAGCCCGGACGATACCGGTTTATTAGGTGGGGTAAAAATACTCCTGATTCTCTTTATCTCTCGTTTTGACCATGTCGTCTATTCCACTGACGCTCGCCGAGGACACATTCACTGGTTTACAATAACAAAACAACTCAGACTCACAAGAGAAAACAAACTCACATACATTATGTATAAGATAGTTGTACTCTGTGCGTGTGCGACACTGTTGCAGAAAGTGACCCCCAAACACTAACGTCAACATCTTAGTTAAGTTCCAGTATATCGGTTGATATCCAACTGAGATTAAATTGTCTGTCAAGGCCATCACTGTCGTCACTCATCAGCTCATATCATCGTTTGTTCAGCCCGATCTGATCGTCTCCTTTCCGAGCAGCAAAACTAACGTAAACTCGTCAACTGGCATAAACTAATGTACACTCATCAACTGCTGTAAACTGTCGCAAACAACTTTGACTCCTAAACATCTTATCTCACGACCAGGTCTTTTGTCTTAGTCACCGATATTGAGCAGAAATGACTCGGCCACTCCTAAAACACCTGGTCTTTTTCCCAGAGTGATTGATAAGCAGAAATTGACCACCAACTGTGAGGCATCCTACTGTCTCGAGAGTTCAAAAGATCTTGGCGGCCTTACTTATTCTACTTCCGATAGCTATTTCCCTTTTTGTGAATCATATCCTCGGCTTTGGAGGTGGGATGAAGACAGTCCATAGTATCATAAGATATCAAATGGAGGACAGTCCATAGTATCATAAGATATCAAATGTCTCCATGAGAAAGTATCATTTTGCATGTTGGTTTCTGGGAGATATGATGGCCGTAACTTATTTGCATGTAGAACCCAAACAGAAGACTGCACACTGACGTCATAAATAATATTTCTTATTTAGCGCAAGATATAACCTTCTCTTTGTCATTCTGGTAGGCTTTTGCTAATAATTTTTGTCCTGGTGTGAATATGCGACTTCCTGCACCATGATGACGGTTGAACTGCTATTCCATTTGTACATTTCTCTTGTGAGAAGTTTGTACAGCTGGATGAATAGCATCCATTGGTAATCAGACTTTCCAGTTCAATAGAGCTTCAGCCAATGAACAACCGTTATGCCATCGACATGGTGGTCACTACTGGCATGGATGTTACCAACATAGGGGTAATCTCTGACATAATAGTCCCCATCATAGTCCAAACCAATGTCATATTCGCTATCATTTAAGAGTCTTTTATCATATTTTTTCCCCAAACGTGAAGACTAAACATGCACATATTTTTGTATTTATATAAAAGAAACATGTTTGCATGCGTTTTCTCTCTCAACCAAAAACATCCTACCGATCTTTCTCCTGTTACATAATGCTTTGATAACATCTGTTGACTTACCTTGTGCCAGACTGTGTCACAGGCGCACATGCATAGAGATGTGAAGTAATTGTTGGATATTTCTTTTCACTTTCTTTCCTGTTTCATCACATAAAACCATTTTTCGTGACAAATATTTTCCGATAATTTTAATAAATTTGCCTGTTTCGCTTCTGACATGTTATTCCATTAGTAATATTGAACTTGACCATGCCACAAATGTGTAAACTGGCATCAAATTTTAAATCAGTCGGGTCCATTTCTACTTCCTCACTAAAATTAAACACAAGTTCAGTTGAACATTACATTTTCGCATGATTGGTGACATTTATTGGGTGTGTTTCTTCCAGTATTTTGTGTAATTTTCGATTTTTGAGCGATTGTCAAGGCTCCTCATGCAAGGCTTATGGGCGGCTATTTTTCGTTCTAATTTAACAGGTTTGTTTTGAACAACAAAAAATAAAACGTTTTAAAATAAGTTAAAACACAAATAAACTTATCCAGGTAGGTAGAAGCGTAACTTATCGTGCCTTTGCTGACATTTATTTGTTGCATAGTTTTTTTTTCATCCTTTTTCGTTCTGTTAGATACAGTAAATAATGCCCAGGAAAAGAATTCTACCTTCCCATCATCAGGAAAAAGCCCTACAACCCGCCCTGTTCTGTAATGTAACGCACATTGATTTTCAAGCGAGAGAATGTGTCTTTACAAGTTATTCTCTTCCCTGTAACTGGTGCTGTTCACATTGGTACCTGCTTCTCCTGACCCATTGCACCAATCTTTCATCATTTAATGATGGCTCGTCCAGTGGCTTTATCTGGACTATCCATGTGGTGACTCGGGTTTGAATTTAATCTTCTTGATAAGCTGGCATTGATGACCACAAATGACGTAGAATATTTATATTATTATTATTTGACCAATTCTTAAATATCACCGGCCAGTTTTATTGCATCATAAATTCTTTGCCGAGGAACAAGGGGAGAGGGGGGGGGGTTCTTTGTGTTTCACACCACCTGACAACTGACTACTATTTCAAAAGTCCCTTTTCTCAACCTTACTTTGTAATAAGATGGTACGTGTGATATGGTAGTTATGTAGAAAGGAAATTTCCACTTTGAAGAAAGGAAATTTCCGTTTGGAAATTAAGGTTCGAACTTTAGTAAACATGTTCGAGGAAGTCATCATCATCATCATCATCATCATATTCTGTTTAACATACTGACATATGTTGGTCGGTTTTTAGAAGTGGTATAGTTATACAGGTAGTAACGTAAGAGATAGAAACAAAAAATCTTAGTCTAGTCTCTTGGGTTTTGACTGCGGAAGAGAACAGACATGCTTTCGGAGATCTTCTTTCTCCCCTATGAGGGATGTACTGCAGGAAATGTCAATACTAAGTATCATGCAACTATTATATTATGCAAATACTGTCAAGTATAAAAAAAGAAATCTACATATGTTGCTAAAAACAAAGAGAAAAAGAGAGAAAACTGTGTAGACTGCTGCTTTATCATTGCGACTACTATGTATCAACAATGCGACATTTGTTACACGACGAAGGATCCTCGTTCTGATTATACTATAAACCCTTCTTAGTGCCGTGACTAGATTACAACTTGATCTTTTTCGACCGATCAGAACCTTTCATATCTCTCAGCCCTGATTTTCTATCTAACGTTACGAGAAACCAGTGAACTTTAAGATGTACTTATCAGCCGGGAACAAAGTCATTGATGAAATAAAAAAAAGCGACTTCAGTTTTTAAAAGGTCAAGATCGTGAGGTCAAAGGAAAAATGTGGAAGGCAAACCTTTCACTTTCAGAGTTTCAGTATCAGTGTACTTAACAGAAATAATGAAACTGTTCTGAGGAAACATCTATAGAATAAAAGTGTCCGACAACCTATCGTTTGTCTGTGGAAATTTACTTTCGAACATAATCTTTTAAATGACAGTTTTTGAAAGTATGTTATAAGTTTAAACAATTTCATTCAATCTGTTTAATTAACTAAACATACCTTAATAAAATTGATTTAAATTTCACAAAAATTGCAAGTAAAAAAAAAAAAAGAAAAGCAACTCCAAAAGTTCTGATTGTTTTATGTTAGATAAAATACTTTTCTGCGAATTACACTTTTATTTTAATTCGATTTTTGTTTCTCCTTTGTGCAAAAACTTGAAAGTACAAAGCCGGGTAGATATAGCTATTTTTTTTTTTATATAAGAATCAGTTGTGTTGTTTGTTTCAAGACAACAAACTTCATCACAGAGAAGTGCATAAATGGCAGAGTTAGAAGGGGGGGATTAAATTTAATAGACACTAATTCTGGGGAAATACCGGTACCGGCCTTGATTCTGTCGGTATGAGACGAGTTCTAAGAAGGAGGAGGTCAACTTTCCCAAGCTTTACCTTGATACCCATGTCATTCCTACAAATAAACCGGAAATGACGTCATAGGGAGTTGGAGGAGGGGGTGTGTCTCTAAACTTTTTGTTCTTTGATAAAACAGTGTTGCGTCTCTAAACTTTTTGTTCTTTGGTACAACAGGGTTGCGTCTCTAAACTTTTTGTTCTTTGGTACAACAGGGTTGCGTCTCTAAACTTTTTGTTCTTTGGTACAACAGGGGTGCATCTCTTAACTTTTAGAGAAGAATCAGATGGGAAAAGGGGAAAGAGAGGGTTGGGGGAGCTAGGAAAATAATGGGGACGAGGGAAAAAGAGACGGCCAGAGAAAGGAAGAGAGATTGAAGTTTTTATATTAAGATGTTACACACACTATTTAATTTCTACTACTTTGTTTTTTTGTTTTTTTTCGCTCCAGGCAATGCCGGGTAGAACTGCTAGTATACACATATATATATATATATATATATATATGCTTTTTTGAACTTCGAACTTTGGTGTCTATACACTATGCTGATAAAAAGACTTGGTGACAGTAAACTTCCATTTCGTCTTTGAAACGATCGTACAGAAAACAGTTGATATTGAATTCATGAAATGGATATAAATGAATGTCATAAATTTGTTTACTTCGATACTAGAAATATATATATATATACAAAAAAAAAAGAAAGATGTGTATCCGTAAAATTTGTTAAAAATACATATACATATTTGGATTATTCAAACTACTATTCTTATCTTCGTTGTTATTTTCACGTTTTGTTCGACATAACCTTCTTCAAGTGCATCTGTATGAACTCTGGAACTTATACAGAATTTCGAATTGAACCCTCCATGGGGTAGACTGTTCTTGAACCATCAATCATGACAGAGAGTGTTAAGTATTTTTTAAATTCTATTCTTAGTTATTATCACTTCTAGTGGGAATTGAACCATCAACCTTCAGAAGACTAAATTGCGCTCAACGGCTTTATCTTTGGCACCACAGGGCCACATCTAAAAAAATTCCGAAACATAAATTAAAGTTTGATTATAACAATCAATTTCAACCAATCGATCTTGTTTTTATTTTTTGTTTTTAAATCTGTCATAAAGTCGAAGAATCTCAGTTTATTTTGATAACTTAACTGATATGGGTGTCAATTTTGTCTGCCTTTGTATAGAAATATTTGGGCTTGGGTGCGTTAAAATGGATTTTTACACATAAGATTAGAGGAGGTAGTAAAAGGGAATTTTCCATTAGCGGTTAAGCTGACGTACAGGTGTGACAAAGTATCCGAGGGCCCCATGGAGATCGGCCACCCTGGTGACGCGCTAGTATACATCTTGGTGGTGATACTATGCCGACTGAGGGACCTGCGTTGAGACAGAGTGGAGACATAAAACTAGTATATATTTGACATAGAAACGAACTTATTCAAACGACAAGAACAAGATGCCAGCTAGTCTTGCGGGATCATGTGAGATAGTCAGAATCTATTACCTCCGAAGGCAAGGAAACAGTTGCCAGATGGGAGGTAAAGATTATGGAATTCCATAATCGCAAATTTAATTCTGACATATCAATAAAGTGATATTATTCTGGGAAGGCTGTTTTAACTTGGTAGAAGTTTATTTGGGCCTGTCATTGTTAATTACGGGCCGGTCACAGATCGCCTCCGGCTGTGTGAAAGAATGAGAAAGTGTTTGTTTTGGCGATAATGACAGGCTAAGAAGATCCCATTTACATTAGGGAGGGGGAGTGAGGCGCCCGCCCCCCCCCCCCTCCTTGAGAGAGGAAGACACGCAGGAATTAAGATGGCGGAGAAGGGGTGTGTATGACGATAGGCATCTTCAATAAAAGAATGTGCGTTTTTCACGCACGACCAGTAGAATGCCAGTCAGTGTTCGATTGACGGCGAGAAAGTGTTGAACGAACCGGCGCGCGCAAGGTGGCGTGCGTCGAGGACAAACCGAACGAAATTCTAGCCACCGCCTTCGCCTGTTAAGTTGTGACTTAAACAACGACTTGTGTAAAGAATTCACACACACAGAGAATTAACGTAATAACTTAGAGAAAACACGTTTGCTAAAGATATTTACGAGCACGGTAGACATTAATCCAATGTAAAATCAATTCTTTTATTTTATAAATAATTACTCTTCTATACAAAAAAATACCCAGACCGAGTTGTTGAACATTGTTTTTTTCCTTTTGTTCTGCTTTGAATGATCTTTCGCCCCCACAGAGCCAACCGGTTGCTGTTCACCCAGTGATCGCTTGCTGATATAAACAGTTTCAACGTCGCCATCCCGGCCTAGAAAAATTTGGATCTATATTTTTTTTATTGCCACTACGACGATCGGCACGAGTGGGGTTCACAATCCGGCACCGCGACCAGGATATCACACTTATGCCGTTGACCACGGTCGGCACGGCGGAGTGGGGTACACACAGGAAGTTACGTTATGGCAGGAAGTTGACTTGTCAAAGAAGTGAGATAAATACTATCTCTTGGGTACTGAACGTCAAAATAAACGGACATATTTTTCAGGCTCTTCCATCATCTCTACTGGGGAATAGCCGGGAAGATGAACTTACTGTAAAAAAACTTAATCAACAATAAAATAATGGGCAGCCCAGAGCAAATAATGGAGTTGTTATTTTTGATTGGTTTCATTTTTACAGACACAAGAAAAAAAAGAAAAGGATTAATATTACTACTACTACTACTACTACAGAGAGATGGCACTACTCATTGAGTCAACTATCTACCATGTATAAATAAAATTCAGCTGTTTACGTGACAAGCCGCATTCAAGATAAGGTGTGGGGAAAATACTGTTACGAACGGTATTTCCACATGAGGTTAAAAATTAAGTCGAGTGAAAAATTCCATAGGAATAGTTTAAAGTTAGGCTGACGTGTCATGGTAGTTGTGTTGTAGGAGGAAATATTTAACAGAAAAGCTAAAGAGTTCATGCTTCTGGCAATTAGACGTTGAAATGATCGGACGATAGTTTAGAGTCCGTCGTCGCACGCCCCACGGGAGTTGGAAAGAGAAGATGTAGTTGCTGCCAATTACTGTAAGAAGTAATGCAAGAAAAGTATCTTGGTAAGAAGAAGAACCTATATTTTGCTTTTGTGGATTTGGAAAAGGCTTTTGACTGAGTGTCAAGAGATGTTGTCTGGTGAGCTTGCATAAATAAGAGACAAGCAGGTGGTTGGTGAAGGTTGTTCAAGCAATGTACAGAAATGCTCAAAGTTGTGTTAGAATTAACAGCACATTTAGTGACACCATTACTGTTAAAGTGGAAGTACATCAGGATTCTGTACGGAGTCGATTGCTTTTTATTTGTGTCTTAGAAGCGATGTCTGGAAGAGATTCTTTCTGCTGATGATTTAGTGCTTGCTGTGAGACAATGGAAGATCTACATGTTCAGTTAAATACTTGGAGGAATGGTATGAAAAGTAAATTGATTATGAGTGGTGGTAGTGTTGGAAAACTCTGAGAAAGAGGAAAGTTAGTTTTTGAAAAAGGAGTTGGGAACAACTCAATTTTTTTGTGGCATTTATAAGCATTGAGTGCACAAGTGCAGTGGAATTACAGGTTGAAAGATGATAACCAGTTTGTGTACAAGAAGTGTAAGACAATGGAGGTGGATGAGAACTGAGAGGGGAAGAAAGTATATTTGGATGGTGAAGGTTTTGAGGTTTATTTAGAAATTTTGTTACTTAGGTGATATCATTGGAGAACAGGGAGGAGCAGGTGCTAGTGTGATTACAAGAGTTAGGAGTGGATGGAGTAAGTTCAGGGAACTTCTATCATTACTAACCAGCAGAGCGGTGTCATTGTTGACCAAGGAAAGAGTATATCAGGCATGTGTACACAATGTGATGACGCATGAAAATAAAAACTGGCTAGCAAGGTTTGAGGACATGTGTTGCATGGATAAAAATGACATAAGAATGATATGATGGATGTATAATGTGAGCCTCAGAGGAAGATTAACTCTGGCCAGTATATAGAGATGTGTGCAGAACAAGAAACTTTGTTGGTTTGGTGACATTGAAAGAATGGATGAGAGTTCTTGGGTTATATGTAGAACAGTTGAGGCAGCAGGGTCAGTAGGCAGAGGAAGGCCAAGAAAATATGAGAGAAAATGATGGATTTGAGAGAAAGAGGGATAAATAAAAACCAGGGTAGTTTGGAAGTCAATTTCTAAAAGCCGTACAACACATACCGGCATGTAAAACAGATTTTAAACCGACTATGATGTGTAAATCAAATCTCAGAGCAATTAATGGAGCTATTTGTTGTTTTTAATTACTTCTATTATTCCAGCTACAAAAAAGAAAGAAGAAAAGATCAACATCTCCAGGACTGCTACTGTCACCACTGATGAGGAGGTCACTATCCAATGAGCCAACTACCATGTATCAACAAGAGAGACGGACAGCTGTTTTCTGTCCACTATACGTGGGCCAGTTGTTCACAATGGGGATCGAAGAACATCTCATGCTCTGCTACATATTAAGCCATTTACTTAATTGAATCGACTTGATCGAAATATTCTCTATATTCAAAAGTAAAAATAAATTTTTAAAATAAAATAAAACAAAATTAAATTCTATTATGAAAGCAAAGATAAAATAATTTGGGATCAATCTTTTTAAGAATTGGTTTGTATATTATCAAACTTTTTGTGGTTTATTCACTATCAAAACTATTTTAAACAATTTACTGAAAAATATAACCTATAATTAGGGGCAACTGGGGGTTCATACTCTCCAATAAAATATCAATTTTGAAATCAACCAAAAATTGTATTAGACATTAGTTGGTTTTCTCTATTGTACAGATTGCTAACGCCGATACCTATTTACTTTATAAAGTTGATTATGTCTGGTCGCCATGGATACTCAAATAGCTAAAAACTTGATATATCATGACCACCATTTTCATTACTAATTTTACTTCCAGTCAGTTTTTCTTGGTTACTGATATATAACAATGTTAAGTAAATTCATTTTTGATATGTTAACTTTTTAATTAAACTTTTGAATTATTGATAAATGTTATTTGTGTAACATTGCATTTCGAAAGTTTCAAAATGCCTGTAATTTTCTTGGCAGAAAACAGCTGCTCGTCTCTTGACCTGTTGTAAATAGTTGGCTCAATGGGTAGTGATGTCTAGTTGTAAAAAGTGGTCGTAGTAGTGATGTAGCAGCCAAACATTGGGTCTTCCTCTCTCTCTTTGTAGCTGTAATAATGTGACTATAAAAAAAATGCTAACTACATTAATGCTTTATTCTTTTACAGGACTTGATGAACCCGCCTTTGGATTTGAGGACAGTCTTGGAAACCTGTCTCAACTTCTGCTCCCTCAAGCTCTGGTGATCTTGCCTGTGGCTGTCACCATATTTGTTTTCATTGGGTAAAATAGGGCATTTGTTTAGAATTCCTACAAGTCACAATTTTGGAAAGTCAGAAAGCAAACAACTCCTTGCAAAATTTGTGACCATTAAAATCGACTTGTAATTATAAAGTCAAAAAGGTAGAGAAGAAATCGATCTAGCTAGAACAACAACAACATAAAAATAAAGATACATAGAATAAATAGGTGTTTCGGAATTTTTGAGATGAGGATTGATAATTTGTATTATTCAGACTACTGTTCTCATCTTGGTTGTTATTCACACAACGTTTCTGCTGATGTAACCATCAACTTTCGGGCGTTCCTTGTCAAATTCTGGAATCTGTACAGAATTTTGAACGGAACATTTTTTTAAATCCACGGGGGTAAACCGCTCTCGTTACATCAGCCATGAGAACTCATGGCGCAACAGATAAAAGTGCCAAGTATACTCAGTTCTAAGTGGAAATCTTCTGAAAGTTAAAGTACAAACTATACTAAGAATATAATAAATACTTAAGACTTCTACAGAACAGAAGCAATGCACCTTGTGGATTTAATAAAGGGTTCCATTCGAAATTCTGTACAGATTGCCCAGTTTGACAAGACACTCTGAAGAAGGTTGAATGTTAAAGCGGCCAAAACATGTCAGAATAAAATCCAAAATGAGAACATTAATACAAATAAACAGTGATTCGCATTCTACATGGTTTGAAAAGTCTCGATAATCACGACTTGAATAATGAAAAAAAAAAATCAATTAAGAACAAGTCGAAAAATAATTGCATGAAATTAATTGAACACAAGTTGCTATTTTACCCATAGCTGGAGGGAGGAGGTAATTGAGGGTGGTATTTAGTTAAAAATGTAAACTATAATGAAGTTTTAAAATATTTGAGAGGAGGATTGATGTGTATTTTTCGAACTGCTATTCTCATCTGGATTTTTAGTTTCACGTTTCGCCCGACGTAACCTCCAACATTGTCTGAATAATACAAATTATAACGAACTTGATATAGTAGCGCAACATTTTTGATTTGTAGTTCAGCTGGGAGATATTCACAAGAAAGAAGAACCATCAGCAGACCCCCCCCCCCCCCCTCACTGTGGCAACATGAGCGTCAGGGCTACCCAGTTAACGGGACTAGTAAAAATCCAGGAGTCAACATCAGGATCTGTCACCCTCTAGTCATTTCTGCCTCTGCATGTGACAAGTAAATATATGTTACGTGCAGAAATGCAAGTTCATAGAGTGAGGATAACGTTACTTCTGCGCATTGTGCAACTGCCATTCTTTTGTGTATTCTAGGGTTTAACATTTGCAGATTTTATATGCCATTCGGTCAATGCCTTTCAGACAGTGATACCTTCCCAATATTTCATGTGAGTAAGGATGATTTTTCCTCTCCTCCAAGCGCTTCTCGGGGCATTTTTATAGCTTATAATTCAACAGTGTAGATGGAAGCATTATTTGGCAGTCTGATTTTTTGATGAGTGTATATGTTGATGAGTGTATATGTTGATGGCTGCTGCGGTTCCATCCAGGATTTGAGCCATTTGTATAATGAGCTGAATGATCATCGTATTTGTCTTTGAATTTTCCAAATTCACTTTGGCTGATGAGGTTGTTATGTTTCTTTTTTTATTGCTGTGTCAAGGTTAGGTCTGTCTGGTTTGGAGATCGACCATGGAGGCATCTGTTTGCTTATTACTGTAGAATTAAGTGTATGTGGGGTGAGGTGTTCTTTTGGGGTATGTTGGGTTGTTTGGGCTGGATTGGAGTTTTTAATGCATCATGAAGAGATAGTTTTTCCTATTTTATAATTAAAATATGGTTTGTTGGCTTATGTATATAAACTTTGCATGGATGAAATGTGGCCGACTCCTAAGCTTGGTCTAGGAACTTTATGTAGGATTTGTTAGTGACACCAGATAGTACATTCACATTCATCTATTGGTTTAATGTGTGACTTGTATATTCGTAGCACTATCTTGCGATCTACTTTTAGAATTCTTAAAGACTTTTCGGCCTTTTTCTTCCAAGTGATCAACATATCTTTTAAAGTTGGCATACTATGGGACAGCGTTTACAAATTATTATTAAGTATTTATGGGTATTATTACTATAGTATTTTTGATTGTGGATCAAGAAATACATAAAGGCAGTTTTTATTTTTGAAAACTGGTAGCCATTTTCATTTGCCCATCTATTTTATTCAAGCAGTTTTGAACATTTTTTCAGTGATGGCAGGTTTGGTGATGAATAGGTTATTGAGGTCATCTACAAACATGGATTTTTTTTTTATTTCTGTGCTGACAGTTTCTGCAATGCTGTTAATTTTAAGGACGAATCAGGTGACAGACAAGGCACTTTCTTAAGATACTCCGATCTCCATGGGTCTGATATTGCGTTTCCATGTTATACTCTAAAAGTTCGATGTGAGAGGAAATTCTTTTCAAATTATCTTTAATTCCTATTTTGTGGAAGTCTTTTAGAATTCCATATTTCCATGGAGTGTCGAATGCTTTTACAAAGTTAAAAAGGATTGAAACCACATGATGACCTAAAACATCGCCATCACAAATGTAGGATTCAAGTTGTATAAGTCGGTTATTTGTGCCTTGGTTTATGTGAAATTGATGTCTAGATAAGATATTACATTTTTTCAGATAGCATACCAGTTACGTATTAGACATTCATCATCATTTTGCATATGCAGCTTGTTAGGGCAATGGGCCGATAATTTGCAGGGTTAGAATGATCTTGGAAACTTATTTGTGCACTATAGGTCATTAAATATTGAGCTCTTTAGTTCAGTCACAGTGAAGAGGGTGTTGTAATATTTATTGTGAACTTAAGTTTTTATTTCTTTGAAATATTTTCACATTCTTAAAAGTCGAGAAGTTTAGACTAAATTTTGCTGTCATTTTATTGGCTATTTCTTGTAATTTCTTCCTCCATTTGGTTTAATTAAATGGGTGATAGCAGTTTGATTTGTTCCCATATATTTTTCAAATTATTTCCCAGGTTTTATTTATTGGGATTTTGATTTTTAATTTGGAGTAATTTTTCCAAAAGTTTTTTTTATTTCTTTTTTTTTTAGCCTTTTTTGTTATGATGCAAACTTTTGCTTGAACTTGTTGGTATTTTGTGAGTTGATCATTTTTATCTTGTTTTTTGTTTGCTTCTATTTTGAAGCAAGTTTTTTTTTTATGTGATTTAAAAGAGGATTTACAAATTGTTTGTTTTGTTATTTCATCTAGTGTGTTAATGAAAGCTCATCGTTTTTGTTAAGAATTTCATTGTTGATTAGTGATGAACAGAATTTCTTGAAGTTGCCATTTTGGGAGGTGAATGATGAATAATTAAAATAAAGAGGGGCGAAAGAGAAAGAGAGGAAAAAAAAAACAAACAGAAAAAGGATAGATAGTAAATAAAAAAAAAAAACACGAATCATTATTATCAAGAAAAAATATATATATTTATTTGAAAATAGATGACATCACAAAATGAGTTTTATTGTTTTCAAAAGTTGCCAAGAGCTACCATTCATCCTTTATGAGATCATCCATTTTCAAGTAAATACTTACTTGTATAAACATGATTATCAACCAATGTTAAAGTTAAGAAATTATATATTTAATAATATATATAACAAATACAGACCCAACGGGTCATGGGTAGTTTAGTATATATAAAATTGTTGTGTTATATAACCAAAAAAGAGGGTAATGTGTGAGCCCCCACCCCAAGTTGAAGGGAAGTCCTGTAAGAATTAGGAGCTACAATCCGTTTCTTTCTAGTTGGGCATCAAACAGGTGAAAAAGACCAAACTGAGGTCTCGCCACTCACCCGTATATATGGGTGCAGCTGGAAATATGCATAAGAAGCATTCTTGTTTCTGGAATACCAGTTTCCAGATATGAACAAGAACAATAAATAACATTAAAACTCAAATTCATAGCGTGTTCGTGTAGAGATCCCGCCCCCTTCATGTGAAATAGATTGTTTCGAAACGCTATCATTTTCTTTCATGTCTCAAACTCATCTTGTGAATAAAAGTCTTCTGAACAATACTAAAATGTTGTTGAGTATTTCATTCGTGTAAACCTTACAGACGTATAATATATAGTCATGTATTCCATCGATACAAAAAGGAGATTGCTGCAACGTGTTTGAGCAACGGTGACAGTACGCCCATGTGGGTCCCCTACAAATGGTGGAATGGGGCCAGCCTGGTATACAACAGGAAGAAAATAAAAATTTTAAAAACTAAAAAAAAAATACTTGATAAAAATTGGCAATGGAGGATAAGAAAAATATGTGCTGGATGTTTGATGTGACAATAGCAGCTTCTCTTGAAAAGATGATTTAATGAAATTGAAAAAAGTATTTAATGTGGGTTTTCATAATTATTTTTTTTAAATTTTTTAAAAAATTTTTTACATGAAAATTTATTCACTCCCCCTTTCATCCCCTCTCCACTACATTTCCATTTTGAATATGAAATTTTTTTTTTTTTTTTTTTTTTTTTTTTTTTGTAAAAAAAAAAAAAGCATTTATAAATAGGAATGTAGTTGTCCTTGGGAATATTCTTTTTATTTTCAAATTTATTTAAGTAGATTTTGTCCAAACTTGATGGTGGTAAGCTGAAAATTTAGACCGAAAAAGGACAAAATAAAAAAATAAAAATATGGATTAAGCTAAGAATCAGTAGAAAAAAAGATTTTTTAAATAATTATAAAAGAAAAAAAAAAAAAGATAAAGTATATCGAAAGAGAAAGAAAAAAAAGAAAAATCCAAGAGATGAGTTACCAGGTTTCAGAATATTCTTGAAAATATACACCATTGGCCTGGTCAGGTTTCGCAACAAATACTTCAGAGTAGCTTTTTTATTCATTTTTTTCTCTTTTCATATAAAATCAGAGAATTTATATAAAAAGAAAAAAAAAGTTTAGCAATAACGATCTGCAGCGGATGAAGCAGACATAGGGGAGATTCCAATGTTTGTTGCCAGTCATTGATATTTTTCTTCAGATTTGGTTTAGTGTATCGGTTTTACAGCATATACCCCCTCTGTTGGGTTTATTTAATATCAATTTTAAACGATTCATTAAAACACAAGGTGCTATTGTACCCATAGCCGGTGATTTTCTTCCGATGTGATCCTCTAAAGTGGTTTGGGTCTCATTTTTCAAAAACACCAATTTTTTCTTTCTTTCTTTATTGATCAAATAATTCTTGTTGTACATCCAAATTGTTTAAACTCCCCCTAAGCGGCATTTTCAAACCCTTAACACTCCCGCCCCCTCCCCGTGCATTTACAGAGTTTATTATCATTTGTTCATAAGAAGCATTTATTATGCCTCGTTGTCATGAACAAACAATCGCACAGATTTGTCCAAGCCAGCCTCGATAAACGTTGGTGGTTCGGGATTGTCCTCAGTTGGATGGCACGGCACTTCTCCCTTGGGAAAATTACTCAATACTTTGAAGTCATCCGGACATTGATCATGGCACAGAATAAAATAATATAAATACTGAAAAGGAAAAAAGAAAAAAAAAAAAAAAAAATGAAAAATAATTTAAAACAATTTATTGAATTAATCACAAAATCTTTATAAATAAAATTATCAGACAAGTTCATATGCATGCACGTGTGTGTGTGTGTGTGTGTGTGTGTGTCACATCAACGTAACTTTGATATATTTTTTTTTATTTACTATTAATAAAATAATTATCGAAATCAAAAATACAATACAAAATTATTTAAAATCCTAATTAAAAACAAATAACTTAACGAAATTAAATCCACCAGAAGACATTTCAGTTTCTTAAATGCTGTCCTTTGTTGGCACACCAGACTGACAGCTAATCACCCCTCCCCCCTGCTGCTGATATTATAAACAACTTACTTTTCGCTTTGCTCGCTGTCATTCCTCGATTTTATTTATAGATTTATAACAATTCAGGTTGATTAATAACACTGGTCTACGTTTCAAAACCTTTTTAAATGGGTTAAGGGTTTTCCAGTTTATTTAGAACCCTTTTTGCATGCTGGATTTAAAAATACAGTTTATTTTCCCCGAGTCAGATCTGATTTCTAATATAGTGTATTTCTTTTTCAGCATATTTTCCTAAAATCTCACAATCCAAGCGTTTATGGGCTTTGCTTTTTGCAAGACCGGATCGTGGATAACCTTTAATAATTATTTTTATTTCTCTCTTCAAATCTAGAAAAATGGATTGGAAGCGTAAAAAACATCTTAATAGGTTCTGTTACATCTGCGTACATGGGGTTCTTCCAGACCGCCAAGCAAAAATCACGAATTTTGGGGAAAAGGCATATCACGCTTACTCAAACTAGGGAACCAGAATAAGCTATTTGCTCCCCATATCTGCTGCAAAACATGTGTAGATTACTTACAGGATTAGAGGAACAAGAAAAGGATGCATATGCCATTTGGTGTCCCAATGGTGTGGAGGGAAGGAAAACATCACGTTACTGACTGCATGACAAATCTAAAATGCATCAATTGCAAGAACAAGCACCATGTTCAATAGCCTGATGTTCCTTCTGCCATAAAACCAGTCCCCCATGGCCCCGATCTTCCTGTTCCAAATGTCACTATGGAATCTAGTTCTGATTCTAGTGACATGATTGACACAGCTGTGTGATGAATACAAGTCAGAAGAGGACGACCAACTGGTGCCTTTGACCCAAGCCGAACTCAACCTAACACAAGACATGAACCTTGCAAAGGAGTCGTCTGCCCAGCTACTGGGTTCTCGTCTTAGAGAGAAACGTCTACTGGTGCCAGGAACGACATTCTATTAGTATCAGGACCACGAGAGAGAAATTCTTCATGTTTGATGAATCATCTTCACTTGTCTACTGTAGCAATATTGCTGACCTAATTGAATTATTCCGTCCGAAGTATGATGTTATGGAATGGAGACTTTTCAATGACTCATCTAACAGAAGCTCAAAGAAGTTCTTCTGAATATTGGAAACAAGTTTTCATCGATCCCTGTTGGGCTCTCAAAAGCATGGAACGTCTGTTGTCGACTCTGAACTACCAGAAACATGGTTGAGCTATGGAGATCTTAAAGTTGTTGAACTCCTCCTAGGACTTCAAGGTGGTTACTAAAAGTAACCATGATTTCTGTGCTTATGGGATAGCCATGCTGAAGACCAGCATAGTCAGATAAGAGTGACCATCAAGACAAAGATTAAAACTGGGATCACGCAACGTTTTGTCCCACCCTCTGGTTGCACTGAATAAAATATTGCTTCCAATCCTCCACATCAAACTCGCTCTCGTGAAGAACTTTGTAAAGGCATCAGACTAAGAAGGTGGAGGATTTGTTTTTCCTCCATCAGAAGTTTCAACAAAAAAGCATAGAGAAAATTAAGGCATGTATATTTGATGGTCCTCATACAAGGGAACTCATCAAGGATACGAGTTTTGATGATGCACTAAATCTTGCTAAACTCTCTGCATGGTTGTTCCTTTAAGTCAGTCATTGCAAACTTCCTAGGCAACTACAGAAGTTCCCAGTATCAGAAGGTGGTTGATAAGTTAATAGAGAATTTCTGACAACTTAGTGTGCGCATGTCAGTGAAAATGCACTTTGTCTGATCTAATCTGGACTATTTTCCAGAGAATCGTGGAGACTTCAGTGAAGAACAGGTTTTCACCAAGATATCAGTGTTATGGAGGAATGCTATCAAGGCCGATGGGATGTCAACTTTCTGAACGAGTATTGCTGGTACCCAGGGCTTTACGAAGCCCTCCAAAAAGGAGCGCGCTCTTTTTGCTGGAGCGAAGGAGAAGAGGGCTCATTTTATATTCAGCAGGAGTAGAGCGTGAGCAACTCCATTTGGGACTAAAGAGCGTCGTTTTATTGCTCCGCGCTCCAAAATTACATTTAAACAGTTTTTTATTCAGCAATGAAAAGGAAAGGAAAAGAGTCTCAGCTAAACTCCGAGTTATTTTAAAAAATTATATCTCTGAGATAGAGAGAGAGAGAGGGTGGAGAGAGGAAGGGAGAAAGAACGAGAGAGTTACACATGAAAACAACATTTGAACTTATCAGGTTTTTTTATAGACGCAAGTAGATTTTTATATCGACATGTTACATTTTTGATGGGACAGTTTTCTTAAGGCAGGAGACAATTTGGCAACGAATGTCTTGAAATGCGGCAGTTAGTCTATAGTTGTCTTTGAAGTTATTTTCTTAAAGATTTGAACTTTTTTTTGTATTTATGACAAGAATGTTTATTGCTGATTGAATAAGCCAATTTTTCTTTTAATTCATGTTTTTAAATAAAGAATTTTAGGTTCAATTGTACTATAGGGGCCGTTGGATTTTTTGGCCCATTTCGCTCGGTATTCACCCAAATGTTCAATAAAATCGATTTTTGGGGTGAAATGGTACATTTTGTCCTGACAAAAAATTCTAATTTATTTTTTAGCATATCTCAAATTGAACTTCTATGCCACATTTTTACCCGTTATCTTTTTGGCTACATTTTGTTATTCTTAAATTCATGACTAGTATGTTTTAACCTTTTCATGTTTGCTGTTAAATTCCGTTAAAACTTGCTTTTGTAAATAGAATGTTCAAAGTTTGTTTTTTGTGTGTAATAAAATGTTACAGCAGTAAAAATATCTTTAGTCCGAGAAAAGAAAACAAAACCAACATGGCCACCAGCGATTAAAACCTGAAATTAAAGTTAGATTCTCAACACTTTAAAAATTAAATGAGAATTTTATTTCAGGACCAAAAATACAATTAAGACCAACAATCAGTTTCATCCAAAATATGGATGAATACCCAGCAAAATGAGCGAAAAACAAAACAAAAAAACAGCGGCCCCTATTCTACAATTAAACCGATGTTTAAACTTAATTAAATCAAAGAAAATGTCTTAAATATTAATTTAAAAAAGCAAATAATTAGACTGTTTGACTAATTTATTGTTTTTTTTTAGAACCGAAAGTAGATTAGATATCTTTCTTTATCTTAAAAAAATCTAATGTCGAATATTAAAATTGTAAACAGTTTGTCTTTGTTAGAGATTTCAAATATAGACGTTTTTATCTTTTTTTATTTTTAATTTAAATAAATGTTTTTGCTCAACCTAAGAAAACTTGCTCCAGTTAATTTTTTGGGGGAGGAAAATTTGACCCGATATTTTTTCAACTCCCAAGGTCTAGGCCAGATATTTTGTATGAAATTTTAAGACATATTTTAAGACATTAAATGTATCTCTGAATTGTTTGACAATTTATATTTTTTGGCCAGCTTATGAAAAAAAATTTTTTATTCAATCTTTAAAAAAATAATCTTCATTGTTTTTTTTCCTCGACCCAAATCGTACTATTGAGAGAAAATAAAAAAAATAAAAAAATGGATAAATCGATTTGTTTGAAAAGACGCGTTTCTCTGTGGTAAATAATATACATTATACAATATAGTTACGTTCGTAAAACAAACAAATATTAAACAACAACATGACGATTAATGTTGTCCTGGCTGTCTCTCCTCTCAGAGAAATGTTTTCTTTAAAAAGAAAATAATCACTAATAATGCTTAAAAGTAAAACTTTATTTACTTAAAACAAATCTAAATTCCCTTCCAAAATAAATAGAAAAATATTGAGTCAAATTTTCACAAAAATTGCTTATCAAAAATGACAATTGTATGTGTGTATATGATTTTTACAATTAAACAAATAAAATTGTTTACGAATCGCTTATCAAAAAGGACAAGTGTGTGTATGTGTAGATACGAATACACATTTAGATAATTCAGGAATGTTATTTATTTAGCTATTTACTTTATTTTATTTATTTATTTTAAAAAAATTCTCTTTGATATAAGAGAACATTTTCATACAACAAAGCTGTAAGACGCTCAACCGTTAAAAACAAAAAACAGACGAGACGCTGAGTCATCAGACACGCGAGACGCTAAGCCATTGAAAAGTCAGTTGTTTTGATTTCATTGAACAGTTAGATTGAAATGCGATTCAGATAATGGGGCCTCACATCAGTGAGGGGGGGGGGGGAGCGATACGCAAAAAAGCTGTAGAGAGAAAGGCCCTGAAACGGTGCATATTCTCTCCTGATGACCCGACTGTCTGGAGGCTGAAATGGAGTATTCCACTAGTAAAATAGCCGAGGAAATATATACATATATATATAAGCCCACAAGGTAAGCTGTTTCTTCCAAAAAACAATCTTCTGTTGTCAACTCGCTTCATAGTGAGTTTCTGCTACTGTTCTGGTAGCGAGTTTCATTCTAAAACAAACCGCGCATGCGTGGTCCCCCTTTGCATGTGACGAGTATAAAATGCAATAAATTTGGGTAATTTGGGACATTTTTGACCCCCCCCTGACCCCGAGGGCGCAAACCAGAATTTTTCTGAGGTTAAGGATGCTCATTTTATATCCAGAATAATTGCCTCTACATTTTGGCCAAGTTTCAGAAATATTGAATGGATGGATGAAAAGTTATGGGGCAAAAAATGTCATTTTTTGCCATTTCGGGGCCTTTTGACCCCCTGGGGGGCTAACCAGATCTTTTTTCAAAAATCGGAGAATGTCACTTTCTAACCTGACCAAAGTTACAACTTCATGCAAAATTTCAGAGAAATTCAATGGATGGTTGCGGAGAAAATTCCGGACAGACGGACGGACATGCCTCAAAACATAAGTCCCCCGATTTTATAAATCGGGGGACCAATAAAGCTTTTAACCCTTAAATGCTTTTTGTTTTAAATATGACATTCCAACAAAATGCCTATTTAATTTAATATAATATTCAAAGAAAATGTGTCAAACTGCAACTTGCTTCAACTCTGCAACGAGCCCGTTGGCAAGTGTGAGTAGGCATTAGTATGATGTTGCATCAGCACACCCGCTAAATAAGTAATCAGTATCTTTGATGAAATTTTTTCAAACCAATATAAAAAATAAAACATTTAAGGGTTAAGTGAACGCGAGTTTTAAATCATGAAAAACACAAACAACTTTAGTTTGTAACTTATGTTATAGATGTTTTCTCCCTTTTATACTAAATATTTTCAAATTAGTTTTTAAAAAAACAAAAAAACCTCTTCGGTTACCCTTTAACAAATTAATAAAACATAGAAACATAGATGAATTCTGGTAGAAGGACATGAGTTGTCCTATGGCACCAGCTCCTTGTCTTCATCTTTGTATGCGTCCAGTGATGACAGCAGCCTTATAATTGAATTTGATTTCTTGGTCAATCCAGAACTTATCCAACCGCTTCTCAAATATCTTTACAGTTTCGGCTTCAATTACACTTGATGGCAGTCTATTCCACAAATCAACACAGCGATGGCTGAATGAATATTTTTTCAGGTTCAAACGTGCCTGTTTCTTGTAAAGCATCGGACTGTGTCCCCTGTTGCCCACTCTTGTACTTTTTCTAGTCAATAATTTATCAGCATTGAAATCATATTTTCCAGAGAGCAATTTATAGCAGCGAATGATACTGTAATAACTTTCACAAATAAATTTTAAAACTAAACTATTTTGCCCAAATACATTTAGCAGGTATATTTAAAAACAAGCAAATTTTACATAAATAAATCTGCTTACTTTAAGTAGCAAAAATATGCAAGCAAAATTTACTACAAAACCAGCTTACATGGGTCATTTCGATTTTGGCTCCCACCATTCGCTTGTTCCTTTTTTGGTGTTTTTTTTTTTTTTTTTTAAATCATTACACATTATTTGATAAATTAAAAAAATAAACAATGCTATGTTTTATTTGTAAATACATAATTCGCATTTACTGTTGAATAGTACTATTTGGATTATTTTATTACTTGCGACTTTGAAAACCTATTTAAAATAATACAGAAATGACTTATCAGAAATACGCAGGTGATTTCGCGTACATGTCCCGTAAGTAACAGGTGCAAAGAAGATAGATCTGATTTCATGCCAGCATTGCACTTTTACAGAAAAATTACAATATTATTGAACTCTATTGGGTTACAAAATCCCAATATGTCTCAATCCTGGCAACACCACGGTTTGTTTTAAGGTTAAAAAAAAATTTAAAAAGTAGTAAACAAAAAGAAATTTACCGAAATTTTATTTTTGGGGACAATTACAAAATAAAAAGTTATATTGGGTTCAAGGCTGGGAACAGGAGTTTCTTGGGTCACTGATTTTGTGCCCGCAATGCCAGGACAGGTCAACTAGTATATATGTGTGTGTGTGGGAATAGGGTAAAAAAATTTAAACTTTTTTTTTCTCTTAATACTTGCAGTGAAAATAGAGAACAGATTTAAAGATTCTCTGCGAGTTTGAAAACCGTTATGTCAACACATTTCTTTAAGTAGACAAAAAATTTGGAAATATATATAAATATTCTTTAGTCTTTATTTTTTTGTTTCCATACTCTTGGCCTTTTGGCTAAGATCAAAGTGTAGTATCTGTTCCGATGGATACTGCACCCCATAGACTGGTATTGTCTTGGCCTTCGGAGCTTGATTTACGCCGGTCTATGGGTCTGTCCTGTGCAGTTCTAGGAGGTCCACCCTCCCAGGCTTCGCCTCCCCTCTTTGAGGAGGAGTAAGTTTATTGCTTACTGCCTGAGGCGCCCCTACTGGGGAATGCTGACGGGGCTGCCCAGGCAATTTTTAAACCCCACTTTCCCGACCTAGGGTCACATCTTACTTGTGGGAGTAAGATAAAAACTGGCCTTGTGCCTAACTCCTGGAGAGGAGTAAATCAATACTCACATACCATTATTTTCAAATTTTAATGTGTCTTATATGAATGTACTTAATTCTGTGTTTGACTTAAATGTGTTTAATTATTGATATGTACTGTCTTATTTCCCACTGAAGAAATTCTTGAAATCACACGCTGACTGTAATTATCTAGTTGTTTCTAACGTATCAATACTAATAGACGAGGTTGGCCAATGTAATGATTTCTTTCACTATTTTAAAACATATCCCAAACAATCCCTTAGTACTCGGCCAATGATATGCGAACAATAAAATAAATAAAAAGTCCTCGTCCTATCTTTGGTAGGAAAAAAATAAAAATGTCTTCGAACTGCTTGAAGAAAAAAAACAAAAAAAAAACGTATAGAATTTTAAGTTAATCATCATAAAAAATTTTCAAGTTGCAAACTTAATTTTAAAAAGTATGCTTTTTATACCATTATTTAAAGCAGGGTTTCCCCAATAATAATTAATAGGATTCATATGGATCATGTAACAGTTGCATGAGGGATCTATTTTGTTTAAATGTACACGCAGTATCACGCGTTAGATTGAGTTGTGGTTTGGCTTTGTGCACTCACGCCTAGACTTATAACTGCGTGGGAGTTAGGAAGTGACGGCACAGAATCAAAATCAATATGTGTCAATGAAGCTTGGCGCCAAAAATACTATTCAAACCAGTTCCAGTTTTAATCGCCTCTTGATAGGATTATCAAGAGGCGATTTTCATCATTCTGCCACAAGCAGCCTGCTAGAATGGAACACCAGGATACAGAATTTGTTTATCGACAAAAGCCAGCCTACCAAACAATTCTCATTATGTCCCAGTTTCCCCTTGAATAAAAGTTGATACCTATTTAGTAGTGAAGATGTTGGTCTCGTTTATAGAAGATGGTGACACTTTCCTTGTTCAATATTCTATTTCAGTCAGATGCGGCCAGACACAGCTAACTCAACCCAGTTACGTTATTCATCCTGACTTTTTTTCTAACCAACCATATATCAAAACAAACATCTTATTTAACAGTGTGAACGGTTTCCCAATAAAAGACATGTTTACAGTTTTTTTTTTTTTCATTTTCGAGTAAGTTAACTTTTTCATTAACTAGAAAACATGTGTTCCCCCCCCCCCTCCTGCGCATGTAACCATAAGCTCCCTTTCCCCCTTCTGTGATTCATTATAATAGTAGCAAAAGCAGGGCGTTCACTCTTTTCCCCACTTTATTTTTATTTCTCTATCTCTCTCTAATCTGTCTTTCTCTCTCACTTTCTTTTTATTTCTCTATCTCTCTCTAATCTGTCTTTCTCTCTCACTTTCTTTTTATTTCTCTATCTCTCTCTAATCTGTCTTTCTCTCTCACTTTCTTTTTGAATAAATATTTACAATTTTTTGCTAACTTTCCATCTTTAAAAGAATTTTGTCTGGCTTTTATTTTCAAAAATATTCCATTAAATAAGGTTCCTGTTCTATATTTGATGACCCGTAATTCTTCGGGTTGCGAGTCGTCTATGGCTTATTTTAATGGAATCTTTTATGATGTCATAAAAGATCTTCCTGGTATCTTCTACCAAATGATGAAACAATATGATATATCCCTCATATGTTGGTTATAACAGAAGCGTAAACCGGTATCGTCCGGGCCTTTGGGTCTGGATTTACGCCGGTCTATTGGTTGTCTGTCCTGTGCAGTTCTAGGAGGTGCACCCTCCCAGGCTTTGCCTCCCCTCTTTGGGGAGGAGTAAGTTTATTGCTTACTGCCTGAGGCGCCCCTACCGGGGAATGCCGACGGGGCTGCCCAGGCATTTTTTTAAAGTCCCCTAAGTACTCTTCCTCTAGAGTGCTGACTTCTCAACTCCCACTTTCCGACCGTGTCACATTCTGCTCCGGGGTTGTGGGTATTTAGGTCGAGGTGGGCATGTTTTAATTTTTGTTTTTTTTCTTATCTTCAATCATTTTATGTATTTTCCCATAAACGAGAACTCATTCCGGGAATCCTAACAAATTTACCAAGAACCATAAAACTGACTAAATTAACAAGCTATCAGTATCACCGTACATAAACATATGTAAATTTATATACGTTGAAATAAAATGCTGTGGTTAATATGTTAAAGCCCCTCCCGCCAAAAACTAACCTTTAATGACTGAGTTTTGAGAAACCTTCTTTCTAAATGGGCACCACTTGGTACTGTAAGCATTATCCTCACAACACCAGCTTGGTTAGCGTCCGGCTCAGGTGGCATCATTTCTCTTACTTCAGATTTCCTCCTTTCACGTTCCTTATGAGTAGGCAGATAACAAGAATAATAAAAAACAACATTAGTACCGATAAGTTAATATTCAACATGAAATTCTTGAACAGATAAAAACTAAATCATCATAGTGAAGGAGTTATTACAAGTAGGGGTGGGACGTAATGGGTGAAAATTTCATTAGGGGTGGGACGTAATGGGTTAAAATTTCAGATTCATGCGAGTAGTATTTTTTTGTGTTCATTTATACATAAATAACACTAAACAATCAAACATTTTGAAAATTTTGCAAAATTCAGAAGGTGCAGGCCAAAAATAGCCGTTAGGGATCCACGGGACTCAAAATCCATCATTTTTCGGTGAAAAAGTGGTTTCATGCGACATTACAGGTCCTAAAACATCTTCAAAAGCTATGAATGGATATAGATGGTTTAATCTAATATAGTACTTTAATTTAAGACCATTTTCAGGCTGTGAAAGGGTTTTCATGAATGTAAAATAGCCAAAAACTAGTGAAAAACTTTTGGCCTGCACCTTCTGAATTTTGCAAAATTCAGAAAATGTTTGATTGTTTAGTGTTATTTATGTATAAATGAACACAAAAAATACTACTCGCATGAATCTGAAATTTTCACCCATTAGATTTCTAAGCATTTTACATTTTTTTTTTCTTTTTATATTGAGATTACAACTCATCAAGGCCAAGAGTCACTAAAGGATAAGGGTTAATGAAATAGGAATGATTGTCAACTGAAAGATGATTGACACTATGGGAATATTAACATTGATCAAATAGTATGAACTGCTTTTGATTACTTATCGAGCAGTCTGTGACAAGAATTTTTTGACTTTGGATTTGGAGACCATCAAATTATAATTAGCCGGGTAATGTGTTCCACAAATGGGAAATCCTTGCAAAAAAAGCTGTCCATAGAAATTCTGCCTTACACTAGACACATGGAGGGGGAAAAGAAAGACTTTTTTCAGTGCTTATATAGATGAGGGCATATATGAAAAATGCATTTCCAAATATAATCTATTGTTTATACTTACGTATCGGGCAGAAATAAGTATCCTCACCAAAAATTATGAAAAATTATTGAGTAGAATAAAAAAAATTTTTTTTTTAAATTAGTTTTATCGTATTTTGCCGATGGCCATTGATTTATTACTTGTTAATATGAAAGACTGAGTTACGTCTCCCTGATGTACATGTCTTTCGCTCGAATCAATGGCGGATCCATAAAATACGATAAGACTGATTTTATTTTTAATTAAAAATCTTACTAGATAATTTTTGGTGTATATACTTATTTTTGTCTGATACATAAGTATATCAAAGAGTAGTCGGGTTAATTTATTTAGAACTGCAGTTTTCACCTGTATAACTTCATTTGTACTCTCATCTATATAAGCACATTTTTTCATTGTGATAGCAATACATGTTCTTGCTGTGAATGTCTTACAAAGAGGAACTAAAAAAGTAACCCCGATGCACTTCATGAGATATAATGCCATTTTTAATCTCCAAACACGACATTGATTTTTTTTTTGTTTTCAATTAATTAAAATTTTAAATATATAAAATTTAAATTCACCTCACTTTTCTTTTTTTCTATTGAATTATTTTTATCATAACTAAATAGTGTATAATAAAATGGAATTTAAAATATTTTATTGAATTATTTTTATCATAACTAAATAGTGTATAATAAAATGGAATTTAAAATATTTTATTGAATTATTTTTATCATAACTAAATAGTGTATAATAAAATGGAATTTAAAATATTTTATTGAATTATTTTTATCATAACTAAATAGTGTATAATAAAATGGAATTTAAAATATTTTATTGAATTATTTTTATCATAACTAAATAGTGTATAATAAAATGGAATTTAAAATATTTTATTGAATTTTTTTTTACTGTAATGCATAAATTTGTTGCGTATAATCATTTTGTTGTAATTGAAAATATATGTAAGCTTTAATCTCTTCTTTCTCCTTGTAAGATATTCACAGCAAGAATATGTCTTTCTACTACACCTGCAAAGAACTTTCCTTCTTTTCTCAATACTTAGCAAAATCTTTCCATCTGTAGAACAGTACCATGAGACGGCTTCCCTGCAGGCTACAACAGGGTCTTCTTCAAATACTTTCTATCAATTTTGTTCATTTCATTCAACTGACAATCTAGCTCATTAACCCTTATTCATTAGTGGCTTTTAGCCTTGATAAGTGGTGACTCATTAGTAAATAAAAAAATAAAAGAATTAAACATGAATTTTATCTCATTTATAAAAGTGAAAAATAACCTTGTTTTTCATCGGAGTAACTGTTTCTTGGCACTCGTGTTTGCATAATTAAATGGAATGGTTAATTCAGCTGAGAACAGAAAATCCACAAAATGAAAAATGGGATGCCTATGAAGAAACATCTACCTGTACAAACTAAACTTTCAATTCACGACAGATCCAGAGGCAAGCAGTAGAATAAAAGATAACAGCTTTAGATGGTCTTTCTTTAAAGGGGCAGGTTCGAGATCTCACTTTTATCTTGATGGATTTTCTATGCTCCCAGCCTTGTAGATAAATTAACAATTTCATTTAATAATGGTATTAATTACGCAAGTCACAAGTTTACTCTAAAAAGAGTAATTAATTATATATATATATATATATATATATATATATATATATATGTATATATGAGAAAGGAAGAGTGAGAGTAATCCGACAATGGGAAATGAAAATAGAAAAAACCCAAGAGATCTTTTTATATATTCATCAACGTTTTGTCTTTATTGTAAGACTTCCTCAGGATGATAATTTGAAGAAAAATGTCATGCAAGTATCGAAATATTGGGTTTACATGATGGGTTGATAAGGAAAAGTAGTAGCCGTGGCTACTATGAGCACTGGAGGAGGGTCCAGGCTGCGAGAAGTCAGTAGTGGCAAAGAGTGAAATGAATATGGAAAGCTTTGAGTGGGTACCATTAAGGCAGCAGTGAAAAAGGGAGGGGTGAGAGTATTAGTGAATTTCGATGTACTTGCATGACATTTTTCTTCAAATTATCATCCTGAGGAAGTTTTACAATAAAGACGAAACATTGATGAATATATAAAAAATATCTCTTGGTTTTTTTCCTTTTTCATTTCCCATATATATATATATATCATTGGTAAAAATCAAAAAAAATTGTTCCGTTTAATTATACTTTTTTCTTATTTTGTTTTTCTTATTGGTCTTTTTTGTATTAAAATCAAAAAAATTAAAATGTCCCATAGGTTTCACAAACGTTTTTGATGCTTTGTCGAATCATCCTCAGACGTCAAAAGCAAATGAACAAAATAGTCGAAGAAAGAGAATTTTTAAAAAGATGGTGGAGAAACGCGCAGAGACCGTTTTTGCATTGTTCCAGGAAAGACGTTTAAGATTTAAATTCAGCGACGCCGGAGTTGCATCACAGAATAAAATCGCATTACGTTAAGTATTTTAAAATGTTGCTACTGATTTCAAAATGCTTAACGTAATGCGATTTTATTCTGTGATGCCACTGCAGCGTCGCTAAATTTAAATCGTCAACGTCTTTCCTGAAACAATGCAAAAACGTTCTGTGCGTTTCTCTGACGTCTTTTTAAAAATTTTCTTTCTCCAGTTTCTTGACATCTGAGGATGATTCGACGAAGAACTGAAAACATTCGTGAAACCTATTGGACGACTTTTATTCATTTTTTATTTTAATACAAAAAAGACCATCAGAAAAATTGAAAAAATTAAAAGGTATACTTAAACGAATTCTGTTATTTTTAACAATGTTTGCATAAATGAAAAACTGCTGCCTAAATACACACACATATATATATATATATAATATATATATATATATGTATACAGGATAACACAACAACTGGACTGATTAGCGTTACAATTTTTCTGAAGAAAGAAAAATTGTAATACTAACCCGTCCAGATTTGAGAAGACCAAAGAAGGTCTAAATAAATTTATTATCTCGTATATGTTGCGTTTGTTATCCTGTATCGATAAAGACATGCTCTGTACTTATGCACATATCTATTTACATCTCAATATAATTTTATATTGAACAAGGATTTCATTAGGATTGAACCTGAAACAAAACTTAATATATATTTATGTAACGTACATATTTTTTGTTTCAGGATTTACTTCAACAGTACTCAATACATGAGTAGAGCAAAATATACTGCTGTTTAAATTCATTGGTTGTTATTGTCTATTAAAAACGTTTACACCCTTCACCACCTGATCAGAGAGTGTGACTGTTTAAAACGGAAAACAATAGCCAATCATTTGAAGCAATAGTAGCCATATATAAAGGAAAACATCTGCTTATAAAAGGGATGGTAGAATTTCAGATTTTGCAATTAACCTGACAATTCTTTTGATGTAATGAAACAAACATTTGTGTAGCTCATTTGACATATGTATATTTTTATACTACTACTAAACCAACGCGTCACTGTCTTGAGATGGCGAGCAAAGCCAGGTGCGTTCTACCTGATTCGGAGATATTTTCTAAACTTAACAGCAGACGCTTTCTGTCCCCTGTACATAATTCTGATACGGCCCATTCTTGAGTATACCATCCAAGCAATACATCCCTATCTTTAAAAAAATATTACACACCTGAAGTGTGTTCAATGATTAGCAAACAGGATGGCGACGAGATTCTCCGCGCTTACCTATAAAAAAACCGGCTTCAAAGACTAAATCTGTCCTCACTTGAGCAGCGACGATTGCAAGGGAACCTAATTCTAGCATACAGCCTCATCAACAGGAATATAAATCTACCTTTAGGAGTTTTTCACCGCAACACCTAGCTGCGATCTCAGTGGTCACCCACAGAAGATGCACCATCGTTACTTTCGTCTCGATAGAAAAAAAAGGCAGCATTCTGTTCGTGTTTCTGCTCCCTGGAACAGACTGCCAGAAGAGATTGTAATGATACCTACCATATCTAGGTTTAAAGTCGCCTTGGACAAAAATTCAGATTGTATATAGATGCAACATCTTTTTACATGGCTTGCTACACTTTGCAATTTTTTTTTGCCAATAAATTGATTGATATATACGTATCTTTTTTTTTTTAATTTCTATTAAGATGTTTTTGGTGTTTCTTGAAATTGTTCTATTAAAAGAATATTTCTCAAATTTAAATATTGGCAAATTTATCTATTAATTAATTTTTCATCAAAATTCTCATATTTGTATATTCCTCTTTTGAAAAAAAAAAAAAATTTTAATTGTAAAAAAAATTTCTTTGTACTATGAGTGTTTCTTTCCCCTGTTGTGTCCCTTTATATGTTTGATTTCATTGCTTTGTAGGCTCTTAAAAATGGATTGTAATTAGCATCTCCCAACCTTTCCTCATTTTCTCGAATTGCATTTTAACTGAGAATGAACTATACTCTAGTCTTGATGCTGTTTTGACTTTGAAGTTGGTGTCTATACCCTGGGCTGATGAAGAGACTTGATCTCAATAAAAATCCATATCGTCTCAGAAACGATCGTACACGCAATTGTTGAATTCTTGGAACATATGTAAATGAATATGTCGTAAATTTATTTATCTAGGACCTATTATATATATATATATATATCTCTTAATGTTTGTTAGATTTAATTTTTATTTTATTGTCTGTGTTCAATGTTAGTGTTGGCCCTCAGAATTGGGGACAAATTGCAACTTGATAAAAATGAAAATGATATGGTTGACTGAATATGTGGTGCAAAAATCTTTGAGTCTTCATGGCATCTTTTTTTTATGGAAATCGCTCCAGACATAGCATGAAGCCACTTGATGTAAGAGCTAAACAAACAAAAAAAAAAAATACTACTTCAAAGTCAAAAACTAGTCAACGATAAGTGTTAGATGGATACATTCCGATCCCCGAAAACAGCAATTCTCCCCCCTTTGTCAGAAACATCGCTCATGGAATATGAGCACTAAAAGACAAAATAAGGGAAGCTAAAGTTACGAGGCTGCCGAAAGTAAACCCAAGGTCCAATTTCTACTCTCTTTACCAAAAAGATACCAGCACTTAGCTGTTTTTTTTTCTTTTAGTTTTTTGTTTTCATTTTAGATCATACAGACAGTGTTGGCTGTGATAATTCAACTAAAGTGGTGAGTAAATCCATCTATGTATCCAGATTGTGGTCCCTGGTCAGTGGGAAACGCAGTGCCCTCCAGACCTGGCAGGAGGTAATCAGAGATGAGATAAAAGCTTGGACCAAAACTAATTCCTGGAATGAACACTGGGGAGATTCTTTGAAAAATAGCTACCAAAACTTGATGCGTGTGTGACAAAAAGATGTTAAACAAAAAAATGATAAATCATGATGACTGAAAGAAGAGCAGTTTATAGAGTTCTTTATAGCAGTCAACCATATATAAATACTGAAAAGGGTTTCTTAGAGTTGGATGTGATATTAGTAAAAAGTTTGAACAAACCATTAAAACACGATTCCGCTCAGCAGCTTTGTCTCGCACGCGTTGTTCTTCGAGTTCAATCTTATCTTGTTCTTCTTTCTTTATCCTTTCCTACAAAAGAAACAGAAGACAAAAATATATAAATACAATAAAACTTATATCCGGAGTACCGCACATCTAGATTCATAATGTATATTATTGAGATATAATAAAGATCCCTTTAGTCTATTGAAAATTCATATTGGAGAAATGGTAGAATTTCAAATGTAGCAAGGAAACCTGAACTGACATAGAAGTCATTAAAAAAGTTGTCAGTTTTATGGAAAAAGACCAACATTTAGTCATGACGATTGTTTTTCTCTGAAAAAAAATTTGACCAATAAAATGCAAAATGAAAAGAGTAAGAAATTGCGAATGAGTTTAGAATAGGAGGAATCATGTTAGAATAGGAGGAATCATGTTAGAATAGGAGGAATCATGTTAGAATAGGAGGAATCATGTTAGAATAGGAGGAATCATGTTAGAATAGGAGGAATCATGTTAGAATAGGAGGAATCATGTTAGAATAGGAGGAATCATGTTAGAATAGGAGGAATCATGTTAGAATAGGAGGAATCATGTTAGAATAGGAGGAATCATGTTAGAATAGGAGGAATCATGTTAGAATAGGAGGAATCATGTTAGAATAGGAGGAATCATGTTAGAATAGGAGGAATCATGTTAGAATAGGAGGAATCATGTTAGAATAGGAGGAATCATGTTAGAATAGGAGGAATCATGTTAGAATAGGAGGAATCATGTTAGAATAGGAGGAATCATGTTAGAATAGGAGGAATCATGTTAGAATAGGAGGAATCATGTTAGAATAGGAGGAATCATGTTAGAATAGGAGGAATCATGTTAGAATAGGAGGAATCATGTTAGAATAGGAGGAATCATGTTAGAATAGGAGGAATCATGTTAGAATAGGAGGAATCATGTTAGAATAGGAGGAATCATGTTAGAATAGGAGGAATCATGTTAGAATAGGAGGAATCATGTTAGAATAGGAGGAATCATGTTAGAATAGGAGGAATCATGTTAGAATAGGAGGAATCATGTTAGAATAGGAGGAATCATGTTAGAATAGGAGGAATCATGTTAGAATAGGAGGAATCATGTTAGAATAGGAGGAATCATGTTAGAATAGGAGGAATCATGTTAGAATAGGAGGAATCATGTTAGAATAGGAGGAATCATGTTAGAATAGGAGGAATCATGTTAGAATAGGAGGAATCATGTTAGAATAGGAGGAATCATGTTAGAATAGGAGGAATCATGTTAGAATAGGAGGAATCATGTTAGAATAGGAGGAATCATGTTAGAATAGGAGGAATCATGTTAGAATAGGAGGAATCATGTTAGAATAGGAGGAATCATGTTAGAATAGGAGGAATCATGTTAGAATAGGAGGAATCATGTTAGAATAGGAGGAATCATGTTAGAATAGGAGGAATCATGTTAGAATAGGAGGAATCATGTTAGAATAGGAGGAATCATGTTAGAATAGGAGGAATCATGTTAGAATAGGAGGAATCATGTTAGAATAGGAGGAATCATGTTAGAATAGGAGGAATCATGTTAGAATAGGAGGAATCATGTTAGAATAGGAGGAATCATGTTAGAATAGGAGGAATCATGTTAGAATAGGAGGAATCATGTTAGAATAGGAGGAATCATGTTAGAATAGGAGGAATCATGTTAGAATAGGAGGAATCATGTTAGAATAGGAGGAATCATGTTAGAATAGGAGGAATCATGTTAGAATAGGAGGAATCATGTTAGAATAGGAGGAATCATGTTAGAATAGGAGGAATCATGTTAGAATAGGAGGAATCATGTTAGAATAGGAGGAATCATGTTAGAATAGGAGGAATCATGTTAGAATAGGAGGAATCATGTTAGAATAGGAGGAATCATGTTAGAATAGGAGGAATCATGTTAGAATAGGAGGAATCATGTTAGAATAGGAGGAATCATGTTAGAATAGGAGGAATCATGTTAGAATAGGAGGAATCATGTTAGAATAGGAGGAATCATGTTAGAATAGGAGGAATCATGTTAGAATAGGAGGAATCATGTTAGAATAGGAGGAATCATGTTAGAATAGGAGGAATCATGTTAGAATAGGAGGAATCATGTTAGAATAGGAGGAATCATGTTAGAATAGGAGGAATCATGTTAGAATAGGAGGAATCATGTTAGAATAGGAGGAATCATGTTAGAATAGGAGGAATCATGTT
Source organism: Sepiola atlantica (assembly GCA_963556195.1). NCBI lineage: Eukaryota > Metazoa > Mollusca > Cephalopoda > Sepiida > Sepiolidae > Sepiola > Sepiola atlantica. The sequence continues at coordinate 11,638,155 of OY744515.1, forward strand.
AGAATAGGAGGAATCATGTTAGAATAGGAGGAATCATGTTAGAATAGGAGGAATCATGTTAGAATAGGAGGAATCATGTTAGAATAGGAGGAATCATGTTAGAACAGCAATTTAAAAACTACTTTTGGAATTTATTTGAATTGCATTCGGAGTTAAATTTAAATATCGAAAGTATTGCAACATCAAATAATTATTTATTAGCAACATCAAATAATTATTTATTGGCAACATCAAATAATTATTGGCAACATCGAATTGAAATTAAAATTATTTTCTTTTGTTATATTCTGTGTTTTTGTGTTCAACATTACGAGTTGGTTTGGTTTACTGCAATAACAATTAGGAAATAAATGTTAAATTTCATTTTGATCCTATTCATTCTAATTTGTGACATACTGAAACTTTTTGATCAATGAATGATATAGCCCCTGAGGGCTCGGGGAAAGATGGTGGTAAGTGCACAGAACAGAAGTTAGACTAAATTTAATCTAAAGACAAAGATCCTTTCCAACCACCAATTGCCATGGCTGATAGTACACTTCCCGAGAGTCCAATATTCAAACTCCTTGGTCTAACATTCAACGGCAACATGAATTGGAATACATAGAAGATACTGCCAAGTCTGCTGCAAAGAAGGTGGGCTCCCTCTACCGGGATAGACAACTTTTCACACCTGCCAGTATCATATATGTCTATAAACTTACTATTTTCCCATGCATGGAGTAGTGTTGCCACATCTGGGTTGGTGCACAAAACACCAGTCTCTTCTTGGACAGAGTACAAAAAAGAGTCTAACTTAATCGGTCCCACACTGTTTCAAGCTCCAGCCCCTATCGCCACAATGTTGTAGAATTGTGCAATGGAAGAAGAACAAGAAAGTGTTTCTTTTCAATCTGATGTAATGTGGCATCCTCAATGGAGATGTTGGCTCCATGACACAATCATTAGAAGCAACGTTAAGTAGCAATACACATCGACCAGAAAACTGTTTGGATAATCGCAGATTTGAGGGTAGTTCTATTAAAATAGTCATATCTTAAAAACTAAAGCACTTTAAGTGCTCAAAATACCATCATTTTGTTAGGAAATGAATATCCTTTCAGGTGCATTCATGAATAATAATATACATTATATATTTGTAAGAGTTTTGAGCAAATAAAGGCAAAAAAATGTTAACGCTATTTTCAGCAATTTACGTCACTTTTTTCTTTGACCCCCCCCCCCCCCCTTCGTTTAAAAGTCTCGTACAATTGCTGTGTGTGGAATTTCGTCCTGAAATTTGGAGACTAATCAGAGAAAGTATCACTTTTAATGTTTGTCGGTGTACGAAGTAATTCGGCTCATTCATTTTTTTGAAATTTTAAAAATAAACTTCAACTCGCCGTCGGTGGAACATTTTTGTAAAATACATTTCTGTCGCCCAATTAGTAAGTAAATCAATCATTTTACTTTTTTATGCATTAAAATTATAATTGTATATATGTGTTCTCTTGGTAGTCCTGATATTTCATGACCCTATCCGGAAAAAAAAAAGAAGCGTTTTCTATTTCGTTTGAAAAACATTGTAGTAGCAGTTATAAACACGAGGCGATTTGTTTATTTTTATTCTAGAACGAATTTTAAAAATTTTAAAATATGAATATAAAAAATGTTACATTTTTCGTACCCAACTAGTAAATAAATTAATCTTTTATCTTTTTTTATGCATTAAAATTATAATTGTATGTTGTTTTGTCTTTCCGTAGTAGTAATTTTAAATTACCTTATCCGAAAAAATATTGTCCTTTTTTTGAGCGAAAGTCAACAATGGCTGCTAGTATTGCTGATATAACAATCAATCAGCAGCAGCAGAAGCTAACTAGTCTTGAAAAGCTTTGTAAAAATAAGACAAAAATGTTTTTGTGCTTAAAAAAGTTAATCCTCTTTGGTTCTTTTATAAAAAATACTTTAAAAAATACTGGTTTTCACTCAACTTTCAAACTTCTAGTAGTAATGACTTTCTAGTCGCCAATTTAAAAAAAAAATTAAGATTCTACTTTTTTAGGCGATTACGTGTAAACACCCTTAAAGTCTTGGCGAAAAAACAAAAAATAATTTAGAATTTAGAGTGGGGGATCAGTTTCGCATATAAATTTAATGTAAAATGATCTCCGATTTCCTGGCCATTCTTGCCTTTTAGTGAAATTTATAAAATAAATAATTACTCTACCATTAACTCTATGTACGACTAACAAGCCCACCTCCTAAAAATGCCTTCTTGAACGTATCGTACCATTAACCTTAAATATGAGTGGCAAGCCACCCCCTAAAAAACTCCCTTAAGTCCGAATGGCAACCTCCATCCAAAACAAAACCCCTTCCTTAACCTTATCACTAACCCTAAGTCCGAGTAGGAAGCCCTAATCCTACAAAAAAGCCCATTAAAACCAAACAATCGTCTAAAAAAATAAAAAAAAAAAGCAGACCCCCATAAAAAAAAAAACGCACAGGATTTATTTGCCATAGAAAAAAATTGATTAATGCCCTAAAACGCTAGAATGGCCCGGAAATGGTGAATTATTCTACATTAAATATATGTGAAACTAATCCCCCACTCGAAATTCTAAAAGAATTGGTTTTTTTTCTTTCTGCTAAGTTTTCAGGGTGTTCACACTTAATTGCCCCTAGCCCTATCACTAACCTGAAGTTCAAGTGGTAAGCCCCCCCCCCTCCTCCCACAAAGACCCTCATAATCGTCTAAAAAAAAAAAAAAGAAAGAAAAACAAGAAAAACGCACAGGATTTATCTCCCATAGAAAAAATAATTAACTGTCCTAAAACGCTAGAATGGCCTTGAAATGGGGGATTATTTTATGTGAATGATCCCCACTCTAAATTCTAAAATAATTGTTTTTTCTTTCTTTCTGCCAGGTTTTTTAATTTTTTTTTAATTGCCTAAATAAAAAAAGGAGAATCTCATATTTTGGGGAGGTAAGGGGTGAGTTAGCGGAAGGTGTTAATCTACAATAATGCCAAAGAAATCTTGCAATATATTCATTTTTAAACAGTCCTAGTATTAGATTTTAGTTTCTTGTACATAAAATGTATTACAATTCAACTTTGAGTTTTCTAACTTCTTTCTTTTAATGGATACATGGTATTTTTAAGGTATTGCAGCATATTTATGTGCACTTAGTGCAGATTACTTGGAAACCATTAATTTCTGGAGATTTTCAGTGGCGCATTCTGATTTCTTGTACAAAAATACATTTATATGGTAAATTTCATTGCTTAATCTTGTATTTTAACAAAGATATAACATTTTTACTGAAAAATTAGTGTAAAAAATGTGACGAAACGCATATGGTCTTAAAGAGGGGGAAAATATCCAATCGTGTGAGGCACAAAAATAGTCATAACTTCCTTATTTTTAGTCAGATTTAAAAAATTTAAAAAGATTCTTTCTTAGATCATCAAGCTCTTTTTATATACGAATAGGCTATATTGCCGGTCCCGGCAAAATAACGATTCCTGCGTTATTTTGCCGTGACCGGCAATATAACGATTCCTGCGTTATTTTGCCGGTTCATGTATATTTAACTAAATTGTTAAACATACAGTGACGCCCGGCACAATAATGAGTCTTACATTATTTTGCCAGCTCGTGTTTATTTAACTATAAATTACTTTTTTTATTATTATTTAAATTATTTTTTTTGTATTATTTAAAACTTTATCAAACGAAATTTTATTTATAATTTAAAACTTTGGCTGATTGTTTTTTTTGTTTTTTTTTATTTAAAACTTTGCCTGATTGATTTTTTTTGTTTGTTTTTAATTAATCTTTGCCTGATTAATTTTTTGTATAATTTAAAACTTTATTAAGCGACAATATATTTTAAAATAACGATAAAATTAATTTTTACTTCCGGTTGATTCGATTAGGAGTGAACTCTTCAAAATTACGACTTATTTTATGATTTCATTGAAAGAACATTTTAAAATAGAAACTGTTTAAATCCAGTGATTTTCTGTATATTTTAACATTATCGAAGTTTTTCTTCATAAAGTAAAGTAAAGCACATTTTTAACAAGTAAATGTTACCAAAGGCAACATAAATTATTCTTCTACCTGTATAAGTTTATTTGTTTATTTGTTTATTTTATTGTTTATTTTTATTTAAAAAATCATTTATCAAAATAAATAATAAAATAAACAAATAAACTTATACACGTAGGTAGAATAATAATTTGGTAACATTTATTTGTTGCTTATTTTTTTCTTTATATATAACTTATATATAACTTAAGGAAAATTTCAATTACTTAAATCGAGAGCAGACTTAGTAATGTTGGGAAAATTCATCAACATTAATTCTATTATGAAAAGTAAGCAGATATTTCTTTAACCGACACAATAGGGCAGGTCGATTTTTTTTTTATTTCTTTAACCGACACAACTGATGATGAAAACAAATTGTTTTTAAATATTTGCCCTTATTTATTTAATTACCTTTTCTTTCGCAAGGCCATAACAATAAGGTTTTTAAAAATAATGAACCGGCATAATAACGATCCCTCTACATTAGTAAATAATTATTGTGCCGGGTGTCACTGTATGTTTAACAATTTAGTTAAATATACATGAACCGGCAATATAGCCTCTTCCTTTTATATATGCCATTATTGAGATATTTTAAGCAATTTAAATTTTTTCATGTGTATTGCTACGTTAAGCATAACCAGTTGGGGAGCCTTATAGACTGCTTTTGCATGTGGTCTCTGTAAAGTAAAATAGGGACCACTACATTACACTCATCCCATTCTGAAAAGAACAAATTGAATGAAGACAAGATATTTATTTATTTATTTGTTTGTTTGTTATGCCTCCTTGGGCATCTCCTCTTTAAATATCTTCAATTCAACTGTTTAAAAAAAATAAATAAATAAAAAAAATCAAGCTCTGAGTACAGTATCGATATGCAGATCAAATTCTGTTAAATATTTCATTTGATAACTCCCAAAACTGCCCCCTCAATTTTTCCCTCCTACCACTTTCTCTGAATTCATCCAACCTCATCTTAAACTGATCCACGCTATTGCTGTTCTTAATCTGATCTGGCAACTCTTCTTTGCAAATTAAGCAGTGTGCATCTTTATTATTTTAGATGACCACCACTTAGTAAACCAAACATTAATATTTTTGTTGTTTTTCATCACATGTAACTTTTTTTTTTTTCTTTAATTAAATTTTTTAAGATTTCAATTATTTAAAAAAAAAAAAAAAAAAAAGTTGAATTCACCGAGCCTTTAAAACATGTTCGCTTTTAAATCAAAATACTATAAATAATTCATATAAACTGTTATTAGCAGAATAAGATCGTGGATGAGAACAAAAGCCAGAGTCAGTCTTTTAAAAATCTCAAGAGACAGAGTTGAGTGTTTACTTTACCAATGTTCTAGTCTTGATCATAATACAGTAGATATAAATATTTTGATGAAAAATGTTGATTATCCCTAGTCAGACCGGCAAGTTTTTAGCTTAGCATAGTCATGGATGCAAAATGAAAGCAATATGGATTGACCATGTATGACAGCGGGATAAATCCAGTGTGAATCCTGCTATGTGGAATAAATGCAAGAAAAAAAGAAAAAAAAGTTTTTATTCAAAATCATTTTAAAAAATTTTTTTTAAATAAGACTTAAATGAAAATTAAATTAATTAAGGTATCATTCGGTTACTAAATTAATTGAATTGCTTAAAATGATTTTGATTTTAAACAGTAAAGTAGAAATGTTGAGACAGACATTATCTGGTCTGATAATTTTATAATAGATTATTCTTTGTATAATTTGGATTATTCAGACTACTGTTCTCATCTTCAGTGTTATTCTCACGTTTCGGCCACTGTAACTTCCAGCCTTCTTCAGGTGTATGTTTTCGAGCTCGGGAATCTGGACGGAAGTTTGAATGGATCCCTTTATTAAATCCATGGGAGTAACATGCTCTCGTTCCATCAGCTATGACTGGGAGAAATCTTCAATAATTCCGCAAGGACCCCCATGGTGCAGTGGATATAGTACTAAGTAAAATTCAGTTCTAAGCGATAGTCATCTGAAGGTTGAAGGCTCAATCCTCGGTGTGGGCGATACGAAGAATTACAAATTACTGAAGACTTCTCCCAGTCATGGCTGACGGAACGAGAGCATGCTACCCCATGGATTAAATAAAGGGTTCCGTTCGAAATTCTGTCCAGATTCCCGAGTTCGACAGAAATATTCCAGAGTTCGAAAAGGTACACCTGAAGAAGGCCAGAGGTTACAGCACACGAAACGTGAGAATAACACTTAAGATGAGAACAGTAGTCCAAATTATACAAATTATCAATCCTCATCTCAAAAATTCAGAAAGATTATCCTTTGTGTCACCTATTTCTTAAAGTCTACTTAAACTTTGTGTAATCTTTTCTTCTTAACTACACACTACATGTTAGGGTTAGGGTTAGAGTTACTTTATTCAAACTGACAAACTATTTCCAATTAAAATGAAGAACGCTTACCTTTTCTTGATCGGCTTTTAGTGAAGCATAATATGCTTGGTCCTGTTCTTCTCTCAATACTTTGTCGGCATTTAGTCGCTCCCTAGAAAACGGAAGAAACTTTTACGTAAAAAACACAACATGAATTGTTTTTACCAAAACGAAATAAATAAAAAATATGACATTATTGTAGCAATTAAATCATTATGCACGAGTAAATCAAAACAAAACTAGAAAAATTTATGCATGAAATAGAAAAAAAAAAACAAAAAAAAACGTTCATTTTGGAAGAGAGGAAAATTGAATTTTATCAAAAAGAAATCTTGATTCTTTTTCGACGTAAATATACTCAACCAACCAAATAATCAGCTAAATCCCATCACTGAGGAGGTCCCCAGATGCCAGAGAGTCTTCTACTGCAATAGCTTCTTTACTCGAGCTGCCAGCCTTTGGAACTCTCTCTGCTCCCTGTTTCCCCGACTGTACGGACATGCAGAAATTTAAAACTAATGTGAACAAGCATCTCGCTGCACAGCTCCCAATTTAGAATTACCCCCTAAACTTTCACCCCAATTCTCAGTAGCCCCTTACGTCTACAGTGGCAACTTGTCTTGTTTGAAGTAAACGAAGTTAAACAAAGAAAAAGGTTGGTTAGTTGTTGGGTTTTACGGCATATCAACCATCGTTACGTCATTTTATAAAGGAACCGTACATTCATGTTTTGTAGATTCATTTGTTTTGCAGGCATCATATATTTTGTAAAGAAATATTTTGTAAACGATAGTTTCTATTTAAACCATAGCTGAGGCCCTGACAAGTACTTCCACTCCGACTCAGAGTAAATCTGGGAGTAGTGGTGACTAAAGGGTAACCCTAAACTCCCCAAAGTGGATCTTCACCACTAGATAGTTTTGTCATAGCTAGTATGGGAATAGCTTGAATAGCTGACTATGTGCCAAGTGAAAAATTGCTAGAGAGCTCCACGGGTTGAATTCATTTTAATCAGTGGTGTTGACAAGATATGTTGCAGCTGTTAAGCAATACAATCTGTAGGGCTATTTATTCCATGAAGTAGGTTTCGTGACATCTGGAAGATGAAAAAGGGATCATTCATCAAGGGGGGTGGTTGTTGGAGCCCCTGGGCAATCATAGACAACATGCTCAGCAGTCTCCTCTCCAGCACGACACTTTCTGCAAATTTTATTAACAGCTCATCCGAGCTTCTCCAACCAGTATTTTTTCTGGATAAGTAAGCTTATGGTGACGTGTTGACATCTTGTGAGGGACTTTTCAGCAAGCTCGTTCACCTTTTCTCCGCAAATCATCTTTATACACTCAGGTTGATCAGTCCTTTATCACTGTTGTTGCCACATCATAAGTGTTGTTTTTTCGTTTGCTCTACCTGCCCCCCCCCCTCTTTGGCTGCTGCTGCTAATCAGAGCAAGCAATGATTGGCTAATCGTATTCTTTTTACCATATTGCTTTGTAGGTTCCAATTCAAAGATATTGTTAGATTTACAAACAAGTGAAGTTACTAAAAAACAAAATACGATGGAAAAAAAGAAAAGCTAGCCTAGAACAGAATTTGGTATTGGCTTAATAGAATTAAAAAATACTATTTCAAGACATGAAAATCGTGTTAATCAAATGGAAAGAAAAGTTAGACCTGTCTAATCGTATTGAAGTTACTGCATGTTCATTGACTTCAATGGCTCTCCGCAGCCTTCTCATCAACTCGGGTGGATCTAAAAGGAGAGGGAGAAATTTACTAATCAAATGATTTCTTTTTGTTAATAAAGCAATACTTTTTTCAAGCAAGTTGTCAGATCAGATTAGTAAAGCAATAGCGTGAAACATTTGAAGTTGGAATTAGATTAATGAAAAAGAAATGGTAAAAAACAAAAGAAATTAAGGGGCATTTTTGGGTACTATCAAATGAAATATTTAAAAGAATTTGATTAGTATGCTGATATTGTATTAATGCTATAAATGTATGTGCAAAACTGTTTGGTGCTTGTAGATAGAAATACACAAGTGAGATATTACAGTTCGAAATAAATTATCAGGAAAACTCTTTGATATACTTATCAGGCAAAAGTAGGTATCTACACCATAAATTAAGGAAAATTATCAAGTAGAATTTTGATTAAAAATTATAAATCGGTTTTATCGCATATTTCTGATTTTCGCATTTTACTGACTTATCTCCCTTGTTTTCCCTTTTGCTCAGTGCCAATCTAAATGAATAAATTGGAAAGTTTTTTTTTTATCATTCCTATATTACCATCAAAACAGGATGTTATTTTAATCAATAATACAATAGAATTCTTTCAAATACGGTATATATCGTACTAAAGAAACACATATAGACATTTAAATATCTGTCTAATTTGCATAATTTCTTTTTTAACTGTCTATAATTAATTAATGTTTGCTGTTATTTATTTATGATTATATTATTTTATTTTCCCGGTGTATCTACAATAGGTTTGTGTACATTAACAGTTATTGATGTAATTTAACAAAAATAAATAAATTACAAAAAAAAAAAAAATTCTTAAAATATCAAGGGAGATAATTTAGATGAACCCAAGATCTTAGCTAGAAAGATATAGAGTTCACAGAAAAGGGAAAAATGATTGGTTTCTCCCCCCCCCCCTCAATAGAAAATAAAATCTGGTGTCGTCATCACTACCTGTACCTCTTCTCTCTCACCCTCCCCTTTTTCTAGTGACGATACATTTTCTTTTTTATTGATTTTTAAGTACATGATTTATTTATGAAATAAAAGAGCAAAAATATATAAATATAAAGTCTTTAAAAATGTCTTAAAATACAAACCAATAAACTTGGACTTTGTTTAAATTGTAAGCTTTTTTTAATATTAAGTTTTCTTTCACTTAATAAATTTCTCCTCCCCCCAATATTAAATAAATAAAAAAACAGGCATGCTGACTTTTTTAATTAACCCCTACTCTTTAGGAAAAGGGGTATTTTCCTTTTATTTGGTGTTAATTCCTATTTCAGTCACAAATTATTTAGAGTGAAATAAGTTTCCTCATTACTCATAATGAACTTATATATTTTTTTTACTTTAACCATGTTTTAGTAAAAAAAAACAAAAAAAGTAAACATTAAAAAACCCTAAGTTATATCAATTTTCATCGTACACGTGAAACGCCAAAATAAAAATTTGATCGGAGAAATATAGTCTGTCTAAACAAGTCAAGTAAGAGGCTAGCTAAGGAATAACAATTACTCACGGTTATAAACATGTCTATTTTAATTAAAAAATATGAAAGAAAGTTATCGTTCTTTAGCTTGCATACTTTGTTTATGAAGATGGCGACTATATTTTTCAGCCCACTTTACATTTTGGCATTTTACGTGTACAATAAAACTTGCCATGCCATACTCGCAGGCATTACCTCCTCCTTTTATGGGAGGATACTCCCAGGTATTACCTCCTTTATCTTGGAGGGGGGGGGGGATTTCCGACCCGGCATAACCACATCCTTTTTATATGTGTGTGTGTGTGTGTGTGTGTGTGTGTGTGTGTGTGTGTGTGTGTGTGTGTGTGTGTGTGTGTGTGTGGGAAATACTCTGACTCTCTACCTTCTCTTTTGGGGGTTTGTGTAGTATATTTTCATTCCTCATAATACATTCCTCCCGGGCATTACCTTTTTTATTGGGGGGGGGGGGGGGAGGCAGTATAACATATATTCGTTCCTCACAATATCATCGTCCCAGAATGACTTTCTCCTTGTTTTAGGTGGTCTGCTATCTATTCTGTTACATGATATGATATCCTCCCAGGCATTAACTCCTCTTTTGGAGGGAGTGGGTAATGTTCGTTCGTCATGATATAATCCTCTTATTCATTACCTCTCCCTGTGGGGGTATCAATGTATGAAGTTTGTTCATTATGATATCATGCTCCTGACCAAAAATATGCAACTGGATGGAGCATATATTTGCTAGTATACAATAAAACATTTTTAATCAAAACTACTTGATAATTTCTCTAATTTTTGGTGTAGACACCAACTTTTGCCCGATACGTAAGTATATCAGAGTTTTCCTGTTAATTTATTTTTAACTGCCATATTTCACCTGTGTATTTCTATCTACAAGCACCAACTTTTCTTGTTCAATTGAGATGTTTACTCAAGTAGTTTAACTCCCTTTTTATTTGATTTTGTTTTATTTTAAACTTTTTTCTTATTTTTTTTTTAAATCAAAACAAACACCACACACATGTGTGTGTATATATATGAACATTAGCCTTTGACAAAAAAAGATTACAGAAAATAGCAACTCGCTCCTTTGTTTATTAATTCCTGTACAGCATTTTAAAAAAAATTCTTTATAGACATTTTAGAAGCCAGTTTTAATATATTTCTCACCATTGGGATACTTCATTATAATATATATTGATTATTTAAAATTCAATGACCAAAATTCAGTCCTTACTCATATTTATTTTTGCAATGACAGAATTGACGATGGTCTTACAATTGTTTCGCAATGTGCAATATGCTACAATTCAACGCAATTATTCCTCCTGAGACAGGTTCAAATCGCGTAGGAGTAATTTTTCACTTTATGGTATTCTTTGTCTATATCCAGCCCGCCGACTAAATATTTGCGTGTTTAGTAATATTATTTACACAAACAATAGCATCAACAACAACAACAGCAGCAGCTTATATAACATACTGTCCGAAATAAATTTCCAATATTAAAAACATTAAAGATGAAAATTGTTTTTTCCCTTTTCACATGTCATGTCAAATAGAAATCACTACACCCAAAAGATAATGTTTAGCGAAGAAGAAAAACATTCAAACTAACCAGCTCATATCATGGTATTGATCAATTTCAATCTAAACACTGAGCACTGAGTTTAGAACCAATCAAGATTGAGAGAAATAGCTCACTTTTAAAGTCTGTATAAAAATAAATTTAGATATGTTTATATATTTCTATGTAAAGGATCATCTCCTACATTAACGAACCGAACATTTTGAATTTTTGAATATATCTTCTCACCTCTCGAGCGCTGGCTTTTAACCCCACTTGCTCGACCCGATCTTGGGTCACATCTTACTTGTGGGAGTAAGATAAAACTGGCCTTGTGCCTAACTCCTAGCGAGGAGTAAATAAATATCTTCTTGCAACATTTAGGGGGTGTATATATATATGGTTAGGTATGTATACATGTTTATATATTTTTATGTGTAGGATTCATTCCTAATCATCATGAATTTTGGAACACAGCCTCTGGACCTAACGGTGGATAATGTGGGCTATATTTAGTTTAATTCATAAAAATTCAGATATCTCCAATTTTTTAAAAATTTTAATAAGCATTAGACATCAATTAATAAATACTGCCCCAATTTCAGTTTCTTTAGAGAATTTAAAAAGGTTTTAGGGACAAAATACGGGTTCAATCTCCCATTTGAAAATGAAAATATTTCAGATTTGCATTGAATTCGATCTTAGTCATTAGACACCAATTAAGCAAAATTCCTTGATTTTCAATTCTTTTATAAAGATCCCTTAAGCTTTACATTTTAGACGTTTTCTAGAATCACAATCATGTAATGGATTTTAATCAAAATCAGGATTCTAGACAAGGTTAAATATCATCATATCTTCATTTCAATCTTATAAATCGACATGAAAGTGGTGCAAAACTTCTGCTTGGGGGAATTTTACCTGTTCTGGGATGGGTATTCATCTAGTTCTGTATAAGGTGTGTTTTTTTTTTGTTTTTTTTCTTTAGCAAGGATTTGTCGAATTTATATTTGTAAATTAACTTTACAGTTCTATTAGATATTGGAAATATTTGGACTAAAACTAAATGTAAATTTAATTTTTTTTGGAGGGGGGTCTTAAATTTTAATTTAACAAAAACTTTATCAATAGATTTAGTGATTTATTTAGTGATTGTAAAGTAGTATGTCGGACATATTATATGGACAGACGTCCTCTAACTCAACACCGCTAACCCTCTAGATATTGGACTTTACATAGCAAGTAAATTAAACCAATATAAGCTGGTTTCTGTAAGACGTTATTAACTCACAATCCGAGAAATCCTTCACTGACATTTTACAGTGATAATTTGTAATTTGTTTAGATTCTAATGAACCGTTTAAAACTCGTTAAAAAAGTAATTTGGAATTTTCTTTTCATTACAATTTAAAGTAAAAACATTTTTTTCTCATTGAGGGATAGACAATAGGAAAACTTAAGACGGGTCTGTCATCAGCTAGTTGTAATGTATGAAAAGGTTTCACTTACCGACGCACCCTTCAATCCGAGCGACTGCAGTCATGCTGTTATTCTCACGTAATACAATCAATGAAAGAAATGGAAACTTCCGTACGCGTACGGTTCGGGACACTGACAAAAGAACTGGTAAAGTATAAGGAATGCGAAATAGAAAGAGAAAAAAGGACAAAATAATTTCAACATGACAATATGATTTGCAGACAAGCACGAAAAAGGTGCACAATTTCTTCACACAATTGTAGGACTTTTCTATGATCTGTTATGATTGCTTTACTAATATATATATATATATATATATATATAAGATGATTGGCGTCTCTTTGTCCTCAGCTGTTGTCTGTACATTTACTGTCTTTCCTTGCATGACTTTGTAGACCAGCAGGAAAAATTCATGGGTTAAGCTCTCTAAAATGGTAGAGGAAATAATAGTTTCCATTTAGCGTAAAACATTACTCTTTGTAATCAGAACAGATTTCTTTCTGTAACTGGTAGCACAAAAGTAATTAAAAAAAAAAAAGAAAAAGAAAAAAGTCCTATAATATCCCTAAACATCAAATAAAAAATTCATTATATAGTACTTTTACAGTTACAAATTAGAATTTTTGATCAATTTTCATGGCTAACAAAGAATAATAAGTAAATCCAAATAGATTGGATGCATGATGATTTCCACAGAGTCCTTTGCCGGGCAAATCCATGTAGAGAGTTCAATTCAAGATACAGAACAATATTAATAATAGGAGTGTATGGAAAAAAAATTTAATAATCCTGATTTTCAATCATTCTTGTAGCTCTAAAGAAATTACTGTATGCCGTTGAAATAAATTATCAAACGACCGAGGTCAAGAAGAAGCTTCCTCAGCCATGTCGAACTTCTGACAATATCTCAGAAAGAGACCAGACTATAGCTGTGGATTAGACGACTAGAGAATGCCTCCCCCCTCCTGACATGGGAATCTCCCCTTCCGAAACCCTCACTCCCAGTTCAGAAGCACCTTGGCTCCAGTCGAAAACACTGAATCACCTGAGAATGAGGCGATCAAAAGTTGCTATGACTAGATGGGGCTACAAAACTGACCTAATCACCTGTGAATGTGGAAAACACACTGCCTTGTCTCCCCTCTAATGTCTAATCGGTGCAGCTTGAAAGATCTTGCAGAGTATTAAATAATGCAAAAGACTGCCTAATAATGTGGGAAACTGTTGTATGACCACATGACACTTCAGAGACACGCAAAGAAGATCAAAAACTAACATGAATGTTCTTCCATAAACATAAGTAAACAATGAAATATATTTGCGACAATATTTTATGTATAATGGTGTCTTTTGATGGACATATTCACTTACATAGTAGTATAATTAAATAAAGCTGTCAATTTATCATCGGGACTGGAAACCAAAAAGTTCAAAGAGAAAAATAAGATCTGTATAGGATTAAAATCTATGCAAACAACTATTTACCAAAAAGCAGCATTATACATAACCTATTATCGGAAAAATGTTCTATTGTTTACTTAATAACAAGCGTAACCCATTTTTACCACTTACACATGTATCGAGGAGACATGGTTTTATAATGTAAACAAACAATATAATGTCCACAAGGAGGTTTGAGTTATCTGTATAAATTTGACTTGTTTCAAAAATGAGTGAGTGGTAAAACTGATGCTAGCTAAAGGTGGTTCCTATTTGGAAGGCACGGGTTCAAATCCCGTACGGATTTATTTTTCTCTTTGCAAATTTATGTTTCAATCCTCATAGATAAATTAGCAGTTTCATTCAATAATCGTATTAAACACGAGTGTCTACCAAAAATACATAATATAATAGATATACATAATACACACGATGATGATGATGATGATGATGATGATGATGATGATGATTCACTAAATTTTCACGAATGACTGCCGCTTATGTTCCTCCATTGTCAAAATACACTGTTAGCCACAGGAAATTGATTAATACTGATGTAACCGACAATTTCTGGTACACCTTTTTCAAGCACCCTCCCAGGGATGGCCAGTCACAATAACCATCACGAGGTGTGTCTCTGGTCAAATGAAGATGTGATGTTACGCTAAAATTTCTGCTGCCTATACACAGAATTATGACTGTTTCCAACAAGTTATGTCTACACACTGTGTCACTCCTCCATCAGACTTTATTATGCTCAGACATATGTAAATTGTTGGATTATAGCCAGATATTTATTTTGTGGTCCTTAACATACCTAGCGATATATCCGATGACGATATTAGACGAAAAAGGAATTGAAACTGTGGTGTCCAATATCGTCGATTTTACATGTTCAAAGGGAAATATAATTTCATCCGGCCTTTTTCCATCATCCCTGTCTAAGCAAATGGAGTCTGAAATAGGAAACCGGCAGTGTGCAAGGTTTGTAGTATGAAAAATTAGATTCAACTTCCAATGGGAAAAATTAATTATAAAAATAGAACCTCCTTCCAAAAAGTAAGAAAAACCTCAAGTTTGGATTTACCTCTGTATCCCTCAGGACTGCTGACATTACAAGCCCAGAAGAGCATTCGGCTGTTGATGAAATCAATCACACCGGAATTGCATAATGTGTTTCTGTTAAAAAGAAAAGTAAAAAATATTAACATTTTTTTTTTCTTTCTAAAAATTCAATAATTTTAAAAGATGTCAAGTAATTATGAAAAAGAAACAAAGAATTATTCAAACATTATTATTGGTTACAAAAAAAAAAAAAAATTAATTTATTGTGTAAAACTAAAACTAAATCAGATTTCTCATAGTTATTTGTGAATGCTTGCCTTATTTTAATACTAGCTGTATGGACCTAGCACTGTCCAAAAGTCTTTTTACTTTCATGCCTTTACCCTCATCCTGCCTTTTCTCTTTATTTTTTGTAAGAAAATATTTAGACTTTTTGGAAAGTCAGTGAAAAAATATGCCATTAAGAAAATGGGTTTTGCTCACAAAATGTTGAAATTTTAACTCCATAAATAGTTAAAAATTTTCTGTGCTTATTTTACTCTTAAATTTATAACTAACTCTACCTACCTGGCGTTGCCCGGGAATCTTGTTACTTTAATTTTTTATTTCACTGTATTTTTTAAAAAACTATGCCATTCGTTTTTTTGTTTTGTTTTTAAACCAAATTATCATTTTTTTTAAATAGGATTTTGAAAGGTAAATTTAATTTATAGTATCGTTTGGTCATTAAATTATTAATTGAATGAAATTAATATAAAAACTATAACTAATTTTATTATGGTAATGCTCTTTTAATCTATAAAATTATTGGATATAAATAGCTTCCTAAATTTCCTTTTTTATAATACATGAAGATTTGCTAAGAATTTGAAAGCCAGAAATTACTTACAATTCGACAGTTGAAATAAATGCTTCCAAATTCCGAAGGGTCACATTTTTTTTTTTTTTTTTTTTTTAAACTATTTAAAGATTAAAATAATTGATTTGTTTACTAAGAAAGTGAAATGCATTCTGGTGGATTTAATTTCGCAATCAATTTTTTTTAGAATGTTTTTTTTTTTAAATTTGTTTTATTTTATGCTATTGCATTTTTGATTTTAATAATAGATTAACCTAATATATAAAATTATCTTTCAGATTTTCAGAGTTTGTCATTGATAGCAATTAATCTGATAAATTGATATTTGATTCTGACTAGACAATTTTTCTTTTTCCTCTTGGACCATGTTTTTTTTATATACAAATGTATTTGCTTCAGTTTTCTTCAAACTACAGTTAGTTTGGTACTTTTTTTTTAACATGAGTCATTTTTCACTAATCAATTTTGAATCATCAACTACTTATGTTCTTGATAAAAAAATCTAAATTTCTCTAACACTCAAAGCTTTTGGATATAGATAGTGTAAGGTTTCTTTTAAACCTTTAACTATTAATTTCCATATCATACATTTTAATTAAATGATTTGATTTTGAAAACATACTTTGAATTTTGTCTTAGGAAAATGCCATAAGCAGTCCTCGAGCCCAAGTTGTACATATACCTTTTCTTTTGAAAACAATCAGCTGGGTTTTTTTCTTTTACTATTTGAACTATCACTTTTGATGGCTTTTCTTTTTTTGTTTTACAAAATATAAGATCGTACCGTCATCATATTTAGTTTAACATGTTTAACATGCTGGCATGTGTTTGACAGCTTTTAGAAATTGACTTCCAAACTAATCTATCTCTTGTCAGGTGTTTACTTATTCCTCTTTCTCTCAAATCCATCATCATTTTTTTCTCATATTTTCTTGGCCATCCTCTGCCTATCACCCTGCTACCTCAACTGCTCTACATCTACTAACCCAAAAACTCTAATCCATTCTTTCAATATGATCAAACCAATGAATTTGCCTGGTCTCTGCACATTTCCCGAAACTGTCCAAATTTAATCTTCCTCTAAGGTCATCAGATTTAAGCCTGTCTTTAAGACTCACATTACACATCTATCGTATCATTTTCATATCATTTCTCTCCATACCATGCATGTCTTCAACTCCCACTGGCCAGGTTTCACTTTGATACATCACACTGCGCATGCATGTCTGATAGACTTTTCTCTTGGTCGACAGTGGTAATGCTCTATTGGTTAGTAATGACAGAAATTTTTTGAACTTACTCCATCCACTCCTAACTTTTGCAATCACACTATCATCAGCTCCTCCGTGCTCCATCTATACTCATCTGACTTATTTGCTGTTCAGTTAGTCTCTTAATCACTTTCAGGATTTTATCCATCAACTTTAAGCCTCTGTAATTACCTCTAGATAGAGATCCTCCTCCACCCTTGTAACAGTTCATAACTGTACTAAGATTCCAGCTTTTCGAAAAAAAACTTCTCGTATTATATTTATCCTGAGACAAATGCAAATATCTTAGTAAGAATTTGTAGTTTTCTTTTGCGGGTTGTCCGGATAAGATGTCTTATGCTGATGATTTAGTATTTGCCTGCGAAACAATGAAAGGTCTAATTGTTAAGTTAAAGACATGGAGGAATGCTATGGAAAGTAAAGGTTCGGAAGTGATTGTTACCAAAACCAAAGATTAGTGTTGAAAGCCTTCAGAAAGAGGAAATTGAGTTGGGAGCAACTCAATTTTTCGTGGTACTTGCAAGCATTGGGTACACAAGAAGTGAAGTGGAATTACAGGTAGGTTAAGAGATGATAACCAGTTTGTGTGAAAAGAAGTGTAAGACAATGGAGAACTAGTGAAGCTGTTCAGAAGTTTTGTTATCTTGGTGATACAATTGGAGAATAGGAAGTAGCTGGTACTAGTGCAATTGCATGACCTAGTAGTGGATGAAGTTCAGGGAACTTCTGCCATTACTAACCAGGAAAGTTACCATTGTCGACTAAGGGAAGAGTCTATCAGGCGTGTGTATGCAATGTGATAATGTATGGAAGTGAAACCTGGCCAGTGAGGGTTGAGGACATGTGGTGCATGGAGAAAAATGATATGAGAATGATGACGGTGGGTAATGCTAATCTTAAGGACAGGTTTAGACATGATGATCTCAGAGGAAGATTAAATCTGGACAGTATAGGGAGATATGTGTAGAACAGGAGATTTCGTCGCTATAGTCATGTTAAAAGAATGGATGAGAGTTCTTGAATTAGTAGATGTAGGACAATTGAGGTAGCAGGGTCAGTTGGCAGGGAAAGGCCAAGGAAAACATGAAAAGTGGTAAGGATGGGCTTGAGAGAAAGAGGGATAAACAAAGACCTGGCCAGTTTGGAAGTCAATTTCTAAAAGCCGTCCAACACATGCCAGCATGTAAGACAGACATTGAACTGACTATGAACATGAGGAGGATTTTGTAAAGGATGATAACTTTATCAAGAGTTTTAGTCAAATGACGTTTCAGTAGGAATATAGTTAATGTGCTTATCAGTTTCTAATAAATCATGGTGGTTGTCGAAGTCTCAAACGAAAGGTAAAAATATTTGAAAATCTTCCATAAAAGAAAAAAAGAATGCTCGTTTGTTTGCACTACAAGTTTAAATATTGTCGACAAAATAATGCGTCTACATAAGATAAAATTAGCATCGTCGTAAATGTAAGAGTTCACGTTTTGGTCGGTATAATTTCACAGAGAGAATATTCGTCTTTCACACCGTCCTCTTCCGGATTAAACGAGCAAAAGGAACTGCCGGCCTTAACAGTCTTTTCGAATCGATCAACATGCGAGAAGGAGGTTGGCGTCTTCTCGGCAAAAAGAGGTAAGCACAGGAATTCTCTGAATTTGTTCTCTTCAATTCCAATTATCATTGATATTTCATTATCATGATGTGATTTGTTTAGAAGTACTTACGAGTGAGTTTATTTCAGTTTAACGTTAAAGAATATTTGCATGTAGGTTTTGCGTCAAACACAAGCGCTAAAATACAGGGTGGGCCAAAATAAGGGTCCTATCTTTAAATTTGAATAACTTGAATTTGAATAACTTCCACAAAATAAAAGTTAAACTCACCAAACTTTATGTGTGTGTAGACTGACCCTTCCGAGATTTTTTGAAATAAACAAAACAAATTTTAGCCGAAAAACACTTCTTAAAACTTACAAAAACTAAAGTATTGTTTTTTACACTGTTTTGAGTTTTTTAAGCAAAAATAATGTTTTCTAAATGAGGGTACGTTCCTTAGGGCTAATACGGCTCATGCTTGCTTCGGAAGGGGTCCTTTACTTATTCTAAATAAAAATTTTAAAAAAATCAATAAATAAAAAAGTTATGAATTTTTAAAAATAGGACCCTGATTTTTGCCCACCCTGTACTTCAGTCATACTTGCGTTCCTTGATTTTGGGTTCATATTGCTGCCGTTACAATAGTATTTAAAGATTTTAACTTGGATCATTAAGTCATTTCTTGTGTATTTATCTTCTAAATGAAACTTTATTACGTTTATGATATATTTCTGTGAACAAAACCCGTTTTACATTTGAATCCATTTAGTATTTTACTAAATTTTATTACCGTTGTTCGATTTTAAAGTAGGAAGCAAGGAAGAATGTTGTAATACTTACCGACAGAATAAAATAGAGTCAGAATTGCCATCTTCATGAAGATAGATGAGGAGAAAACGCAATTCCCTTTTGGCATCATTGATAGCCTAAAAATTGAAAATGTTAAAAAAAAAATGAAAACAAAAATGTTAAACAAAATATATTTGAAGGTAAAACCAATTCTTAAATCAATATTTTTAATTTGCAGCAAAAATATCAGTAGATTTTTACTTTAAGCAGTTTATCAACATCATAGGGCATCACTTTTTAATTTTTTTAATGCTTTGTTGGTGCCTTTGTCTAGCACAAACTTATCGAAATTTATTACCAAGAAACATTTTTAAACTTAATCCATCATACAATTAGATTTTATTTTAATAGAGCAATATATTTTTGGAACAAATTACCTAAGTTAAAAAATAGCACTATTATAGACAATTTTTTTTAAGACTAAACTCGATAAATTCTGAAATTATGGTAAAAGAATGAATTCAAAAGAATTTATGGTGGTAGTGTCTATCTGATGAAGTATGATGAAGAGAATTTGATCTGTACATTTTTATTACATATTCTATGAGATTGCATGTGTGTGTGTATGTATATATATATATATATATTTCTGCATAGAGGGGCAGGTAGCCAGTCAAGCCTAAGATAAGCCTGGTAGAACTAGTTTAGTCGCCAATGACCGGTCATGTCAAAAAGGGCGTATGAACCTTCCTTGTGTCAACGGCCAGCTAGCATATGTATAGATATTACATACATATTTACATACATTATATATATGCCAGTAGATAGAAATGTTCAGGTTGGTGTCTGAGGGCACGCTAAAACCATGGGGAGAGATGTCCTTCGTTAAAGTAGGTATTTAGGAAAACTGATAACACTTGTGGTGACTTACTTCTAATGATTCAGACATTTTTGGATCAAGGTAGAAGTTGCTTAGAGAATTGGATTTATTATGCTTCATACACAGAAAACTATAAATATTTTGTATAGACAGCTTTTGGTAGACAAATATTTACACATTACCTATCTACCTCGAAAAATCAAAAGTCTCTGCTTATTTGTGAAACGAAAAATGAAAATTGCTGAGAGGACACAAACTTGCAAGCCTAAACCCTTAAACATGAGTGCTACTCTACAACCAACTCCGAGGAAAGACATGTTTTTCTCATATCATTTTTGTGGTTTACATTTTTCACTTAAATATTTTTTAAGGAGTCCATCGGCAGTCTTTTTTTGTATTGGTTCAAAACATGCACGTAAATATTAATTTAAAAAGTGGAATATTGAACAGAGTAATAATAAAAAAAAACAAGAAAACAAAAGGAACTATGAATACAAACAAAGATGCGCGATCGCGTGTCACAAGTTTACAAGAAGAGACGGGGAGAGTAAGGCAATCACTGTAACATGCTGTCTGCTTTTTTCTCTCCGTCTTTCTCAAAGTCACCTGGCAGGCGAAAGGAAGGGGGAACTATGTGTTTGACTGCTTGTTTGTTTTTTTCTTCTTTTTTTTCCTTTTTGCTCGCTGGGGCTTGATTTAACAGATCCGTAGTAGGAGGGGAAGAAAACGAGTGTGTGGTTAGCAGAGAAAAAGAAAGAACAAGAAAAACATGAAATCGGAAGAAAGCAGACGTTTTCTTTTTACGCATAATATTTTTGGACAGTCGAGTTTGAGTTCTGGGATTGCAATGTTGTGGAAGCGAGATTGAGGAAAAAGATGAATTAAGAAGAAACAACAAAGATGTTTTGAAGCACGATGTCATGATGAAAGATACAGAGAATTAAAAAAGAAAGATACGTAAACAGATAAGTGAATATTGACTTTGAACTGTTAAATGTAAATATGTGTTACGGACGATGTTCGAGGTTCATGAAAAGAAAAACCTTTCATTCTTATTAAATTCTATTCCTGTTGCATTTTAGCATTAGATTGTTTATTATACTATATCCATGTGTGCATATTTCTTTCACCAATTATCTTATCTTGTGTGTTGTACCGTAGACATCATTACAGAATTCAAGGAACATAAATTCCGGCAAAATATTAATGTTAATTTGTGGCTGGTATTACCAGCCATCACATTTTCCATAGCTATTTCTGATGTGTTCAGAATAATTGTAAAAAGTTATTATTCAATTATTGATTAAAAGACATGTGGCCTGTCATAATTGTAATACTAAGAAATGTTAAATATTAACAAATTAGGTTAATTATTCTAATTACTTCAGTAAAAGGTCACTACTTCATACAGAATAATATAGTATCTTGAATAGACAAATATTTACTTGTTAGGGCATATTTTAGATGAAAATTAATAATTTGCATCATTTGAACTATTACTCCCATCTTGGTTGTTACATTCATAACGTTTTTTATTGATGTAACCTCTGACATTCTTCAACTGCATCTTTTTGAACTTAGGAACTTTCTCACAATTTACATAGGTGTCACTTATCGCGAGAGAAGTTGGACAGCCATAGCAACTACGTTCACCTGACCTTATTACCTTAATCGACCCATTCTAGGGGTTCCTAAAAGCTTGTGTTTATCATCACAACAAGCCCGCCAGTCTACCTGATCTACAAGCTCACATTGAAGAGGAAATTAATATCATTACAACAGATGAATTATTATTCAAGGCTGTTCAGAACCTACCTTTTTTTTTTTAACAGTTCACCCCAAACAAGGCAGGCCGCCACTGTAGACGTAAGGGACTACTAAACATGCTGAATTGATCTTAGAGGAAGATTGGGAAACATTCAATAATTTATTATGACTTTAAGGTAAACCTCCATTGTCTCATGACATAATCAATAAAAGTTTGCTAAGTTATTTTTTTAAATTTTACAGTACTTATGCAGATTAAGACCTAAGCAAAAATCGATGGTATCAGAAGTTTCCGGATGTTTACGTAGACGGACGGAAAATGCCGAAGCGCTTACCCAATCAGAATGCGAGAAAATAAGCAGACGACAAGTTAACATTTTAATTAATTGAATCAGGAAATTCACTAATTAGAAATAAAAATTGATCAAAACGATAATGAATTTTAACGAGTTAGCACAGGTTATGTCTTCTGAATGAGTGATTCAATTTTGTCATGGGAAAACAACTTATAGCTAAAGAAATAAATTAGTGAAAAAAAAAAAAAAACAAACAAAAAAACTTTTTCATGCAAAATTTTTTTTTTTTATAACCCTAATCTGGTACTTATTCAGATTATAACCCAAGCTAACTCTAACAAGTCGATTTTGACTTGGGTCCTAATCTGGGTAAGTACCCTCTAACTCCGTTTTATCACTTGTTCAGTCATATCAAAAAACAAAAAAACATCAAGCCTCATTTTGGATTATTTTTGGATGCAAGCAACAGACTTTTCATTTGACCTTTTCTGGCCATCTACGTAAATATACGAAAAGTTGATTTTAGCTTGGGTCCTAATCTGCATAAGTACCAATTTTAATATGTAATTAGTGATTATTTTCAGCAAAACTTATGGCCAGCCTGTATTCCACTCTAGTGACAACAATAAAAATTGCTAAAGTATCTAAGTGCAAAAACCTTGAAACGTGTATGTAAAAGTACAACAATAACAAAAAAATGCTAAAGACAAATTAAACTTAAAATAAAAATTTCTGTTTTGACAAATAGTGACAATTATTCATTTGTTTATTAAAACGTTTTGTAAAAAAAAGAAAAAAGACGCACCCTATAAGATTTTATTATATTATGCATTTTATTTCTAGTTTGATTAATGCTATTTTTTTTTTTCAACATTTCAGCAATTCTAATTTCTGCCTTTCTTGTTGTAGTTGGTCATCATCCGACAATTTCAAACTGAATCCATGATTCTTACACATACAGGATTCCAAAATTTTGAAAACATTCTGATGAGAAAGTATAAAATTTAATGACAACAAACGCTTATGTATAAAAAATATAATGGTATATATGCATTGTTCGGTTGCGAAAAACTAGTTGTGAAAATTGCAAGAACCGAGACGAAGACACTCGTCTGAAAGCTGTAAATGAAGTGGATAAAAATGTCCATTTTGCAGTTCGACACATAAATGCGCAAGTATTGCAAAGGATTCGACTCACCTGACTATACGCCCCTTGATAAAATACAGGATGATTTTGTCCATAATCTTCTTTAAATTTTCTAATAAAATCTAAAACATCTCCGACTGGATCTGTAACGGCTGTAGCAAAAATAAATATATTTGTTGTTAAAACTCAACTCCCAATCATTTCAAGGCAAACAATTAAAATATACGAAAAAGTTATCTATTAAAAGATGTGTCTCAAAAAAATACACAAGCTTCATACATACGAGATCTGTCTGAAAAGTAACAGGATTGAGTATGCTTTATAAATTATGGGCAGTGATCATCTCGGAAGTATATACAACTTATCTTAGTTTTCACAAGTATTGCATTTTTTTTTTTCTTCATATGCTTTTGTTTACACGTCTTCTCACTTTTTCTCAAGTCATTCAGCTATGAGCACTGCGGAAAACCAACGATAGACACCGAGCAACGAATTAAGCTGAAACTGTTGGTTCAGTCGGGGAAAACTGTTACAAACACTTGAAATGCCTCAGCAAGCATATGTAGATAACACTGTCACCCAAACGTTTTTGAGTAGCACCAGAATTTGAATGAGGGGCACGAAGAGGCAGTAGATGACTCCAAATGAAGGAGACCTTCCACAAGCAGGAATAATATTGATGTCAAGTTAGTAAGGAACCTGCTGTATGGCGATCATCAGTTGACTGTTTGAAGTATCACAAGTTACCTCAGATTTAGGGGACCGTGGCTGGTCGATAGCCACCCAGCCCCGCACTTAGGGATGATGTTTGTTTTATGGCATAAAAACCCTTTTCAGGTTGTTGAATGCTGAATCCAGTCATTTTGCTAAGAGGTTTTCTTCATTTAATACCAGGTGTAGTTTCATGTCATTTATACTGAGGACGGATTCTACTTATCCATAAATGGCATCGTGACAGGAACTACTACTCTCAGAGTGGACATGGGTAACAAGGAGGGGGGGGGGGCAGGGTCACACACCCTAAAACCTCCAAAATCGGGGTCCTTACCACTAGGCTCAGTTTCAGAATATACCCTTGACATGTAGATACGATAAAGTATTTCACACATTTATAGATACAACTGAAATGGTGCTTAGAACATAACCACCCATCAAGGCTCAACAAAAAAAAAAAAAAATTACTAGAAAATAAACTAAAACTAAAACAAACATTTGTTTATAGTATGTTAATACATTTATTAAAACTGGATTTTCTAACTTAAATTAGCAATACACATGAAAAAATTTAAATTGCTTAAAATATCTCAATAATGGCATATATAGAAAGAGCTTGATCTAAGAAAGAATTTTTTAAATCTGACTAAAAATAAAGTTATGACTATTTTTGTGCCTCGCACGATTGGATATTTTTCCCCTCTTTAAAACCATATGCGTTTTGTCATTTTTTTATACTAATTTTTCAGTAAAAATGTTATGTCTTTGTTAAAACACAAGATTAAGCAATGAAATTTGCCATATAAGTATTTTTGTACAGGGAATCAGAATGTGTAACTGAAAATCTCCAGAAATTAATGGTTTTCAAGTAATTTGCAGTAAATACACAAATATGATGCAATACCTTACAAAAATACCATGTGTCAATTAAAAAAAAGTTAGAACTACTCAAAGTTGAATTGTAATACATTTTATGTACAAGAAACTGAAGTCTAATACTAGGACTGTTTAAAAATGAATATATTCCAAGATTTCTTTGGTATTATTGTAGATTAACATCTGCTAAATCGTCCCCTTGCTTCCCCAAAATATGAGATTCTACCTTTTTTAGGCAATTACATGTGAACACCCTGAAAAACTTGACAGAAAGAAACAAAAACAATTATTTTAGAATTTAGAGTGGGGATAAGTTTCACATATAAAGTTAATGTAAAATAACCCCCCATTTCAGGGCCATTCTAGCGTTGTAGGGCAGTTAACCAGAAGATAAATCCTGTGCATTTTTCTTTTTTTTGTGGGGGGGGGGGAGGGGGGCTCTTTTTTTTTTTAGCCGATTATGTGTAGTTTTAAGAGGGTCTTTGTGAAGGAGGTGGGTGGGGGGCTTGCCACTCGAACTTCAGATTAGTAGTAGGGATAGGAGCAATTATGTGAACGCCCTGAAAACTTGAAAGAAAAAAAAAAAAAATTTAGAATTTGGAGTGGGGGGATTTTACGAATGGTATCACACGTTCAAGAGAAGGCATTTTTAGGAGGTGGGCTTGTCACTCAAACCTAGAGTTAGTGGTAGGGTAATTATTTATTTTATGTTTTCAGCTTGAAAAAATATTTTTTAAATTGCATTAAAGGGCAAGAATGGTTGAGAAGGGTGTCGTTTTGCATTGAATTTATATGCGTAACAGATCCCCCCCTTTAAATTCTAAATTATTTTAGGTGCTTATGCAGATGAGCGGACCATTAAAAAATCATTTTTTTATAAAAAAAATGAATATATACTTATTCAGTGTTATCTTCTTACTCACTGTACAAAAAAGTAGAAAAATTATCCACTAGAACTTTAATTACAAGTATTTTTCCATTCTGCGTATCGTAATAGCGATTTGTGCACATAGACGCCATGTTGTTTTTCATTATCACTTCGCAAGTTGATTATCTCCCCTGCGAAATCTTCTTTAGAAACGAACGAATCGCTGTTACGATACGCAGAATGGAAAATACTTTTACGATACGCAGAATGGAAAAATACTTTTAATAAAGTTCTAGAGGATAATTTTTTCTATATTTTTGTACAGTGAGTAAGATTATAATGCTTAATAAGTATATATTAATTTAAAAAAAGAAAAAAAAAATTTTTTTAATGGTCCGCTGATCTGCATAAGCACCTTATTTTGTTTTCCTTTTTCCACCAAGACTGCTCACATGTAATCGCCTAAAAAAAAAAAAAGAAAGTAGAATCTTATTTATTTTTTAATTGGCAACTTATTACTAAAATTAAAGTTCGAACGTTGAGTACATTTGACAACTAGTATTTCTTAAAGTATTTTTTTTATAAAAGAACCACAAAACATTTACTTTTTTAAGCACAAAAAACGAAATTTATGAAGATTACTGTTTAAACTAGCTGCTGCTTGATTGCTATATCAGCAACACTAGCTAAATTGTTGATGTTCGCTCAAAAGGGGACAATATTTTTTCGGATAGGGTAATTCAAAATTACTACCACCGAAAGACAAAAATACAATTATATTTTAATGCATAAAAAAAGTTAAAAGATTGATTTATTTAATAGTTCGGGTACGAAAAAAAAAATTTTTTGTTTTAAATGTTCGATACACGTAATGTTGAAGGTTTATTTTTAAGATTACAAAAAACAATGGATCAATTGATTTTGTACCCCGACAATAGTTGAAATTGATATTTTTCCTGATTGTTTTCCAAATTTCATGACAGAATTCCTCATACATAGAATGGTACAGTATTCTTAAAAGAACAGGGTGTTAAAAAAAAAGTGACGTAAATGGTGTTAACATTTTTATGACTTTATTTGCTGAAAACTCTTCAAATATATGATGTAGATTATTATTTATTAATGCATGTGAAATGATATTCATTTCCGAACAAAATGGTGGTATTTTGAAGACTTAAAATGCTTTGGTGTTTAAAATATTACTATTTTAGTAGAACTACCTTGAAATCTGATTATTCAAACCGTTTTATGGTCGGTGGTTATTGCTAGTTTTACATGCTGGCATGTTTTGAATGGCTTTCAGAAATTGACTTTCAAACTAACCTATCTCTGGCCAGGTCCAGGTCATAATTTATCCCACTTTCTCATCAATCCATTCTTATCACTTCCTCCCATCTTTTCCTTGGCCTCTACCTGAAAACTGCTCCTGCTACCTTAACTGCTCTATCCCTTCTTTCAAATGCTGCAACAATTTTATGCTTCCCCAACTATTGTGAAACACAAACCATCATATCCATGCAGGGCAGTGAATAAACACATGGAGGACTTGCTGACAGATCACGGCTAAACAACAAATTCCCACAATGGTGGACAGGACGCAGTTATCTGAATATGACTTGGCCTCCTCACTCTCCAGATGTTACACCATCTCACTATTTCCTATGGGGACTCATTAAAAGCCAAGTATACACTGCAATCTGCAAACATTCTAGCGCTGAAGCAAGATATGAAAGACACATTTAGACTCGTTACATCTCGACTGTTGAATGATGTTTTCACAAATTATGAAGAACGACTCCACCGGTCGATCAGTGAAATATAAAAATCCATTACCTGCACAAGTATAAATGTTAGAATGTATATCATCATAAATAATTTCGTTCGTACTGGTTTATTATTTTGAGAGGTTAAAAAAATAAAATCCAGGCACTTAGCAGTATCATTCTAAATAAATCTGAATCAACACCTTTATCCGTGTCCATTCCACATTAATATTCAAAGTAATTATCCCAAACCAAAGTTTGATTGTCTTCGTATCTAAGCTTTTAATGTCACCACAAATATTTGAAAAACAAACAATGGTATCAAGTGTATTTTGGTAGCTCAATTAGCCAACGAATTATGACCGTTCAACGTTCGTCGGAAATTAGAAACTCTGCCGTCTTGTGATATTGATCAAGAAACCAATTTTCAGTGTATAACTAAATATAATGCCATCTTGTAAATAAAAAGGCAATCACTATTTGATCGTACCAGCCTAAACATTGGGTGAAATCCTTTGAAGAAAAAAAAACATTAAAATGACATGGAAGCACAACTTTGAGTGTTCATATAAGATTCATTTGAACAGTTACACATTGAATCATTAGATATCAAACTAGATTTTCAATAGTAAATCATCAATTTCACTAGATTGAGCCGTTTTTTTTGCACACTAAACTAGGATTGTTTGTGATACCTTATTTAATGATTAATAGATCTGTGGATCATGTGCCATTGTTTTTCTACCAAATTGTGAAAATATGAGTAGTTTCTGCATAATTTTTAATACGCACACACAAATAAATAATGGACTGTATAAGTTTACTTAAAATGAACCAGAAACATAATACATATATCGGCCATACAACTGCAACTTCCTTCTGACGCCTCACATACCACCTATCTGACACAAGCACAATTAAACACCACATAACAAAAAATATATATAATTAGCCAACATCTGAAAAATTCTGACCACCAACACCTAAATACACACAAATACAGATAGAAACAAGAAAAATTTGAACATGTGCTGGGCTACTGGATCCTCTTCTATGCAAATTTCTACCCCCCCCCTTTCCTTACATGGGAATTGAAGCGAACTTGTTTTAATTTAGGCCAAATTTATTGAATTGAAAATCAAATCAACAGAGATGAAAACAAACACCATTGAAAACAATATGTCTGCTCTTTTATGGAGATAACAATTTGGCTTAGTTTAAAATAAAATCTTAATTTTCAAGGTTATCTCCATTTGGAAAAAAAGGTTTGCTTTGATTTATAGCATATCCACCCTTTTAGGGTTACTTAATTATTTGCTGAAATAATATTAACTTTAGATGTTAGATTAAAACTATCTTGTCAGATTTTCAAAGTCAGACCCAAATAGCATTTTAGCTGACACATCAAACTTTGCTTCTGACTAGCCAATTTTCATTTGCTATTGTTGTACCGTGTTATTGGCAATATAATAGTGTACTCAGCCACAATTTAGTTTTTAAATTGCTTAATCCGGCCCAGATGCCTGTTAATATGAAACCTTTTTAAATAATTACTTAAACAAAATCAGCATGGGTGGGGAACTCATTTTAGATTTAAGAATATCATAGGAGTTGTCTACCTTATGAGCAAACAAATAAAAATGAAAAACTAAAATGACTTCATTGCATCCCGGCCAACGCTGAGTAGATAGTGATTCATAAACCACAACCGGATACTTTACTGATAGCTGAGGGAAAGGGGGTTCATACCTTGGTATTACTGTAAGTGAATGCAATGGATCAAAGTGGATTCGAACAGGACTTAGACAATTCCATAGCCCATGTCGGTATTCATTAATCTACTGAAACCACACAAAAAAGTGTGGGGGGGGCATTTAAAGTTTCTTCTGTTATGAACAAAATAAACTTTTCAAATAATACTTACTTTGTCTAGGATCTGGCCAAACTAATCGATCTGCAGAAAAATAAATAAATTATAAATGTTGAAATACAATATCAAGCGCATGAATTTGTAAATAATTTTTTAAATTCATTTCATCATTTTAGAAAATAAATGTTTTTTAGTTTTTAATTTTTTTTGCATGAATTGAAGGGAACAATGTCTTTTTTATTAGTCGTAAAAGTTCAAATCCATTATTTGTTAGAATACAAAGCAAAAAAAAAAAATAAATAATAATTTTTGCACTTAAATACCAGATCATGCTTTCATAAAAATAGCAAACATTTTTTATATAAATTTTTTTTTTGTATTTTTGTTAATTTTAAATAATCACTTAATAAAGAGATTCAAAGTGTCTAGATCATCGTTTCTCAACCGGGGTTCCCCAGAACCCTAGGGTTCCACAAAAGATCCCTAAAGGGTTCTTCAAGAATAAGTCAGATAAGTTAATGCCCTTTTGATTTATTTTCATATACCTAATATTACTAAACACTCACAATATATTCTCGGTTAAATAATAAACTAATACAGCAATTTCATTTTTGTTCTGTTTACATTTATATCATAGGTTTTATATGATATTAGTTACTTATGTTTATTTTTTACATTTGAGTTAAGAATTGTGTGTGTGTGAATGAAAACTTCCTCATGAAGTATTATAAATAAACAATATCAATTTTATTTGACATTACGGAAAAATTTGATAAAGTATTAATTTTCCCATAAACAAGTTATTCAAAAATATGCATACTCTGATATTTACCATGTGAACTATGATGAAAATAATGAGAGATAGGTATGATATACAATTTTGTTTTTGCACAAGGGTTCCTTGAAATGCTTAATTTATTTTAAGGGTTATGCAAAGGTAAAAAAGCAGAGAAAATCAATCCAAATTAAAAAAAAAAAAAGATATAAATGAACTTACAAGCAAATTTGATAATATCAATGAATGTTGTGAAAAAGAAACGAAACGGAAGCATAAATGCATATGACACCCATTGAAACACGCCTCGTGGCCTTTCTGGCACCGTCACGTAAACACTACAATGACAAAAAAAACAAAAAAACATCAACAAAATGATTAAAACAATATTTAACTCATGGGTTTAAATATATAAACATTATCTAAATCTGAGTTTCCTATATTTTAATCACAAAATCTTGGTTGATAGTGAGAGACCTATTTAGTTGGAGACTCTTTTTTGGATCTGTCTAGAAGGGAGAGACTAGTGGATGATGCACAAGCCCAGATGTGGCAACAATACTCCATGCATGAGCGGATGGTGGCTTTGTAGAAATACAGGATAATGTCAGGTGTGAGGAGTTTACTAGCACAGTAGAGGGAGCCCACCTTTGCTGCAGCCTTGGCAACATCTTCAATGTATTTGTTCCAATTCATGTTACCTGTGAAGGTTAGGCCGAGGAGTTTGAATGTTGAACTCTCAGGTATGGTGTTATTTGCTATGACAATCAGTGGTTGGAGATGTTTCTTTAGTTATTGAAGGAAAGGAGCTTTGTCTTTGCGGCATTAAAAGTTACCAACCATTTATAACCCCAATCCACTACAGCCTGGAGGTCATTTTCTAAGGATTCAGCCATTGCCTTGGATATGATCCTGTTTGTTTTGCCCACATGATACGAGTAAAGTGTGGTGTCGTCAGCAAATATACCAATCTTAGACTCAATGTCAGAGAGATCATTTATGAAGATCAGGAACAATAAAGGTCCAAGGATAGATCCCTGGGTACACCAGCATTTATGTCATGTTGCTTAGATGAACGGCCATTGAGGACAACCTGGATCTTTCTTTTGGTTAGTAAGGATCTAATTATATTAAATATTTGCCCAGTAATGCCGTACGAGCGTATTTTCAGGAGAAGCCCTTTATGCCCTACCTTGTCTAAGGCCTTGGATATTTCAAACGCTACTGCTCTAGCTTCATCTGCCTTGTCGAGTGTATGATACATGCGTTCAGAGATGACCATTAGGATATCTGCTGTAGATCGTGCTTGTCTAAATCCATACTGGCAGTCAGAAAGAAGTTTAGCATTAACTAAGTGCCGGATTATCGTTAGATTGATTAAGGATTTAAAGATTTTAGCAAAGATCAGGAGTAGACTGATTGGGCAGTAGTTCTGAGGATCAGTTCTATCCCCAGAATTCTTGAAGACTGGTACCACAGAGGCAATTTTCCAGCTATCGGGGAAGCAAGATTCAGCTAGACATTTGTTGTAGAGTTTGGAGAGGACAGGGGCCAGTTCAGCAGAGCATTTCTTTTATTACTATTACAGGTATAAGATCAGGCCCACAAGCTTTGGAGGTGTCAAGGTTTTTTATGATGCCTCTGACCTGGGATGAGGTCATGACCAGGTTATTAAGTGTGGCTTCGGTCCGCAATGGGAATTTAGGGAGGTGGTGGTTTTCTGAGTCCAAAGTGGAGTTTGAGGTGAAACACTGGGCAAGTAGTTCAGGCTTATCAGTTGCTGTGCAAACGACATTGTGGTTTGATAGTGGGGGAATCGTTGATTGACCATTGTTCACCACACTATTGTAGATTTTCCAGAAATTGCGAGTACCTAGTTTCTGTGACTGACTGAATGCGTTTTTTGGTTAACTCTGTATACCTTCTCTTTGCTTCACCTATCATGGCCACACAATTATTTCTTGACTCTATAAATTTCTGTCTATTAGTAGCTGACTTATGGTGGCTGAATTTACGGAATGCTTGTTGCCTCTCAGCAATAGCAGCTGCACATTCCGAGGTGAACCATTGGGAGAGTGGGGCTTGCTAAAGAATTTTTGCATGAGGACATAAGTGTCAATGCCTGCTTTGACCCATTCAGTTAACTCATTTACACACTGATCAGCAGGAAGTGAGAAGGTTTTCCTTCATGATGGGGCATCGCTGATGTGTTCTCTGATTGACTCAAAATCAGCCTGTTCGTAGTATCTCGTTATTCTGAGCAACGGTTCATCAGCTTTTGGACGACTGATTTATCAAATCAATTGTATCAATGACACATTTTATTTATTAGACGACTTTTTAGGGTGATATGAATCATTAGCACAATGTGATCAGCATTCCCAAGTGGGCTATGAGCTTTCACCACACAAGCCTCAAGACTTAAAATGCTTTGGGTTTTAAAATATGACTATTTTAGTAGAAACCCCTTGAAATCTGATCCATCCAAAGCATTTTTATGGTCGGTGGGCATTGCCAATTAGAGATGCGGTAAACGAGATCTTACATTGGTGCCCATTCTTAACTGAAGCTGATAGGATCATCGAAGATTTGCAATTCCCAATAAAATATACTTATACTTCGTTCTTCATGTCTCACCAAAGGTTGGACTAAGAATAATTAACAAAATAGTAAGTCAGATTTTTTTTTTGATTGATTCTACACACAATATACAGAATGTCTGAAACAAATTTGATAATTTCTTGACATTCTTTCATTTCAACATTATTTGAAGTATTTAATAGCTGTAAAATACAACGGGTAGTTGTTTCTGTGTACTATTGATGGGTTTGAGAGCTGGAGACCGTGGTAAGATCTAGGCAAGCCAATGCAGAACTTAGCAAGAGAGATGGGCATCGTAGTGCCAACTATTAAAAAAAGTTATGAACGAGAGTCTTCACTACTCCTCGTACAATATTAACAACGGCAAACTACCAACTGTCAAGACTCAAGAGAACTGTCTTATGAAAGCCAAGAAACTCAACGAGATCAGATACCTAGGCGAGTCAGGGATGCTCTAGTTATTCTCAAGACCAGTTGCATAATGCGGAGAATAAGAGATGGTTAGCCTATAGTCAGCATGAAGTCCCATGTGTCATCAAAACCAGTAGCACATCGCTCAAAAAAATGTGTGTCATGAAGACCAAATTCCGTCAAACTGATGGTCTTTGGGTGTGGTTCAAGCGAAGACAACGTTATGTTGGCCCACATCTTCGAAAAAGGTTTGGTATGGTAGTTTGGTAGTTTTGTTTTACGGCATATCAACCCTTTTTGGGTTATTTAATGCCGAATCTGGTCATTATAGTAAAAGTTTTTATGCTTCAAGTTCTAAAAATAAAATAAAAAAGGGGAGGGAGAAAGGGAGAGGGGCTGTTGTTTTTGTTTTTGGTTTTGTAGAACATAATTAAGTTTTACAAAAAAAAAAAAAAAAAAAAAAAAAACGTGAATTTCGTCTCAGGGAGCCACAGGGCAGCCTGATCTGGTATCACCAGCCTTCGAAAAAGGATTCAGACTCAATTAAGATGGATATATTGAGTTGCTGTCCACTGTTGGGTGGAGAGGGTGACAGCGGGAAGGCCATATGTCTGGCAGCAAAACTCAGCCGTGTCACACTTCTGGAAAAACCCAGAATTGGCCGTCTCAGAGCTTCCACGACTTTACCAGTGCCAACATCTGGCCTTCCAACTCACTTGATTGCAACCCCATCTGTGGGGCACATTTCAGAAAGACACCAACGGTATTGCACGTAACACCAATGATGAGCTGATTGCCAGCATCAAAACTGGTGTTTAGACGTCTCGTGAAAGACACTGAAGGCTATCTGATTTAGGTTCCGGTCCAACCTGGAGGACATAGTGAAAGCCCAAGCTGCTTCTTTAGATGAGCTGTATTCGGCAAAAGATCTTTGAAAAGATGCACTTTGAATTTTTGAGAATGCATCAATTATTGGCCAAGATATGACGTTTCTTTTCTTTCCAAAAAAAAAAAGTCAAATTTGTCTTAAATACCCTGTATATATATTCTAAACAACTTTGTTCCTAACTAGGGCACTGGATGGTGTCATCAGTGATGTATTTTGCTTAGAGAATTTCAGATCTTTCAATCATACTATTCACCAAGCTGATCCTATCAGAGATCATAAGTCTACAATACACCCTCTAGACAATGGCGTTTATTTATTATGGCCAAGCATAAACCATGCTGCCTCACACCTGATTTGATGCTGCGAAAAAGCCAATCAAATTTGATGTACTGATTATATAAGTGGTCCACAGGGAATTGGCACGTTTTTGCAATCTTAAAACTTTCAGGGTTCCTTTTTCATCAATCTTAAATTTCTTTTCAATTGAGTTGTTTTTGAGTGTTTTTTTATGCTTACAGTTTATTTTTGATACACCTTGAAATTACTGTACAATTAAATATAACAAATAATTAAAAAAGGAGCGTATCCTTATTTCTAATTATTGTTATAAAGCTCTATCTGAAAGTATATTGATTCCTTTATTTATGCAAGATCTGCTGTCTCGATTCGACTGTTCTGATTGAGGAGTTGATTTTTCATATTACTGATTATTATATTTATAAGAGAAACACACACACAAAGAGGTAAAGAAAGATATTATTTACTGCTGATCCCGTGGTGTTAAATTCATGGATGGCATCCGTGGTTCTGGACTCTGTGTTCTGGCTGCTGATAATGGAGCAGTCGCTACATCCCTTTCATATAACGTGTCTCTTACAGCTGACTGAAAAAAAAAAGAATCATAAACATTTAGTTGATCTAACATCAAGCAAAAAAAAATGCAACGGTAAGAAATAACAGGAATAAGAGAGGGGGACTTTAAATTTTACTTTATACATTAAATCGTATTACTAAAATTGTTTGTTCGTTTTGCCCGCATGTCGAGAATAGAATGCGGTGTAATCAGCAAATATACCCATCTTAGACACAATTGCATCAGGGAGGTCCTTTATGAAAATCAAGAATAGTAATGGTCCATGGATCGCCCCCCCCCCCCCGGGTACATCCACATTAATGTCATGTTTAGATGTATGGTCATCAAGGACAACATGGATCTTTCTTTCAGCTAAGAGGGATCCGATTATATTAAATATTCGTCCAGTAATACTGTTAGAGTTAATTTTCATAAGATTTTCATGCCAGACTTTGTCAAAGGCGCGACTGCCCTAGCTCCACCTGCCTTATTCAGTGTATGGTATATGCACCCAGAAATGTTAGAATATCCCCAGTAGAACGTGATTGACCAACAGCATGGATCTAGGCAGAGAGAAGTTTGGCATTTTTGAGGTGGCATCTATTGCTAGATTAGTGATTCAAAGAATTTAGCGAAGAGCGGGGAGGAAACTTATGGGGCAATAATTTTGATAGTTGTTATATTAGTAGAACAAGATCTGTAAACCTAATTTCCACCATTTTGAGAATATCATCTTTGAGGCTTCTCTAATTTTTGCAAATTATTTAAATCTTGGAAATGAGGAAAGGACCATGAAAAATGAATACCTTATCTTAATCGTTCTCATTTATTTTTCTCATTTCCAAAATTCATGGAAGAAGCAAAAATCATGGGTTCACAAAGCTTGCAAACATGAAAATATTGGTTCACTAAACACCTAAATGTCAAAAAGCGACCTAGTAAACCTATCAGGCCCACAAATGGAATTGGGATTGGTTAGCTCAACCCAACTAGGGTGATAGCCATTACAAGTAAATGTCAAAATAGTGAGCTTGTGCTGATGTAGTAGTGTAAAATAGTGCAGCAGTGCTGTTACGTTAAGGATGGATGTATGTTGAATAGTAGTATGAATTTTGAATAATGAGCTAGTGCAGGTCGAAAATAAACCAGTTCCCAAGAAAAACAACAGGCAGAGATGACCTGCAAGGTCAAATGCAAAGTGTGAGGACAAAATGGCCCAGACACAGATATGAGAGGAGAGTGAAGTGATAATGTCACGAATGTCGAATTAAAGAACTAAGGATTTAAAATCAGATTGTAGTGGGAGCTTGCAGAGCACAGATCGCTAATAAGATGCTGTAATACTTAAAAATAGTTGAAATTGTTAAAGGCGAAACATAGGCTCAAGATGTCTGTGT
This sequence comes from Sepiola atlantica, assembly GCA_963556195.1. NCBI lineage: Eukaryota > Metazoa > Mollusca > Cephalopoda > Sepiida > Sepiolidae > Sepiola > Sepiola atlantica. The sequence continues at coordinate 11,675,077 of OY744515.1, forward strand.
CCATTGTATCTCTTTATCCATCTGACTAGTTAGCTATTAAGTTCGTACACATACATAATCATAAGGGACATTTAAGGTTGTGGCTTAAGTAATAAAAAAAAATTTAAAAAAAGAATTAAAAGAAACACACAAAAGACAAAAATAACCTGACATAAAAATACTCCACCCCCCCCCCCTTCAAGTAAACCCTGACCAATTATTCAAAATAATATTCGAAGCCCAAATAAGATCTCAACACGGTATACACTGGCTCATACGAGGAATAGGGCACCTTCTCCAAGTGATGTTGCCTCAAGTAACAGAACTTAGCTGGATATTCCACCAGACTAGATGAATTCTTATCCTGGAATCCGGTAAGATCAGGAGACCACAATAAAGATATACTATAACATAGTTAATTGGGGAGAGGGAAATTAATGTTCTGAACTTTTTTACTAACTCAACGTTTGACAGATAATGGAGAACTTTAATAGAATATTCGAATATCTATATACCTCATATAGAGATCAAGTGTTAGCCCCATGTAGGGGGGGGGCCTTGATTTCTGAGAACTTCGACTAAAGTAAAATGAATCAATATAAATCATTATTACGTATGTGTGCTGTAAAAACAATTTTTTAAATGGTATACTATGTTTATTGCTTTCCAACTTACCAATGACTTTAAATCACTTGGTAAAAACAGTTGTCTTGTTTAAAAACAATGATAATACTTTAAGTTAGCTGCTGCTGATGCTTTGTATGATGCCAAAAAATGGAAAACAGATACACACAAATATTTGGTCTACTCTATTCGCAAAAAAAAACAATGTAAACATTGTGAGCCAAAACGAAACTCCTGCTCCCTCTACAAATTTGTTTTCCCAACAACTCAGAATTGAATTCACTGGGGGAAAAAACAGGTGTCGTCTTATTTACATTACATACAATACTTCAGTCAGCTGCTAGAGTTCATTTGAATATATACTTCATGTTACGTGCAAACAACGAGCTATTAATACATAGATTTAGAAAAAAAAAAAAGAAGAAATTTAATAAATATTTCATTTGTTAAACAAAATCTTGTGTCATGTTGGCGGATTCTAAAATTTCAAAGTTATCGTTTCAATGGCGTTTCTAAGCTGTAGTAAAATTTAAATCTCATCGTACACACACGTTTCAGCACGCTCCACTACAGATAGGACATTAAAAAAAAAACAATATCTTCATAACACCAGAAGACTTCGACTATGAAAAAAAAAGGAAAATATTGTCTGTACCATGAATAAGGTTTTTGAAACAGAAAATTCGGATTTAAAAAAAAAAAAAAATGATTTAATAAATATTTCATTTGTTTAACAAAATCTTGCATCATGTTGGCTGATTATAAAATTTCAAAGTTATATAGATATTTAAACAGACAACGAATATGATTAATTCATATTTAAGCAATGACAATACACGTCAAAATTAGCAGTATCATAATGGTCATTTATTGCTAATTTACATCAAACGGCCACAACAAATTCTGATATTTTTAAATATTAAATTCATCTATTATATAAAGGTCAGTTGTCTGTGTGTGTTTGTTTGCAACAGTCTCCCGAGATACTCAACAGACATCCATAAAGTTGATATTTTCTTAACAGCGTGGCCTCGGACGCATTATATCGAAAAATTGGAAAAAAAAACCATTGATTTCTTTGTGATGAACAGACACGGAACATGTGATGGGGAGTGTTTAAATTTGTTTGCCTTTTGGTAGATCGTATGCTTTGCGCATGCGCACCAAGCCCGGATTCAAACTGATACTTTTTCATTATTTCTAATCTCTACCATTTGTTGATTGTTATTTAGACGAATGTCCTAAGTAATTTTCAGCTGAAGACACAAAGTAAAAATTGGAGATAAAAGATTTCAATTGAAATCCACTTACAAATATATGAAGACATTTCCAGACAACATTGTCGATTATCCCTAAAACGAACTGTAAGCACACAACGATATTTAACATAAAAGATTTCAATTGAAATCCACTTACAAATATTTAACATTAATTTTATTAGTAAAAAAAAAAAAAAAAAAAAAAAAAAAAAAAAAATCACTATTAGGTCATCCCATAAATTCTGTCCGTATTTTAATTCTCTTAAATTTAATAGTAAGTGGGAATGTCTAATGAAACAATATATTTATATATCATTCTAGCTGTATTTTAGCATTTTATTTTATTAAATTTTATTTTAGAGAAAAAATTCATTAATTTCACTGTTAAAAACCTGTAATTCATGATAGTATCCTAGGAACATTAAAGATACGTAATGTTTCCTGAGTTTTAAAAAGGTAATTCTGCAGCCGAATGCAACTCAAAATATTCACTTGGCTTATGGAGAAGAATGTCTGAATGAAAGAACGTACAGAAGATGGTTTAAAAGATTCAGAAACAGAAATTTCGCCCTTGAATCAGGACATCCAGTAGAGTTTAAGAGCACCTTGTCGCATCACTTAAAAGAAAACCTTGCTGTGTCAGTTGAAGAATTAGCAATGCGGCGTTCCTAAAACGATACAACTGTTCATCATTTTCAACAACTTGGAAAGGTTCTTCCTGAGCTTGGAAAAGGGTGTGGAGGTCACATGACTGTCTGCAGATCTCAACCCGCGACTTACAGTTGCCGTCAGTTAATTCACGATCCTTTTATACTATCATATTTTAAGAGTTTTCAACAATGAAATTTTGATAAATTTATTATGTAACGTAAAATTTAAAAATTTAATTTGTGTTCAAAAAACATGATATATAACCCTCCGATCAAAAACATGATATATAACCCTCCGATCAAAAACATGATATATAACCCTCCGATCAAAAACATGATATATAACCCTCCGATCAAAAACATGATATATAACCCTCCGATCAAAAACATGATATATAACCCTCCGATCAAAAACATGATATATAACCCTCCGATCAAAAACATGATATATAACCCTCCGATCAAAAACATGATATATAACCCTCCGATCAAAAACATGATATATAACCCTCCGATCAAAAACATGATATATAACCCTCCGATCAAAAACATGATATATAACCCTCCGATCAAAAACATGATATATAACCCTCCGATCAAAAACATGATATATAACCCTCCGATCAAAAACATGATATATAACCCTCCGATCAAAAACATGATATATAACCCTCCGATCAAAAACATGATATATAACCCTCCGATCAAAAACATGATATATAACCCTCCGATCAAAAACATGATATATAACCCTCCGATCAAAAACATGATATATAACCCTCCGATCAAAAACATGATATATAACCCTCCGATCAAAAACATGATATATAACCCTCCGATCAAAAACATGATATATAACCCTCCGATCAAAAACATGATATATAACCCTCCGATCAAAAACATGATATATAACCCTCCGATCAAAAACATGATATATAACCCTCCGATCAAAAACATGATATATAACCCTCCGATCAAAAACATGATATATAACCCTCCGATCAAAAACATGATATATAACCCTCCGATCAAAAACATGATATATAACCCTCCGATCAAAAACATGATATATAACCCTCCGATCAAAAACATGATATATAACCCTCCGATCAAAAACATGATATATAACCCTCCGATCAAAAACATGATATATAACCCTCCGATCAAAAACATGATATATAACCCTCCGATCAAAAACATGATATATAACCCTCCGATCAAAAACATGATATATAACCCTCCGATCAAAAACATGATATATAACCCTCCGATCAAAAACATGATATATAACCCTCCGATCAAAAACATGATATATAACCCTCCGATCAAAAACATGATATATAACCCTCCGATCAAAAACATGATATATAACCCTCCGATCAAAAACGGTTTGTGCATACAACGTTTGCCATTGATTAGGTTAGGTGTAGAGGGGGGGGGGGGGGAACAAACCTTAACTCAAGAATATACTTTTAACGTTATAGAAATCGATTTTATTACATAATCTACAAATGTATGAAGATAAAGAGATACAAGAAACAATCGTTAACGAATACATGCCAAAGAATTCTTCTGAAATTGAGATAGAAGTTGGGATTTTACTTTTTCTCTAGCAGTGCTCGCAAGACTATTTGTTCTGATTTAGTTAATTTGTGCTTTTCACAATATTTTCCATATTTATTTTGTCACTTAGTCTGAAAAAAAAAAAATTAAAAAATCCATAAATATCTACTGGTAGAAACAGTTGGGTTTTTATCACTGAATTTTAAACAAAAACGTTTTAGTTTCAGTCCACTCTAGACTTATCATTCATTCATTTTTATTTATACACGCACACTAAATGAATTGTCATAAAAGCACTAAAATTTTGAAACGTTCTTCTGACTACACTGTTTCTGACCAGAGCGAGTATTTAGTAAACATTCAGACTTAGATTTTTTTTTTTTTAGAGAATAGAAAATCGAGACACAACTCATGGGATGATGTAATATGGAATTTGGTTTCATTAACTTTAGTTAATATTAGAAAAACTCATCTTTTTTGTTTGTCAGTACATTTGACAGATTAGTTTTATAATACTTCATTCAAAAATTCATTTTGATATTAAAATAATTTTCAAATTGTGAAATCGGCATTTCAAATTCTAAACTATAAGAAATTATTGAAATGCAGTTTTGCCTTGATTTCCTCATGTTTTCACCTTTGTTGAAAGATAAAAATATCAATGAAGTATTATTGAAAATTTACTCAAAAAACAATTTTTCACCGAAGCAGAACTTTAATATGATTGAATTGTTTTTTTAAAAAATGGGAGGTGGACAAAAAAAAAAAAATTACCTCTATATTCCAACTGTGCCGCTCCAGAATGTACTTACATCTGTCTATATCTTCAATCATTGTAAGATCCTATTGAAATAAAGGAAAAGATAAGATTAATGCAATTTAAATAAATAAAAATTCAACAGTTAAAATTTTTTTTCAAAATAACCAAACTATTCAGTTAGCTAAATAAAAAATTCTTTAATCTTTTTTTCTAATAAAGATACATTTAAAATATTTCTAAGGCAACCAATAGATTAATCAACCAACTTTTTTTTAATAAAAAGACAAGTGTTTTTTGTGTTAGATTTTAAACAATCTGTATGAATTTAGAGAAAGTAAATGATCATTACACGATATCAACTAGGCTTTGGATGAACAGCTTTCAGGAAAAACGGCTAGTTCTCATTTCAAACTGCATATCCTAATGGATGAAAGTTGAAATCATCAACACATGATGTACAGCCAGTAGTGGCAATAGACAGGCAAAAACAAAACAGAAAAACTAACCGTCTTTCAAAATAACATGAGACGTGTTTAGAGTGATCCTCTGTATGATCACACAAAAAGATCAACAATCGATGTAAGCAAGATATGTATAGAAGGTATGGTGGAAGGGAGCACACAAAAAAAGGGGGGGCAAATCACATGTTCTTGGATGTCCACATCGATTAGTCAAGTAAACAATGCAGTGAAAAAAAGGCATTAATTAAAAAATTTATTAAAATAAAAAATGTTACTGTAGGAATACAATTATCTCCCTTGGAATTTGTCTTGTGGGTAGAGGGCCTGCTGATCACATGATCAAGCCCCATATAAAGTCATGTTACTCAAAAACAAATTTTTTCTCAGCTTCAGATTCTCAACCCAAATCAGTGTATTTTCAGGCTCTCCGCTCACATACAAATTATCTTAACGATTTATGCTCTGACTTTCGCCAGTTGTCGTATTTGACACCATGTATTTAATCTGTTTTAGTATTGTTTTATTCTTATTATGTTTGCAACATTGAGGTTTTATATAAAATGTTATTGAATTCAAGTGTTTGAAACATGTCTTTTGTCCTGCGCATTAAGTGTTAGTATCTCAAATATCCTGATGCAGAGGCAGACGCAAAGAGATAATTTAGAATGCTACTGAGGGTGTTCACATACACCCACTCCGCACTTCTCCATTGCAAGAGAGCGGAATCCAATCATAAGTGAAAACTCAAAACAATTAGAGTTCTTCCACAAGCCTGGAACCCATTACTTTTTTTTTTTTTCCACAGTAATTTTTAAATAAATAAAATTAAAATAAATGGATTTTCTTTTTATTGATTTCAAGCGTGAACACAAACCCCACAATAATGCTGTGCTTCTTTTGATCAAAATGAAATGATGTTATTCAAGTGCCTTCATAATGATTGGCTAATTGGACATACACATAATTTTATTTATGTAAAGATAATGAAAACAAACATGTCTGACAAGATGTTTACACTGGGAAATTCGAATGTGATTTTAAAGTCGTTAAAATATCAATTTGAAAGTCATTTCTGGCGAGAATGAATTACAAGAATTTATGATCAAAAGCTGATTATTATGGCTGATTTGTGTTCCTAAACCACGAATAAAGATTATTTCTTAGAAGAGCAAACCATCAAGAGAAGGGGGCAAACTACAAATCAAGATGAACACTACTACGCGAGATGATACAACTCGTCTTTCTTGCAAGTACAATCTGACATTTGTTGTTCTTCAACCTTGATGAAAGTATTTCTTGGTGCAAGAATGTATGTTTTGTTTTTTTTGTTCAGACATTTCAAAAGAATTGTCTTTATTACATCCTGTAATCCCATTCCAAACATAATTGACCAAATTATTTTCAAACAAATTCTATGCAGGTTGACGAGCATTCACATTCATTGTGCCACTTTAATTAGACAAAAATGTGATATGGACATTTTAACAAAAAAAATTATCTTGATAAACAATAAAAAAAAAAATTCAAAGACAAATTGTAAGACCACATTTCCTGGTCGGGGGAGGGTTCAGCCCATATTTTTATCACAATTTACTTGGATGATAAAAATAAAATACTGGTCAAAATTTACCAATTTTCATAATGATTCAGTTAAACAAATTTTCTACATTAAAGATATTTCTCATTCGATCAGGTTATATGGATATTCTACGATTCCCCTGGAAGAGGACTTAAAAGTTAGTCCAAAGCTCAAGAAATAAAGAAACTTCAAAACTTTTGGAAAAAATACATAAGTTTATTAGAATTTTGAAACTATGATCAGTAGAACTAATGGACACAGAATATCCATCCGATAGATGGATAGATAATCCATATAAAAGTTCTTTCATTGACTGATTGCATAATCGTTAAAACATTAAAAAAAGAAAATATGCCTGCAAAAATTATTGGTTGTATAACCACCAAGATAAGATTGATCAGTAATAACTGAGTAAACTAGCTAAAAGTGTATGGTGTTGGGGGAAAAAGAAAAAAAAAATGGAAACACCGCATGATGCTTAGATAACATCACTGAAAACTTGCCTTGATGCATGCAAATGTAGGTACCAAAGTTCATTGAATATGATACGCATTTTGTGCTGATCCAATCTGACGATCATTTTTTCAGAACTAACTATAGTTATCCTCTGCAGGAAATATGCACAAATAAATTATGGGGACAACTTATAAATTCAATATCTCCTAGAAACTTCTTCCTTAAACTACATTTGGGCAAGGGTGGAAGCTGGTTCAACCCACCCAGAGTGAATGCTGCATCAAGACAAGCTTAAGAGTTCTGTTCAAGTACATTTCTTGTAAAATGCAACCTGAACAGTGTTCATTGGAATTCATTTGGTGCAGTGAATATATAAAAAAAAAAATCCTGTTATTAAAATGTTGCATTAATAAAAATTAACAATTCACTGCACAAGATTTGTTCCGATATAAACCATTGAGAGTTTATTTTACAAGACATTTACTTCACAGAACCCTCCTCATAATCAATAAATATTTCTTTTAAATCTCGTAGCTTATTGCTTAATTTTTAGTAATCAAGATAATATTTTTTAATCTAAAAAAATATTTAGATTTTAGGGAAGGGGGATTCTGCGGTATACTTCAGTAGAAAAAAAACCTGCAGTAACATCTTCAAATCTTTTTTTTTTTAAATAATTAAAAAAAACATGTTTGGTAAATTAAAGTGCATGATTCTGCCACGAAAGTTGAAAGAGAAAATTTTCATACTCAGCTTGTAAACAAGGTACCTAAATCACTTTATGAAAGAAAGGGGGAAAAATGTCGACACTCCAAATTCTTGTACACATGAAATGCAAAGCCGGGGAAGACAGTTGCCAAGATTTGCCTAAACCTAAATTTTTTTCTCATCAGCTAATTTTAGTCATATTTATTTTCAAAGGCAAAAAACAAAATGTCTTCCTTACTAAATATCAGTCTAGTAAGAACAAATGTAACTTTGGTTGTATCGAAATTACTCTTAATAAAATGGTAGAAATAAACTTTCATTTTTGTCAACAGTGCTCCCCCCCCCCCTTCTATTTACTATAATACATTGTATGATTTAAAACTTACTATGTATTTCATTAATCTATATACAGCAGGAAGACCCGACGTTGCTCAGGATTAAATGAGAAACTCTTCTTTCACTATGCTCACAACACCATATTACTTTTTTGGTACTTTTATAGATGACGCACAATGTTTCTGTGACTTTGCGTCGTCAACACTCGGGCAGGTTACAGAAGCGCCGAGAGTTGACGAGACGAAAACTGTCAAACGTTAAATTGAAGACTGGCACTTGCAGCCGATAAATTACGTAGAAAAAATAAATAAAATACATATATAAAGATAAAGAATGAACAAACTATAGTGAAACAACTGTTTATTAATTAGATGTTTATTTTAGGTTTTTTTTGTCAAAGGAACCATTGTTAATCAAATGTTTTTAACTAAAATGTTTTTTGTTTGTGCACCAGAAAGTTTCAAAAGATGATTTTGTTTGATTTGTTAAGCAAATGTTTTTGGGTTTTTTTCATGGATTAAAAAATTTTTTTTTTTTTACATTTTTTTGCCAAAATATTTTTCTTGTTAACATAAACACTGAAACAACTGTTTTTAAGCAATTTTTTTTTAACGTAAAAAAAAAAAAAAAAACCTGTTTATAAAAAATGTTTTTGTTTTTTTTATTAGGGTTTAGTGCTCCAAAAAGATAAATTTATCGCACTTTTTTGTCAAAATATTTTTCTTGTTAACATAAACACTGAAACAACTGTTTTTAAGCAATTTTTTTTAACGTAAAAAAAAAAACCAAAAAAAACCTATTTATAAAAAATGTTTTTGTTTTTTTTATTAGGGTTTAGTGCTCCAAAAAGATAAATTTATCGCATTTTTTGTTTCGCTAAAAGAGACCGAGCTAACAAGGATTATAGAAATTCACATTTTGTTATTGAACATGATTAATTTCTAACAAGTTATCGGCTGCTTGCTGTAGTTCGAGTGACTAATGCCTGCTGCAACCTGATTGATTAATAGTTTCGTCAACTCTGGGGCACTTCTGTAACCTGCCTGAAGGTTGGCGACGCGAAGTCACAGGGTGTGTATCTATAAGAGTACCACTTTTTTTTTTCTGTTTCCACCGATTTTCGCCTCCTTTTTAGTCGGAAGAAACTGAAATTTCAGAAAACTCTGAATTAGTGGCTTATACATATGGTTTAAATTTCATTTAAATCGGATATACGTATTTGAAGTTTTAAGAGGGAGTTCTACCCTCATAGGCCCATTAGGGGTGCACTTAGAGATTCAAGATCACTTCCATTGTCTTCAAAAAAAACTTTACATATGGATACACTTTTAGTTTTTATGTAGATTCTCTAACCTTTCTATAGGGAACACACAAACATTGACATATATAATATATAATATATATATATATATATATATTATAGATAATAAAAGGGTAACGGACCCATCTTAACATTTTTATAAATTTATGCTTTTAACAATAACATTTTTTTAAACATTACTTTTACATTTATTATTTTAATTATTTACTAGCAGGACCCGTGTAAATTACACAAAATGATGTTTTCAATACTTATTATCTTGATCCTAACCTACACATGTTTGAATAAAATATAAGATTTGACTTATATATTTATTTTTAAAAATGAACAATACATGAAACAATTCACAAAACTTCTTTATATACAATATTTCTAGTGAAGGTAGTTCCTCTTCTCTGGCTATGAGTAGAATTATTCTGAGAACAAATTTTCACTCTTACACTGTTCATAGACCTTGCTCTTGAGAACGCTACATAAAGTTGCCCATGAGTAAAGCAAAGTTGTAGTAGGTAGATCCCAACCTTATCGAAAGTCTGTCCTTGAGCTTTATTAATGGTCATTCATGAGTAGCATACAGATTCGGAAGGTCGCTGCTTTTGATGTAAGCGTGACACACAACACACACTATTGTATTAATATGTCTTACCGGTCGTCCCCCCCCCCCCCTATCCCCCCCCCCCTTCGATGTAGAAAAAAAAAATCTTAGAGGTTGGTTGGGATCCAACTAAAACCACTCGGGCTGACGTCAAAATCCTACATTGCTAACCGTTGCGCCAAAGGAAAATACTAGAAAATATTACGAAAATTATGTGACTTGAATGCTTTTCCAAATCTAGGTGCGGCACGCATGTGCAAAGCTTTTGATGTAGGCATGACACATGAACACAGGCGCTATCGTATTAATATTATTTATTTTTGTTATAAAGCTCTATCTGAAAGGATATCACGCCATTTGCCTGTACAAGATCTGATGTCTTGGTTCAGTTCTGTTCCTATTTCGAAAAGTTCACGTATCATGTTATCGAGTTAGAGACATATTGGAAGGAGCCAGCTCAACCGATCCAAGGTGAATGCAGTCACAAGAATACATAAGTACATAGGAACAAATCAGATGGTTTCAAAAATGTGGTAATTCACTTTTACACTGTTATTCGATTAATGTAGGAGAAAACAAAAAATATAAGAACTATTTTTTTTTTTTTTTAATTAGATTTAAATTTTCGTTTCTCTCATTTTACTGAGAATCATAAAATTTACCAAGAACTCATTTAAATCAAATCCATGGTTCCCATGACTCACTAAATTAAAAAGCTGTCCACATCAAGTAACAGCGAAAATAGGAAAATCTAAAGTTTCATACTTTGCAAATTTATTATATTTTCTGAAAGTGCAACAAAGCAGAGGATACATCCTTTAAACTTAGATTTTTAAAAGAAAAGATTTTCTTCTCATCAGAAGGTAAAACCAGTTATTTCGTAATAAAAACTTCTTTGGCTTCAATTATTAATTTAAAAGTTTATAAAGTTAGAAATATTCTTGTAAGAGATCCGAAATCATTTTCATAGGAAAATATAACTGTTATATCAAAAGATAGAATCTTACATGTTATAATTCCAAGGAAAAAAGGAGGGAAATTACAATAGGAAATATCATTGAACAGGAAGTAAAGCTTTTTGTATTCTATAAATGATAAGCGGTTAATAGCCGAATATGTAGTGGCGTGTTAAAAAAAAGAAAGAAAAAAAAGAAAAAAAAAAAAGAAAAAAAAAAGAATTTATCTTTTTTACAAGAAATATGAAGTAAATACTTATTAATTTTAAATCTATTGGAAGTCTTTTTAAAGTTTTCCAAATTTAATTGTAAATATTGAAAGAACTCCCTGGCATTTCTCAGGGTTTTAATTTCTGCAACTTACATTAAAAAAAAAGAGTAGAAGTAAAGAAATTGCTTAATAAAATGACTATTTAAAAAAAAAATTTTTACGGCGAAATATGTCAGGGGCAAGGGATAAATAGCTTAAGTTGTCTTAGCATAGTGAACGTATGGAGGCACACAAACGCAATAAGGATAATGTTTGTATATTTTGTTCATAGGTCATTTTTTAAAAAAAACTAATTTATGAATGAAGACTGAAATAACCGGTATTTGCTTTAAGCTAAGCAATTTTTAATTCATATCTGCTAAATGTAAAGAAATGTGATAGATTATTATTTCAATGCATATCCATAGCATTATTAAATGGTGAAGCACACCTTTATGAAAAGTGTAAAATGAGTTTCTCGTGATCTCTCTATATTCATGAATATGTCTCAAACTGTTAAATGGACAAATTACCAGAAAATAAATGAAAAATGTAAACGTACCAAAAACTTAGCAAAATGATTTTACACACCATTTTCAAAATCCAATTTTAACAAACGGAACAATTTCATTGCATAATCATCTTTATTATCCAATGAAAATTAATAATAAATCTGAGAGTGTCTATTATTACTAAAATAATTATGGTAGTTTTTTTTATGTAAAAAACACAGACTGAAAAAATTCTGTAATTCCCTGGATAGGCAAAATCAAATACCGATTTGTTAGATTCAATGCTATAACAGTCTAACTTTGAGAATCCGACTGACTTTTCTTTATGTATTAGATTTGTCGGTATGTTCACCTAGACAAAAACTTGCTTTATCACAGAAACAAAACGTCCTAGAGAAAAAGTAAAACCATATATGGAACCGGTGAGAAAAATAGAAATGGACACCCTTTTTGTTCAGTAAATCCTCAGAAAATACTTTAAATCAACTCTTCTGATAGGGTTTGCGACAGTACATAAACTAACAGACAAGCGGGGTAATTGCAATGAGATATTCTATGAAAAATCTTCGTAAATCTATTATGAATCTGTTCACTTAAACTGATTATTTTATCCAAAATCATAAGATTTTTCTCAGTTTAACATAAGGAGTATTTTAATAAAGTATTTCCAAAATTTTAACTGTTATTTACTGTAAAACATTTTTTTAAATTTATATTTACTTACAACACAAGGTAAATAAACAACACAAGGTAAATAAACAGGTTTCACATTTTAAATCATTAAAATAAATCTATTACGTTTTTTTTATTTTTTACATCTATAGTCTTTAATTTATATGCAGATATTTTATAAAGCGACTTATTTAGCAGAATTTGTGAAAAAAATTAAATTTTTTTTTCTTATACAATATTTTAATGGTTACATTTTTAGTTATATAAAAAAAAAATATTCTATGCAACAAAATATTAAATTAAACGATAAAAAAAAACATTTAAATGAGCAGACAATAATTTTAATGTAAACATTTCGACTGATTTTAAGATTAATTTATTCAAACAGATTGTGAACAAAACTTTTAGTTTGAAATTCTAAACTATTTTTTAAGTAAAGAAAATTTTAATATTGCAACTAAATGTACATACTACAGTGCAAAATACCACTACTACTACTACTACTACTGCAAACAATTATTTATCGCTTTATGTTTCCATTGTTTAATTGTTAATTGAAAGAAAAGTAGCTTTTTAAGTTTGACAATAAAAAAATATTGAAGAATCAAATAACAGTAAAATCAAAATCAGGAGGCAACAATATCAGATACCTTTACTTATTTCAAAGTCTTAATTACAATTTTTTTTTATTTATTTAACAACAATAATGAGGACAAAGTAAATATTGAAATGTTAGCATTGAAAAAAAATTGAGGAACATTTAGAAATAATCTTTAGTAAATGTAGTCTTTAACTCATGTTCTGTTCACTAAAAACGAGAATCTACCTTTTTTTTTATTTGCCAATTAAATGCAAACGACCTGGAAAAATATCTGCAAAATAATTACAAAAACAATTTAGACTTCAGAGTAGAGATAGGCGGTTTTACCGAAAAACCGCAGTTTTTCGGTTTCGGCTCCATACAGAATCGTTTTTTTTTTTAAAACCGTAACCGTTCGGTATTGTGTTTTTACTACAGTAAGCCACCATATACAAGGAAACATGGTTGAAAAGATTTTCCGATTTGAATAAAATTGAATATTACCAAAAAATGTTATATTAGTAAGAGGACAGATTGAATAAATATGATAAAAACATTTAATTGACTTGTAGGAAGAAATCTTTGTTTACAGTTTGTTTATCATTAACATTTTGAATTTTCAAATGAAAAAAAGAGAAATACGACAGACAACATGACATCGTATTTTTAGCATAAACTATTTTCAAATGAAAAAGAAAAAATCAAACGCGTTCCGTATGATGTCGAAAATCTATTTGATTCAACTCAAAATTGTAAAATAATTATTTGTTTGTTTCAGAGTTATCTAAAAAAATAAGTTATTAAAATGAAATTAAAAAAAATACTTGTTGTAAAAGTAAATAAACGAAAAGTAGTGAGCGAGTATAAACATTTAAAAAGAAAAAAAGTAGTTGCCAATGCTAGTATCATTTTATTCGGATTTTAAAAATTATTTTAAACATTAGGCATTTCATTGTTTACTTTTGAAAAGCCACTTCATACATAAATTGTCATTTCTAGAGAACTATCTCAACTATACCGTTTTCTCTCCCAAAAATGGGTTATTACAAAAGTAGACTATGCAACGATTTATATTTTACTAAATTGTTAATGGTATTTATTTAGAGTTGACAATTTATTCGAAAGTTTAATTATTAAACTTTAATCCAAGTCATGAATTCTATGACTAAGATTACCTTAAAGCTTAAAAAATGATTTTAGGTGAATTAATAATCTCTACTTTTTTTAACCATCCTTCCTTTTCCCTTGGCGCGGTTTTCGGGTGTACTACTAATCTTTTACGCATGTCTATAAAGTTTTATTACCATGTCTTAAAAACAAATATTAGCTTCTGATGGGTTAAAGAATTAGATAGAATGTATATTCAAACTCAGTTTTATTCTTCAGAAATCTTTCATGAATCTTTGGTCACTGTTTTAACGAGTTAACTGTTGAAAAGGTATCAGAACTTTGATTACAACACCTTAAAACTTATGATTCATATCATAGAGAATGATTCAGTCACAAAATTATCGAAACAGTGGCATAATTCAACTAAACGTTGAATAATAACTAATCATCACACAAGAGAATGAATAGCTTCCATAGTAAAAATAATTTTCAAAAAAATCGAAAAACCGAACAGTAAACCGAGGTTTTAAGGGAAAAAAACCGATATCGAAACCAAAATTTCAAAACCGCCCAACTCTACTTCAGAGTGGGGGATCATTTTATTATATAAATTGAATGTAGAATGATCACCCACCATTTTTAATTTAAATTCCAGTGTTGGAAAACTAGTGTCAGTTTTTAATTAACAAAAAAAAAAAATTAAAGAAAAATTAAAAAATCGGTTTTCTGCTCTGATATCAAGTTTTGCGCCCTATACTTAATTAACACGTCACATATTATTTAAGTTACTGCATGTTATGACAGCCTTATTATTGCTTGTAAAGTAAATACTGTTATTAGACTTATATTGTACTAGCGGGGCTACCCGGCGTTGCTCGGGGTCATAAAAACATATATTTGAAGAAAGATCGTGTGTGTAACATCTTTATATTCAAACTTCTATGTCCGCCCCCTCTCTCTATAGCCGTCTCTTTATCTGCTACCTTTCTCTTTCCTGGTCGCCCCATTTCGCCGCTACTTTCTAATTTTGCCTTTTGCAAAAGCTGTTTCTTCCCCACCATTTCTCCTATTGCCCAGGGTAATAGTATGACATATTTCTATAAAAAGTAACACCTCTATCTGCGCCTTCTATATAGGTACTTATCTCCACCTCGGTGTTCATACTATATACGTATCTATCATCACCCCGGTGCGCATACTATATACGTACCTATTGCCGCCCCAGTGCACATACTATATACGTACCTATCGCCGCCCCGGTGCAGATACTATTTAAGTACCTATCGCCGCCCCGTTGCGAATGCTAAATAGTACCTATCGTTGCCCCGGTGTGAATGCTAAATACATACCTATTGCGCCCCGGTGTGCATGCTACATAAGTACCTATCGCTGCCCTAGTGCGAATACTAAAGACATACCAATTGCGCCCCGGTGTGCATGCTACACAGGTACCTATCGCTGCCCTAGTGCGAATATTTAATATGTACATATTGCCGCTTTGGTGTGAATGCTAAATACGTACCTATCGCCGGCCCAGTGTGAATGCTAAATACGTACCTATAGCCGCCCTGGTGCGAATGCTAAATACGTACCTATAGCCGCCCCAGTGCGAATGCTAAATACGTACCTATCACCACTACGGTGCGAATGCGAAATACATACCTTTCGCCGCCCCGGTACGCATGCAATATATGTACTGATCGCCGCCGCAGAGCGCATGCTATGTACGTACTTATTGCTGCCCGTGTGTACATGCTATATGCGTAGCTATCGCCACCCCTGAATTCTCAATACGTACCTATCGCCGCCCTGGTGTGGAAGCTAAATACGTACATATCGCCGCCCCGGTGCGAATGCTAAATACATACCTATCGCCGCCCCGGTGTGAATTCTAAATACGTACCTATTGCCGCCCCGGTGTGAATTCTAAATACGTACCTATCGCCACCCCGGTGCGGAAGCTAAATACGTACATATCGCTGCCCCGGTGCGAATGCTAAATACATACCTATCGCTGCCCCGGTGTGAATGCTAAATACATACCTATCGCCACCCCGGTGTGAATGCTAAATACGTACCTATCGCCGCCCCGGTGTGAATTTTAAATATGTACCTTTCGCCGCCGGTGTGAATTTTAAATATGTACCTTTCACCGCCCCTGTGCGCGTGCTATATACGTACCTATCGCCGCCCCGGTGCGCGTGCTATATATGAACCGATCGCTTCCTCAGTGCGCATGCTAAATACATACCTATCACTGCCCCGGTGTGCATACTATATACGTACTTATTACCGCCCATGTGCACATGCTATATAAGTACCTATCACCACCGTTGAATGCTAAATAAGTACCTATCGCCGCCCTGGTGTGGAAGCTAAATACGTACATATCGCCGCCCCTAAATTTGGGCAGACCCCTAAAAAATTTGGCCTGACCCCTAAAATTTTCCCCGTCCCCTAAATCTCTCCAGCCTCTAATTTTTCACTCTCCCCCAACCATGAGAAATATTTTGACTTCAAAACAAAAAAAAACAAAAAAAATTTGGCCTGACCGCTAAAAAGTTCGTCCTGACCCCTAAAATTTTCCCCGACCCCTAAATCTCTCCAGCCCCCTAATTTTTCACTCTTCCCCAACCCTGAGAAATATTTTGACTTCAAAACAAAAAAAAACAAAAAAATTTGGCCTGACCCCTAAAAAGTTGGTCCTGACCCCTAAAATTTTCCCCGACCCTTAAATCTCTCCAGCCCCCTAATTTTTCACTCTCCCCCAACCCTGAAAAATATTTTGACTTCAAAACAAAAAAAAACAAAAAAAAATAAAAAAATTTGGCCTGACCCCTAAAAAGTTCGTCCTGACCCCTAAAATTTTCCCACACCCCTAAATCTCTCAAGCCCCCTAATTTTTCACTCTCTTACAACCATTAGATATATTTTGACTTCAAAACAAAAAAAAACAAAAAAATTTGGCCTGACCCCTAAAAAGTTCGTCCTGACCCCTAAAATTTTCCCCGACCCCTAAATCTCTCCAGCCCCCTAATTTTTCACTCTTCCCCAACCCTGAGAAATATTTTGACTTCAAAACAAAAAAAACAAAAAAAAACAAAAAAATTTGGCCTGACCCCTAAAAAGTTCGTCCTGACCCCTAAAATTTTCCCCGACCCCTAAATCTCTCCAGCCCCCTAATTTTTCACTCTCCCCCCAACCCTGAGAAATATTTTGACTTCAAAACAAAAAAAAAACAAAAAAAAACAAAAAAATTTGGCCTGACCCCTAAAAAGTTCGTCCTGACCCCTAAAATTTTCCCCGACCCTTAAATCTCTCCAGCCCCCTAATTTTTCACTCTCCCCCAACCCTGAAAAATATTTTGACTTCAAAACAAAAAAAAAACAAAAAAAATAAAAAAATTTGGCCTGACCCCTAAAAAGTTCGTCCTGACCCCTAAAATTTTCCCACACCCCTAAATCTCTCTAGCCCCCTAATTTTTCACTCTCTTACAACCATTAGATATATTTTGACTTCAAAACAAAAAAAAACAAAAAAATTTGGCCTGACCCCTAAAAAGATCGTCCTGACCCCTAAAATTTTCCCCGACCCCTAAATCTCTCCAGCCCCCTAATTTTTCACTCTTCCCCAACCCTGAGAAATATTTTGACTTCAAAACAAAAAAAAACAAAAAAATTTGGCCTGACCCCTAAAAAGTTCGTCCTGACCCCTAAAATTTTCCCCGACCCTTAAATCTCTCCAGCCCCCTAATTTTTCACTCTCCCCCAACCCTGAAAAATATTTTGACTTCAAAACAAAAAAAAACAAAAAAAAACAAAAAAATTTGGCCTGACCCCTAAAAAGTTCGTCCTGACCCCTAAAATTTTCCCACACCCCTAAATCTCTCCAGCCCCCTAATTTTTCACTCTCTTACAACCATTAGATATATTTTGACTTCAAAACAAAAAAAAACAAAAAAAATTGGCCTGACCCCTAAAAAGTTCGTCCTGACCCCTAAAATTTTCCCCGACCCCTAAATCTCTCAAGCCCCCTAATTTTTCACTCTCCCCCAACCATGAGATATATTTTGACTTCAAAACAAAAAAAAACAAAAAAATTTGGCCTGACCCCTAAAAAGTTCGTCCTGACCCCTAAAATTTTCCCCGACCCCTAAATCTCTCCAGCCCCCTAATTTTTCACTCTCCCCCCAACCCTGAGAAATATTTTGACTTCAAAACAAAAAAAAACAAAAAAAAACAAAAAAATTTGGCCTGACCCCTAAAAAGTTCGTCCTGACCCCTAAAATTTTCCCCGACCCTTAAATCTCTCCAGCCCCCTAATTTTTCACTCTCCCCCAACCCTGAAAAATATTTTGACTTCAAAACAAAAAAAACCCCAAAAAAATAAAAAAATTTGGCCTGACCCCTAAAAAGTTCGTCCTGACCCCTAAAATTTTCCCACACCCCTAAATCTCTCAAGCCCCCTAATTTTTCACTCTCTTACAACCATTAGATATATTTTGACTTCAAAACAAAAAAAAACAAAAAAAATTGGCCTGACCCCTAAAAAGTTCGTCCTGACCCCTAAAATTTTCCCCGACCCCTAAATCTCTCCAGCCCCCTAATTTTTCACTCTTCCCCAACCCTGAGAAATATTTTGACTTCAAAACAAAAAAAAACAAAAAAATTTGGCCTGACCCCTAAAAAGTTCGTCCTGACCCCTAAAATTTTCCCCGACCCTTAAATCTCTCCAGCCCCCTAATTTTTCACTCTCCCCCCAACCCTGAGAAATATTTTGACTTCAAAACAAAAAAAAACAAAAAAAAACAAAAAAAATTGGCCTGACCCCTAAAAAGTTCGTCCTGACCCCTAAAATTTTCCCCGACCCCTAAATCTCTCAAGCCCCCTAATTTTTCACTCTCCCCCAACCATGAGATATATTTTGACTTCAAAACAAAAAAAAACAAAAAAATTTGGCCTGACCCCTAAAAAGTTCGTCCTGACCCCTAAAATTTTCCCCGACCCCTAAATCTCTCCAGCCCCCTAATTTTTCACTCTCCCCCCAACCCTGAGAAATATTTTGACTTCAAAACAAAAAAAAACAAAAAAAAACAAAAAAATTTGGCCTGACCCCTAAAAAGTTCGTCCTGACCCCTAAAATTTTCCCCGACCCTTAAATCTCTCCAGCCCCCTAATTTTTCACTCTCCCCCAACCCTGAAAAATATTTTGACTTCAAAACAAAAAAAAACCAAAAAAAATAAAAAAATTTGGCCTGACCCCTAAAAAGTTCGTCCTGACCCCTAAAATTTTCCCACACCCCTAAATCTCTCAAGCCCCCTAATTTTTCACTCTCTTACAACCATTAGATATATTTTGACTTCAAAACAAAAAAAAACAAAAAAATTTGGCCTGACCCCTAAAAAGTTCGTCCTGACCCCTAAAATTTTCCCCGACCCCTAAATCTCTCCAGCCCCCTAATTTTTCACTCTTCCCCAACCCTGAGAAATATTTTGACTTCAAAACAAAAAAAACCAAAAAAAAACAAAAAAATTTGGCCTGACCCCTAAAAAGTTCGTCCTGACCCCTAAAATTTTCCCACACCCCTAAATCTCTCCAGCCCCCTAATTTTTCACTCTCTTACAACCATTAGATATATTTTGACTTCAAAACAAAAAAAAACAAAAAAATTTGGCCTGACCCCTAAAAAGTTCGTCCTGACCCCTAAAATTTTCCTCGACCCCTAAATCTCTCCAGCCCCCTAATTTTTCACTCTTCCCCAACCCTGAGAAATATTTTGACTTCAAAACAAAAAAAAACAAAAAAAACAAAAAAAATTGGCCTGACCCCTAAAAAGTTCGTCCTGACCCCTAAAATTTTCCCCGACCCCTAAATCTCTCAAGCCCCCTAATTTTTCACTCTCCCCCAACCATGAGATATATTTTGACTTCAAAACAAAAAAAAAACAAAAAAATTTGGCCTGACCCCTAAAAAGTTCGTCCTGACCCCTAAAATTTTCCTCGACCCCTAAATCTCTCCAGCCCCCTAATTTTTCACTCTTCCCCAACCCTGAGAAATATTTTGACTTCAAAACAAAAAAAAACAAAAAAAACAAAAAAAATTGGCCTGACCCCTAAAAAGTTCGTCCTGACCCCTAAAATTTTCCCCGACCCCTAAATCTCTCAAGCCCCCTAATTTTTCACTCTCCCCCAACCATGAGATATATTTTGACTTCAAAACAAAAAAAAACAAAAAAATTTGGCCTGACCCCTAAAAAGTTCGTCCTGACCCCTAAAATTTTCCCCGACCCCTAAATCTCTCCAGCCCCCTAATTTTTCACTCTCCCCCAACCCTGAGAAATATTTTGACTTCAAAACAAAAAAAAACAAAAAAATTTGGCCTGACCCCTAAAAAGTTTTCCTGACCCCTAAAATTTTCCCCGACCCCTAAATCTCTCCAGCCCCCTAATTTTTCACTCTCTCCCAACCATGAGATATATTTTGACTTCAAAACAAAAAAAAACAAAAAAAATTGGCCTGACCCCTAAAAAGTTCGTCCTGACCCCTAAAATTTTCCCCGACCCCTAAATCTCTCAAGCCCCCTAATTTTTCACTCTCCCCCAACCATGAGATATATTTTGACTTCAAAACAAAAAAAAAAAAAAAAATTTGGCCTGACCCCTAAAAAGTTCGTCCTGACCCCTAAAATTTTCCCCGACCCCTAAATCTCTCCAGCCCCCTAATTTTTCACTCTCCCCCCAACCCTGAGAAATATTTTGACTTCAAAACAAAAAAAAACAAAAAAAAACAAAAAAATTTGGCCTGACCCCTAAAAAGTTCGTCCTGACCCCTAAAATTTTCCCCGACCCTTAAATCTCTCCAGCCCCCTAATTTTTCACTCTCCCCCAACCCTGAAAAATATTTTGACTTCAAAACAAAAAAAAACCAAAAAAAATAAAAAAATTTGGCCTGACCCCTAAAAAGTTCGTCCTGACCCCTAAAATTTTCCCACACCCCTAAATCTCTCAAGCCCCCTAATTTTTCACTCTCTTACAACCATTAGATATATTTTGACTTCAAAACAAAAAAAAACAAAAAAATTTGGCCTGACCCCTAAAAAGTTCGTCCTGACCCCTAAAATTTTCCCCGACCCCTAAATCTCTCCAGCCCCCTAATTTTTCACTCTTCCCCAACCCTGAGAAATATTTTGACTTCAAAACAAAAAAAACCAAAAAAAAACAAAAAAATTTGGCCTGACCCCTAAAAAGTTCGTCCTGACCCCTAAAATTTTCCCACACCCCTAAATCTCTCCAGCCCCCTAATTTTTCACTCTCTTACAACCATTAGATATATTTTGACTTCAAAACAAAAAAAAACAAAAAAATTTGGCCTGACCCCTAAAAAGTTCGTCCTGACCCCTAAAATTTTCCTCGACCCCTAAATCTCTCCAGCCCCCTAATTTTTCACTCTTCCCCAACCCTGAGAAATATTTTGACTTCAAAACAAAAAAAAACAAAAAAAACAAAAAAAATTGGCCTGACCCCTAAAAAGTTCGTCCTGACCCCTAAAATTTTCCCCGACCCCTAAATCTCTCAAGCCCCCTAATTTTTCACTCTCCCCCAACCATGAGATATATTTTGACTTCAAAACAAAAAAAAACAAAAAAATTTGGCCTGACCCCTAAAAAGTTCGTCCTGACCCCTAAAATTTTCCCCGACCCCTAAATCTCTCCAGCCCCCTAATTTTTCACTCTCCCCCAACCCTGAGAAATATTTTGACTTCAAAACAAAAAAAAACAAAAAAATTTGGCCTGACCCCTAAAAAGTTTTCCTGACCCCTAAAATTTTCCCCGACCCCTAAATCTCTCCAGCCCCCTAATTTTTCACTCTCTCCCAACCATGAGATATATTTTGACTTCAAAACAAAAAAAAACAAAAAAATTTGGCCGGACCCCTAAAAAATTTGGCCTGACCCCTAAAATTTTCCCCTACCGCCTAATCTCTCCAGACCCCCCCCCCCCAACTTTTTTTTTCAGTGTCCCACAACCCTGAGAATTATTTTAAGTTCAAAAAAAGAAAAAAAAAAAAATTTGGCCGGACCCCTAAAATTTTTCCCGACCCCCTAATCTCTCCAGCCCCCCCCCCCCCAACTTTTTTTTTCATTGTCCCACAACCCTGAGAATTATTTTAAGTTCAAAAAAAGAAAAAAAAAAATTTGACCGGACCCCTAAAAAATTTGGCATGACCCCTAAAAATAATCTCTTTATTATAGATACAAATAAATGCACATTGGCCTTTATTATAGATGCAAATAAATGCACATTGGTCTTTATTATAGATACAAATAAATGCACATTGGTCTTTATTATAGATGCAAATAAATGCACATTGGTCTTTATTATAGATACAAATAAATGCACATTGGCCTTTATTATAGATGCAAATAAATGCAAATAAATGCACATTGGTTATTATTATAGATACAAATAAATGCACATTGGTCTTTATTATAGATGCAAATAAATGCACATTGGCCTTTATTATAGATACAAATAAATGCACATTGGTCTTTATTATAGATACAAATAAATGCACATTGGTCTTTATTATAGATTTGCTTAATATCCCCCCCCAAAGAAAAAGTTTGGCCTGAGGCGCTCACACCGGCGAATGCCGTCACCCCCCCCCAATTTGGCATGAAAGGAGGAGGTAATGCCTATTATGATAACGGAAGGGAGTGAGAGGAATATTAGCGTCTATTAAAAGGTTGTAGTGTGAGTGAATTTATTCCCGCCACTTTGCATTATTTTTCAAATTATCTGCCACTCTCTGACGTCATGATGACCTGATATAACCGGACACAATTTAGGGCAAGACCGGGTACATCCGGCAAAGGATTATGGGACAGGTGCGGATGTGATTGAGCAACCCTTGTTTCACTACACACTCTTAACGTAGGATTCCTATGTTGTTATTGATGCAACCGGACAGAAGTTAATGGATGATCTGATACAACCGGACACAATTTAGGGCAAGACCGGGTACATCCGGCCAGGGATTATGGGATGTTTACAATGACTCTGCATTTTTATCGGATTAGTACATAAATACATTAGATTATTTCGAATTTACTACATATTAACGTTGAAATTTCGTGAAAAATACGAAAAAAACTGCTACCTTTTGTCGGAAAGTGGTCCGGTTGACTGTCAGCGAGTGAATCGATTTTCGCGATTTTTAGATATTTTACATCCGGGATTTGTGCGGTCCTGTAGATGTCAACTTTTTGACATGTCGTCGGGTAGTTTTTGAGGAGATACTGGACATACAAACAAACAAACAAACAAACATACAAACAGACAACTGCCCTTTATATAAGAGATTTGTAACATCCAATTAATTAAAATATCAGAAAAATCTGAATATATGCACTTCCCAAAAGCATGACTCAAATCTCAGCCACACAGAATAATTAAGAACTGATAAATTAAATATAAAATTTAAAGAAAAAAATTATATAATGTTATGGGCTTCCTTATATATATACATATATATATATATATATATATATGTATATATATACACACACACACTAGTACCGTTCCATTAGGAAGGCACTGGGGAAAAAAGGGTTGCAAAATTTATTTACATTAAAAGATGGTTTCAATTTAAGCTTTATCACAATTATCGTTTATTTCGACTTGAGATCAAGTTACCAGAAAAAATGAATTTATATTTTTTTTACTCAGTTTGAGTTTTAAACAATAGAAAGTTGCTCGTCTCTTTTAACCTTGCCAATTGTCTTGATTTACAAGTTGGAAAGAGACATAATTTTTATTTAATAAAGTGACCGTTAGCAGATATTATGGACATATAAATAAATATACTTGTACACTAATGGCAAGGAGAATAAGTTCTGAATCAAATAGCATTAAAAAAAAAAATCATTCTTTTACATGGCTTGCTGCACTTTGCTATCTTGAGGCCAATAAAATGGATTGATATTTAAACCAGTGTACCCATGCTGTCAAAAATGAGATTTTTTCATTGCTTTCCAACTTGTGTACAATTTTTATAATTAAAAAATCATTTGGAAAAACATTGTTTACAAATGTTATCCGTTGGCAAAAACTTACCAACGTAAACATACCGAGTTTGCCACTACAAATAACACCTTTAAATAGTGGGTTAACTCTACTTAGAAAAAGAATATCTTTAATGAAACAAAACGAAACGCCCGTTTCCTCATCAAATTTTGGTTTCCAACTTACAACTTTCATAATTGAATTCACTTGAAAAAAACAGTTGCCTTGTTTACATTAGAAATAATACTAATACTGCTGGCATTCATTTGAATATATGCTGAATTATCTGCCTTAGTGTTACTCAAAGGAATAGCTATTGATATATATTGATATTGAAACAAAAACATGGATATTATATTAGAGATTGCAACTGTTGTCAAATGTAAATTTCAATATAAAATTAATGTTATGCATATACGTGTTACACTTATTAATACAGATTAGTGTATCAGACAAAATTTGTGTTTTTCACCTATACGTAATTTTAATTTACTATTAATCAAATATTTATTGAAATCAAAAATAGAATAAGTCACACTTGGGTCAATACAAATAGTTGCAAATAAATCCTCTCCACAATAAATCAGAAGGCAATTTATATTTATTTTCAAGGAATGAAAAGTTTTTATCAAAATCAAATAATGAAAGAAATATAAGAAGGGAAAATTACATTTTTTTTGCCAATAAATACAACATTTAGATTAAATCAATGAAGCTGGTTGATTTTGTTTGTTTGGTTTTTGGCAAAAGGGGAGAGGGAGATGTTCTTTGCACAAACAAAAGGAGTTTACTCAAACAAATCAATAACTTTTTTTGACCAAACTATTTTCTTGTTTGTTTGTTTTACAGAAACATTGCATCAGAACATTAAGAAAACATAAGAGAAAGGATTTTTAAAACATTCTTAGCATTTTTTTTAAAGACACTTTATCAAATAAGTTTATTTTAACTATGTATAATATATTTAACCAATTTATTTTTTCTAAATTAGAATATATATATATATATATATGCGATGTGAGAAAATAAAGATAATCTTTAGATTATATCCCATCTTGAATAGTCAATGCTCGATATACGAGAGAATAGTATAAGTAGATAAGTGATGATAAAAATTGGATAAAATGCAATATTTATTAAATCATCAATTGTTCAAACAAAAAAAAACTTCTCTCCTTAATCCATGGATTTTCAAAGATATGCTCTTATGAGAGGAAATTCTATAAGTCAGTATAATTTACTCTCATGCAAACGTGAAAATATAAAAAATAAACAATTTAAAAAGTTTAAAATATGCAAAGAAAATCATCATTAAAGAAGCATAAAAAAAGTTTGTTTAATCAAAATCCAAGGATACAAAGTATAAATCTAGACATTTGAACTTGTGAAAGATTTCATTCTGGGAGATTGAAGTATTCAAATACAAGTGAAAATTCGTTGGCAGTGAAATGTATCACCAAAAAAGTATAGAAATATAAGTCCTGAAGGAATTGGTAAAAAATATATTAAATCAAAGTTAATTGATTATTTCCCTAATGCTTTTTTCCAATATATTTTAATTATGCAAAATACATTAAAAATAATTTTATATTGAAGAAAAATTTAGCAAGACTAATCGCTCCATCGGTTGGAATATGAATTTGTCAAAAAGATTGGCGTATTTTGATCATTTGACACTGCTATCTCCAGGATTTGTTGCCAATTCCATTATTGATTCAACTTTGGTAGTGTCCCAGCTCTTCTGTCTCCCTTTCTGCTATGGAATTCTGGGGTCAGCATACTTCCAATTGGTGGACAAGTCATGGATTAAGTTGACTGGGAGATATCCTGATTGGCGCAGGCACAGGCCAGCAATGTGACATCAGTTGTCGACCCCAGTCTAAGTTTGACGAAAGGGATGGAGAGGGTGGCCTGGCACCAGCTTACATCGTTGAAATTTATGTTGCAATATCCTGAATAATGCCATCCAGCTTACCCAGGTCATTAAGAAACTGGTAAAATGGTGCACTATTTATTAAGTTTAAGGTAATAAAACTATAAAAGATTGGCCAAAACATGAATATAACAACTAAGATGAGAATAGTTATCCAAATTCCCATCTGTTTTTGAGCTCTTCTGATTTTTTGCAGATAAACCCCCATAACAAATATTTTATATATATATATATATATATATATATATATATATTCTGAAACTACATTACTCAGAGTACTGGGATAAGTAGATTCCATTTTGATCAAAATGGATACGAAACTATCACTTGACATCCATAAAAAGGAAATATGTTTTACATTTTATTTCTAACTCTAAAATTATCAAAATTTTATCAAATAGAAATTTAAAAAAATAGAAAAGTTGGTAAGGAGTTCAGGGCTTGGAGCAAGAGTGCACAGGGGGCTTTCGTTGATTCCGGAGAAAAATGTGCCATGGGTGGAAGTGGGGGTAAGCACTATAAATTTACTGAAAATGCTTTCAATTAAAATTTCACTTTATTTACATTCCCTCCTACCTAACTAATGCTAAGTATATCCTTTGGCTCCACTAAAAAAAATTGATTATAAAATGTAAAATATAAAAAATATGTAATATGGTGTTATGGGCTCGGGGCAGGAAGACATAGGACTCCTAATTCAATCACAGAGTTTGAATGTTGGACTCTTGGGAAAGGTGCTATCAGCCATGACAATCAGTGGTTGGTAAGGTTTCTCATAATTGTTACAAGAAATGAGCTTTGTCTTGGTAGCATTAAATGTAACCATCTATTTTTGGCCCCCATTTCACTACAGACTGGATGTCATTTACTAAGGATTCAGCCATTGCTTTCGATATGTGTGTGTTCGATTTGTCCACATGTCGAGAATAGTGTGGTGTCATCAGCAAACATACCCATCTCAAATGCGATTGCAAGATTGATTAATGATTCAAATATTTTAGCGAAAAGTGTGAGGAGAATTATGGGGGGATAATTTTGTGGGTTAGTTCTTGAAAACTGGTACTACAAAGGGAATTTTTCAGCTATTGGAAATGATTGGTTGTTTTGTTTGACGGCATATCAACCCTTTTCGGGTTATTTAATGCCAAATCCAGTCATTTTGGTAAAAGTTTTACGCTTTAAGTTCCTTATATCTTCAAATATTTATTTATGGTGTTTGGGGTTTGGCTGTTTTGCAGAGGAAAATTGCTTTTGTTTTGGGCTTAGCAGAACATGATTGAGTTTTGCAAAGGGAAAGGAAAAAAACCAATGTTTGGCACATTTTAGGTCAGCAAGCCAGCATTTTCTGAGTCTTATCTGGTAGCACCAGAGGCTATTGGTGAAGCAAGATTCGGCAAGGCATTTGTTGTAGGAGCCAGCTCAGCAGAGTATTTTCTTTTTTATTATTATAGCAGAGATAAGATCATATCCACATCCTCCAGGAGTATCAAGGTTTTTTTATGATATCCAGGACATGGGAAGGGGTGATGATCAGATCATCAAGTGTGGTTTCTATCAGTCGTGGGAAATTTGGGCAATAGCTGTGGAGTCCAAGGTAAACAACTGGATAAGAAGTTCAGCCTTATCTGTTGCCGTGCAAGCGACATCATGACGGTTGGATAGTGGGGGAGTTATTGATTGCCTATTGTTCACCACACTATAGATTTTCCAGAAATTGTGAGTTCCTAATTTCTGCAACTCGATGCGTTTTCTGGTCATCTCGGTATGCCTACATTCAGCTGCGGCTATTACAGTCTTACAATTGTTTCTTGATGCTATAAAGTTTTGTTTGACTTATGGCTGTTGAATCAGTGAAATGCTTGCTGCCTATGCGCAATAGCAGCTGAACAAATCAAAGTGAACCATTGAGGATCATCATCGCATTCGATTTAACTGCCATTTTAGTGGACCGTTTTAAGAAATCGATTTCCAAAGTAACCTATCTCGGGCCAGGTCTTTATCCTTCAGATCCATTTTTATTACTTCCTCCTATGTTTTCATGAGCCTTTCCCTGTGAACTGAACCTGCTACCTTAACTGTTCTTACATCCAATAATCAAAGAACATTCATCCATTCTTTCAATGTGGTCATACCATTGGTCTACTCTTCTGCAGATATCTCCCTATACTGTCCAGATTTAATCTTCCTCTGAGGTCATCAGAACTAAACCTGTCTTTAAGACTCACATTACACATCCATCATATTCTCATCATGCAATGCATGTCCTCAACCCTCACTGGTCAGGTTTCACTTCTATACATCATCATTCAAGACTTGGTCAGCAATGATAAAGCTCTGCTGATTAGTAATAGCAGAAGTTCTCTGAACTCCTAATTCTTGCAATCACACTAGCACGTCTTCTACTCAGTGTTCCAATGATATCACAAAGGTTAAAAAAACTTTGATAATCTCAATAGTTTCGCCATCCAGATATACTTTCTCCACATCAGAGTTCTCATCCATCTCCATTGTCTTACACTTGTACAGAAATTGGTTATCATCTCAACATACAAGTAATTTCACTGCCCTTCATTTATGTACCCAATGCTTACAGGTACCACAAAAAAATGAAATCGCACCCGACTCCATTTCCACAGACTAAGCAAGAGAACTTCCCTCTTTTGGGGAGCTTTCTAACACTTATGCTATGCCTATGCCATTCTGTTACCCCATTTGCGGACTGCTCAGCAAGGATAGAAAAAGTTCCACTACATGAGGCATCTCGGATATTATCGCCTGTAGTAAAAAAAAAAAAAAAAAAAATCAAGCTTCAGAAAACTGTCACTTAAAATTGACTTTACCAATTTCTGTAACTGTCGCGTTTTGTATAGGTTTCCAAGTTCAACAAGATGTACATGAATACGGTCAAAGGTTACATCAGCCAAAATGAAAATAACAACCAAGATGAGAATCATAGTCCAAATAATGAATCCTCATCAAGACTTCCAAAATAAAAATGGATATAGTTCTATTCTTAAGATGCAATCATTCAATTTGCTTAGCAAGAAAAATGATATTTCAAACAGGTGTGACAGACTCACCGACTGCCACTGACCGAGATGTGTAAACCCATCTAAAAGAAAATGCGAGTTTGTGTTGAACTTTAAAACAATCAACCTTTTCAGTTTAGGAACTAAAGTTCACGATCAGTAACAAAAAAAAAAATCATGCAGGTCTCCTTTCCAACGTTAATTTCTATATTAATAAAATTATAAGAATACTTCATGTGTTCAGGTGTGTTTTTTCTTGCAACTAGAGAATTGAATTGATATATATATATTTTTTTATTATTTACTATTAATCAAATATTTATTGAAATAAAAAATGCAGTACAATAAAATATACAATCCTACTTTAAAAAAAAAAAAAATTTTAATTATGAAAGTAAATCCACTAGAATATTATTTGTGAATATTTGAACTATTTTAATCTTTTCTTAATGGTTAGAAAAAAAAAATTAATTACTTTGTGAACATTCAAAATTTGAAAGGAATTTAGAAGCATTTAAACTGACAAATAGAAAGTAATTTTTTTACTTTAAAATTCTCAGCAAATCCAGCTGGATTAAAAATATTTAAATTTTAGGAGCTATTGACATCCTATATTTTTGGTCCCCCGCCGGGGTACTTATGTTTTGAGGATTTTTTTCCGCAACCATCCATTGAATTTCTCTGAAATTTTGCATGAAGTTGTAACTTTGGTCAGGTTAGAAAGTGACATTCTGATTTTTGAAAAAAATCTGGTTAGGCCCCCCCCCCCCCAAGGGGGTCAAAAGGCCCCAAAATAACAAAAAATGACATTTTTTGCCCCATAACTTTTCATCCATCCAATTTCTCTGAAACTTGGCCAACATGTGGAGACAAGTGTTCCTTATAGAAAATAAGTATCGCTGACATTGGAAAAAATCTGGTTCGCACCCCAGGGGGTCAAAAGCCCCCAAAATGGCAAAAAATTACCCTTTTCTCCCATAACGTTTGATCCATCCATTCAATTTTTCTGAAACTTGGCCAAAATGTAGAGGCAATTGTTCTGGATATAAAATAAGCATTCTTGACCTCAGAAAAATTCTGGTTCGCGCCCCCAGGGAGACAAAAATGTCCCAAATTGCCCCAATTTATTGCATTTTACACTCACATCGAGTCACATACAGAGGGGGACCACGCGGCTTGTTATAAATAGAGATTAAACCAACATTACGTGAACACAATTAGTTAGTTTTATAACAATTCGGTTAAAATAATAATTTAGTGACTAAATGATACTGTAATAATCAAATTTTACTTTCAAAATTCTATCTAAAAAAAATATATAATAATAATTGGTGAAAAATAAACCGCAAATCTAAAAAAAAAAAAAAAAAAAAAAAATTGAAAGTAAAAGACTCCCAGACAGCTAATGAATAATAAACTTATATGAATAAATAAATCGCTAACTCTAACAGATCTTTAGAGAGTGGATGATTGGTCCAAAGGTCTACCAAGTTTAACATGTCAATTAAAAGCCTTAAACAATACACACATGACATTCCTATCTCTATTCTCAACAAAGAAATATCTTCAAATAAGGTGACTATTCTTGTAAATTTATGCGGATAATGTTTTATCACAAAAGGATGTAACAACCATTTGTCACTCACCTTACCAGATAAGTCTATCAACTTTTCTTCTTTCAAAATGGAAACATTTCAGACTACTTTTAAACACGATTAGAACCAAATAAGATAAACTCTATTCAAGAGTGAAGATAAAGAATTTTAGGAACAAGCCTGAAAGAATGTGTGTACATCATTTAAAAGAGGAATTGCTTTATGCCTGGGGTTTTCCTCTCTGTTTATCTTACACTTCCTTCTCGAATACATTAGCTGGAAGTACCTGCCTATGTTGCATTTCTCAGCTTTTTACTTTTAAAATTATCTTTGAGGAAGATCCGGTTTTTATGAGCTCCTAGCACTGATTTCACTCCACATCTAAAAATGGAAGATTTATATAAAATCTATGGTGCTTACGCTGTTCAGCGGCCGTATGAAAAAATTATTTTTTTATAAAAACAATATTATATACTTATTCAGCGTTATATTTTTACTCACTGTACAAAACAGTAGAAAAAATTATCCACTAGAACTTTAATTACAAGTATTTTTCCATTCTGCGTATCATAACAGCGATTCGTTCACTAAGCCTCCATCTTCTTTAAGATTTCGAATTATCTGCCCTTGAAATCTTCTTAAGAAAGATGGAGGCTTAGTGAATGAATCGCTGTTACGATACGCAGAATGGAAAAATACTTGTAATTAAAGTTCTAGTGGATAATTTTTTCTACTTTTTTGTACAGTGAGTAAGAATATAACACTGAATAAGTATATAATATTGTTTTTATAAAAAAAATTTTTTTCATACGGCCGCTGAACAGCATAAGCACTAAATCTATTGCTAAAGTCGCACGAATGATTGGATCTTTCTACTGCTCCAGAAAGTACCAGACTCCTGATGCAATCTTTTATCTATAGAAGAGTCAGATACACCCTAACATGGGGTACATCTGGGTAGGCGACGCTTAGAGCACTCTTTCTTGCCTTGACAATCTAGTGGGTGGAGATCTGTTCACCACAGCCCCTTTCTCACAGAAGAGATGTTGCCAGTTTTTCACCACTACCATTATTCCCATGGGATGTGCTCGACTGAACTCCAATCTCTGGTTTACTCCTTGTAAGATATTCAAAGCAAGAACTCTTATTACCACAAGTGAAAAGAACTTTCCCTTCTCCCCCCCGTGTGCCTAACACCAAACGGAACTTCCATGAACAGAGTTTCTTTCCAAAAGGCTCCCATCTGTTGAATCCATTATCACGGAACTGCTTCCCTGAAGGTTACACTATGGTCATCTTTAAATCCAATGGCAATAAATACTTATAACCCTTCCCCATAAGTAATCGAATTTTGTTCATTCCATTCATCATTTACAATCCTCTCATAATATCCATCATCATTCAACTGATAATCTGTCCATCTTTATAACCCTTTAAACTTTTTAAGTAGTGACTCGTTAGTATAAAATAAAAAAGTCTTAAAAAAGGACAAAATGTTTACATTGTAATAAAAACAATTAAGACATTCTTTTTAATCAGTAAACATTTTATGGGAATACAAACAATTACTGATTCGTTTCGATCATGAAATAAAAACGTTTTGTCTAAAAAATATTTCATTGTTTACTTAATAACAAGTTCACCCCCATCCTTGCCACTTACACATATATCGAAGAGACATGGTTTTATAATCTAAACAAAGCAAGAGATTTGAGTTATCTGCATAAATCTGACTATCAATTCCCTGTTGGTACGTTGATCAAGCGAATGGTAAAACAGACACCAGCTTCAGGTGGTCCATATCTGTAAACACGGGTTCAAATCCTGTACTGATCTTAGCCTGTACTAGATAAATTAACCATTTCATCTAATAACAGTATTACCTACACCAAAAAGTAGTGTTATATCAATCATAAAATGTAGATGCTCCGAGGTTGACCATCACTAATACAGTTTTTACTGCAGATTTCGGGCTTTAAATCATCAGACCTGCTCCACCAGCAACCCAGACGTTTCTCAAAAGATAAAATGCATCCTCCTCGAATATTAACATGTATAAATTTAAATTACTGTTTAATTTGATAGTGAAACCTATTACAGAAAATAAAGCTAACAAAATATACACCAGCTTTGTTTCTTGAATACATATATTCGCTGGAATTACCTGACTATGCCAGGTTTCTCAATTTTCCTTAACTGGCTAAAACGTTTTTTCTTTAAATTGTAATAAAAAAAAAATTAAAACTTGGTATTTTTAATCAGTAAACATGTTATTGGAATACAAACAAGTATTTCGATCACAAAATAACATGCATTGTCAGACATATTCCATTGTTTACTTGATAAATTTTTTATAAATAAAAAATTTAAGATACTAAAAAAAAAAAAGTTATTTCACACTACAGACGAAGATCAACTATTTAGGAAACAAAGGTGGTGTGTATTTTGTTAAATTTTCTTAAAATCAAATTCAACATTAAATTTACATATGTTAACATGAAAAAGCAAATATATTTAAACTATTTTATGTGTAGAGTTAAAAAGAGAACTATCTCCCTTAAATTAGTCAAAGTTAGGATCTAGTTCTTAGATTAAGGATCGATCAATGTCACAACAAGTCGTATGCTCATCTCAATGTTTATTCTTTTAGTTATAGACAATCCTCAAGGTAGTGATTTTTGTATAATTGACATGGATTTGAGGCCTGTATTGGATGGAGAAAGCGGATTGGCAGACAATTTTTGTCTGTTTGTATAAAAAAACATGATAAAGATATGACAGTATGGCATGAAGAAGACTAGAAAATCCGGTTCTTGTTGCTTAAAAGTCTGAAAAAAAAACATTTCTGTCTTATCATAATAGAGAGGTAATTAAGGGGCAATAACTATTCAACTGCTGATATTACATCGAAAGTAATTATCTGGAAATTAATTATTAATAAATGAACGTAAAAGAATACAATAATGGTAACTTTTAGAATTTATTTTGATTAAATTTGATTTTAGTAATGAATGAAATCACTGAACGAAATTCAGCAAGGAAAATTTAAATAGTTTTTTGTATTGAATATAATTTCGGACGTAAAATACAGCACATCTTCAAACTTGAATAAATTCAAATCCATTATCGCAATTTAATATAACATCAAACTTGTCAGATAATACATAGAAATTCAGACTCAAAATTCCAATTCAGAGTTATTGCCCCTTAATTACCTCTCTATTATGATAAGACAGAAAAAATTTTTTTTCAGACTTTTAAGCAACAAGAACCGAAAATCCTTTTATGTGAAAAAGTTTATTCAGTCAATATGACGTTTCGGTACACTATATACCTTATTCAGAAATGCAAAAGCCAAGAAAACATCTTTTTCTCTTGGCTTTTGCATAAAAAGATTTTCTAAGTCATCTTTAAACAATCTCTCTCCCTCATATACAGATATATAATATATATATATTCCGTATGAACTTTGTCAAAAAAATTGAAAAAGATTTACCACTTATATATACTAGCTGTACCGACCCGGCATTCATTACATTCAAATATGTTATGTATATATTTCTATGTTAAAAGCAAGTAAGGAACTCAGGTGAATAACTCTAGTTATTTTAGTAAAAGTTCCCTATAACTGATTTTTCTTTGAAGGTGATCATTTAAGAATATCTATATTACCACACAGCCATATCAGATTAAGCATTTTAAATAACTTGTAGCAAAGTACATAAGTCTATAGCAAATAACATGGTAAAACAATAGCAAATGAAAATTGGCTAGTCAAAGTTTTATTTATCAGTTTAAATGTTATTTAGTTCTAACTTAAAATCTGGGAAACAATTTTCTATATATAAAAAATAAGATGTCCTTTTGCACCCAGCCAAGAACACCATATACCTTCTTTTTTTTTTTTTTAATTCTTATCTTTTACATTTAATAATATTCAATTTTTAGAGTGGGATCAGAAGATGTACTCAGCACTGATTGGGCGAGATGGGGTGTAAATACAGTGACATTAATAGAAGTAAAGTAAAGATGGGGTGTAAATACAGTGACATTAATAGAAGTAAAGTAAAGATGGGGTGTAAATACAGTGACATTAATAGAAGTAAAGTAAAGATGGGGTGTAAATACAGTGACATTAATAGAAGTAAAGTAAAGATGGGGTGTAAATACAGTGACATTAATAGAAGTAAAGTAAAGATGGGGTGTAAATACAGTGACATTAATAGAAGTAAAGTAAAGATGGGGTGTAAATACAGTGACATTAATAGAAGTAAAGTAAAGATGGGGTGTAAATACAGTGACATTAATAGAAGTAAAGTAAATTTCAGTAAATTTACAGTCCCGCACGAGGACTCTTGTGCACTTCTGCTCAAAGTCTTAAACCCCTTAACATTTTTAGTCTTACTTTTTAATTACTATAATTTTCAAGTTATAAATAAAATACGATTAAGGTAAAACATACTTCCTTTTTATGGGTGTCATGCATGAACATTAACCACGCCATAATGCTGTACCCATTTTGATCAGAATTAAATATTTATCCAAATATCTTAGGTAATTTAGTTCAGAATATATGGTTATGGGGGTCTATCTCCAAAACCCAAGGAGTTTGTAAAAAATAAAGACAAAAACTACTTATTGGATCAGTATTTCTTATTGAATATTTGAAATTCCAAGATACAGCTGCTGCTGCTTTCAAACAAACATACACGTCCAGTTTAGTTATTTACCTCCCACAAGGTAAGATGTGACAAGGTCGGGAAAGTGAGATTAGATAAGCCAGCGCTCAAGAGGTGAGCACTCTGGCCATTTAAAAATTGTCTGGGCAGCTCTGTCGGCATTCCCCAGTAGGGGCGCCTCAGTAAGCAATAAACTTACAAAGCCTGGGAGGGTGCACCTCCTAGAACTGCACAGGACCGACAACCCCCAATAGACCGGTGTAAATCCAGACCCAAAGGCCCGGACGATACCGGTTTATTAGGCGGGGTAAAAAAGATCAGCATACAAACTTAAATATTTATGAAACACTTGTGATGTCATAATACACTTATATTTACTTGAAAACAAACGACATCATGAAGCTACCATTATGACATCATCCATTTTCAAGTAAATATATATATTTCTTTCCTGGGGGGGGGGGGATTCCTCTGGAGTGCAAATTCCAACTTTCCGACCTTGTGTCACATTCTACTTTGTGGGAAGTAGATAAATAGGGTTTACTAAAAAATTAAAAACACTTTGGCGATTACATGTAAATAGCTTGAAAAAACATCCGCAAAAATTGGAATTAAATTTTGTTATATATATTTTAGCTTTTAGAGTGAGGGATCACTTTCCCATAAATTTAATGTAAAATGAGCACCCACCTCCGGGCCATTTAGTGGTAATATGGAGAAGTGGAACCAATGTTTTTCTTTTCTCCCATATTTTAGGGAAATCCAGATTTGTGCTAAATGGAAGTGTGGGTAAACTAAGCTTATATTTTTATTTTATTGCTTTTTTTTTCTTACAATAAAATAGTGCGGAAACAATATTTAATGTTTTAGGATACATTTTTTTCTGGACCAAAATAATTTTCTTTTCGTTGGTGCTTTATAGGAATAGGTATCTAGAAATTTGCAGTCGTGACGTAAGCAGTTCGACTTTTCGGAGAAAGCCGAATCAAGATCCAATGCTTCTACACAATACAAACATAATTAAACCGACTTTGCAAACTAAAACTAAGTTTAGGGTTAGGTTAAAAAAAAAACAGTTCGTATTGTGTAAATTGTTCGGTGAAGTTTGTTATCGTCACTTTTACTTAGCCAAACACGAGTATTTTCCATCATGGTCGATCTTTTTTAGTAAGTGGTTGCTAATTTTAGTTTTTTTTGTTTGTTTTGTTAATAGGATTTTTAAAGTTAGTTGTATCATTGATCGGACTTTGTTCCGATGGATACTACACCCCATAAATTGGTATCGTCTTGGCCTTCGGAGCTTGATTTACGCCGGTCTATTGGTCAGTCCTATGCAGTCCTAGGAGGTGCACCCTCCCAGGCTTTGCCTCCCCTCTTTGGGGAGGAGTAAGTTTATTGCTTACTGTCTGAGGCGCCCCTACCGGGGAATGCCGACGGGGCTGCCCAGGCAATATTTAATGGCCAGAGTGCTCACCTTCTCGGGCGCTGGCTTTTCAAGTCCCACTTTCCCGACCCGACCTTGGGTCACATCTTACCTTGTGGGAGTAAGATACAACTGGCCTTGTGCCTAACCTCCTGGGGAGGTAAATAAAATATTGAAGCGGTTAGTGGCTGCAAAATTTTAGCAACTAATTGTCTACTTTTCCACCGTATTTGTTTTCTGATTTAAAAAATAAAATCCAAGTGTTTAAAAATGATTGCCACCCGGACTTAGGGTTAAGGTATGTTTTGTTTTGTATGAAACGAATGAAATCGAGTGTTTATTTTATAAAAGAAAATCCGTATAAATCAAACAAATTAATACGATGGATCAATTTGCCATGTCACAGCTTGGAAAGGCAGACAAAACTAGTCGATAAAATTTGGCAGATATTTTAGAAGCTAACCACTTCAATATACCGAAAGTTAAATTTAATTATAAGTAACTTATTAATTTAACCAAATTGTTATAAACAACTAATTTTCTTAAAGTAATGTTTTAATTATTTATAAAATTTAAGGATTTTTGCACTTTAAGGACAGCGCTGAAATAATAACGTTATTATTTAGAACCCCATTATAAATAAAAAATAAAAAAACACCCATTATAAATTAAAAAAAAAACAAAACAATATTTCACATGTATATATGAAATATTTTTTTTTTATTATTTATAATGGGTGTTTTAAAAAAAATTATAATGGGTTTCTAAATAATAACGTTATTATTTCAGCGCTGTCCTTAAAGTGCAAAAGATTAAGTATAACATAAAAGATACTAAAAAAAATTGTATTCGGTGGGGGGGGGGGGCAATAAAATGACAATTATATGCTTATTTTTAATATTGAAGACTATTCTTTATTTTTAAATGACTGCGATTGAGTCACTTGAGCCATTTGGCGCTGGCGGCCGGTGGAAAAGTAGAAAAATAAAAAAAAACGAAAAATAAAAATTCGAGGGGGGGGGGGAGACAATTATATGCTTATCTTTGATATTGAAGACTATTCTTTATTTTTAAATGACTGCGATTGAGTCACTGCGGGCCAGGAAAAGTGCAACCCCTCATTTAATATTTTAAAAACAATAAAACCATTTTCATCGCCTATACATCATTTTTTTTCTACAAAACTAATCTAGACCCTTACCCAAATAATTTTAAAGCCAATTTAAATGACTTTCTATTCGACAGTTTACGGACCGTGCTGAAATACTAATGTTATTTAGAAACCCATTCTTAACATGGGGAGTGGGGGGGGCTAAATTAACTATTCTGTACTTTTATCTAATAAACAAAAGATACCCTAAAATTGAATTTAACTTTAAAATCCTATCTAAAAAAAAATAGAACGTATCGTAAACTGCAGAAGCTTACAAGTTTCTTTTACATTTCGAAGATTTACCCCCCTCCTCACACACAATTATTAAAAGATTAAAATTGTTGACTCATTTACGAAGAAACAGAAAAGCCCGGTACTTTACTTTCTGTCAATAAACAATACGTCACAAATGAGTATATAAATGAAAATAAATCGTTTTGGACCAATTTCCTAAAGGTGTATTCCCTTTAAAATAACTTATGTCGCCAATAGTAAGGTTTATCAAAGTTTTAAGTAAGACAAAGAAAAAGTGAAGATATTTCATTTTTTTTTATATATTAATTTATTTTTCGTCCGTAAAAAGATTTAAATGTAAATACATTAAAAATAAACTATTGGCGATTAGATATATACTTTAAGTAAAAGTATAGTTTTTAATTTTTTAAATGAAAACAAGATTTTATATATATATATATATATATATATATTGCATAAGAATCACAAGATGCAACGAGTTGGCTTTAAGACGAATAAAGAATTCGCTAACTGTAAGAAACGTTCTAAACAAATATTAAACACCAAATTAAATTTAAAATAGCCATTTTAGTAGACGAATAGAATTTTTACGGACCAAAGAAAATGGACATATAAAGTTTAACCAACGAAAAATATACATTCTCTAAAAGAAATTTTTAAAAATACACAAGGAATTTAAGAAGAAATCAATTATTTTGCATCGCTATGATGAAACAGATCTCCTCGAATCCTTTTCCTGCATATTTATAAAAGTGCGCCCACTCTTTAAAGAAATCCAGTTTTGAAGAGAGCAATAAATACGAGAACTGATACCGCATCTTTACTAAGAAATCAAGTAAAGACTTTCAGTTCTTACATGTAGAAATCGAAGAAAAGCTACTTACTTGAAAATGAATTAACTTTTCAGTCTGCTCCGGGGATAAGTCCACATCGTCGTCCGCCATGTTTGCAGGCTACAAACATGCAACTTCCGGTGGGAACAGCTCAAGACATGCAACTTCCGGTAGACGTAGATAGCGCCACCAAGTGACAGACAGAGGCACTAAAAAAAAAAAATACATAACATAGGTGTTCTATTCAACATGTGTTTCCTTTCTTTTAACTTTTCGTTTCAAGTCTGTGTGTACATTTAAGATTTTACTAGATTCAAATATTATCGTCTTTAATAATAAAACAGCTGTTTGTTAACTTGTATATATGTCTTTGTCATAATTAAAAAAATTAACAATATGAAACCATTAATTATTGTTTTAAGCATAACTTTTTTTTTGTTTAGCGGACGTGAATCAGTAACTAAGAGAAACAGAAGCCGAATCGATTTTGGTATTAATAATTCCTATTTTCGGCACCTAAATTATTTAGAGTAGAAATGAGATTTTGCATTACTCGAAGAAAAAAAAAACGGTTAAAAAGCCGTATAGCGTTCAGAATATGTGATACAAAAATTGTGTATAGTCGATAAATATTATTTCCTGTTTGTTAAATATTAGTACATTTGAAACAATTTCGAGTTAAAATCTAATTAGTTTTACGCATGTAAGCTTAAGAACACGTGTAAGAAATGTGTACAACTGTACATAGTTGCTAATGAAGTACTCGAAGAAACGAAAGTTGGAGCAGAAATAATATACAAAAAAATGGGAGAGATACTAAGTATTAATGAAATGAGCCTGTAATTAAATTATTTGGTGCTTCTGCAGTTTCACAATGACATGTTAGGCCTCTCTTGAAAAGAAAATAGCTAAATACATGTATAAACTTTGTTATGTACTTACGTAGTAGCTGAAATGACTGCACAGTGCACACAAATTACACAAATTCATCCAATATCTATTTAAATTAAAAATAAACGATTTCATCTATGTCGCCATTTTTCTTATATTTTTACCTTTTCCGAAAGTAATCTCCCTTGCCTACTTAGTAAGCTGAAATGTCTACCGATACGCAAGATCGTTTTTTTTTGTTTTTTTTTTTAAATAAATACTAGATGAATTTGCGTAATTTTTTTCTGTACAATCTTATTTTCAACTTACACGTAAGTATATAAAAGTGTATACATTTTTTTTAAATATTTTAATGTCATTGTGAAACTGCGATTTTTATAAATATTTTGAAAATGAGAATTAGATAAACTGAACTGTGTCTGATTTTTCTTATCTCGACGTAAATCGGGGGGGGGGGGTAGGCAACTCAAGGCTTCAAACAGAACTCAATGTAAAGAGGGAAGAAATGACAACACTCTTAACTCCTGTAGCATTTCCTTCCCTGCTTCTCACTTATTGAAGCTACAACGAATTGACCCGTTGCTTAAAAGCAACGTCTTTCGTCCTTGCAAGTTTAATACTAACTATCGGCGACCTTCCCTACTCATCTATGGCTATCTTCCTACAAAAAAAAAACTAGAACCCTATCACCACCCGTGGTTCAATGGATTTTA
Organism: Sepiola atlantica; assembly: GCA_963556195.1. Classification (NCBI taxonomy): domain Eukaryota; kingdom Metazoa; phylum Mollusca; class Cephalopoda; order Sepiida; family Sepiolidae; genus Sepiola; species Sepiola atlantica. The sequence continues at coordinate 11,716,014 of OY744515.1, forward strand.
TCTTAAAAATAGCTTCACTTATGTAACATTGTCGGTAACATTTGCATAAAAGTTACAGATTTCCTATCTGTTGCCTTGACCAACCGCCACCCAGAATTCCATCCTCCTCCTCCTCCACCCTCCACAAAGAGTTCTGGAAACAAAATTACTACACATTCCCACAATAAAAAAAAAAGAAAAGAAAAAGTCTCTCTTGTAAGATTTTACACATCATCCCCTTTTTAAGGTCTTGCCTGAGACCTCCACCAGTAAATCTTGTTTCCTTCTAGACCCCCTAATAAACTGGGTCTACCGGGTCGCTGTGGCCCGCAAAATCGACAGAACAATTGTTCCTCTTCAGGTGGTGCAACAACTAAGCCCACACAGTCAAAATAGAACCAGTCATCACATTGATCGCAGGCAATCATATATCTGGAATCTTCAGGCCTGTTGCAAGCTGGACAGATCCAAATTATAGTTTTCTCAGCTTGATAATACTGGGTTAGCTTTGTGGCGTCTTCAGCAGCATTTCCATTCCGATTAAAATTATTACGAATCGGAAGCAAAGGAAGATTTTCTTTTTCCTCAGCTTCTGTTTTATTCAACTCTTTTCAACCGGCGCTTTTTTCTTCTTTTGCTGTTATCTGTGCAGCATTTTGCCGCTTTTGTTCCATTGATCATTTTTATTGTTACTGCTGACTCTACAATAACCATATTTCTTACTATTATTTCTATTACTGTTATCAGTAGAAATTTTATATTCTGGTCAGACATCATTGATCTTAACGACGGAAGATTGAACAGTGATAATAGCAGGTGTAGGTTGGCAGGTTCGTGTACAAATATAAGCAGTTGAACATATCAGTGGTTAACAACTTCAGGAGTTTTTTCTGTATTTCTCAGTGTGGTTGTAACCTTTTTTCTCACTTTTTCGGGCACCAGATCATTCAACTTCATAATGGATCTAATGTTTTGCTTAGAGAGAATCTCAACCGCCTTTTTGTAGACTTAGTGTTTGAGTTCTTTCTTACGAGCTGCAACAGCTCAGACTAAGGTTTTGTTTTCAAGTGTTGCTTTGCAATGTACATAGGCCTGCCTTCAATGCTAACTAATTCCTCCACATAGCTACAACTCGTCATTGCATTCGACAGTCTGAATGGCATTACATTTGGGGTAATCGTGCTTCAGCCAGAGAGAGAAATACTTTATCTTCTCGGATACAGACATCCTGGAAGGATCAGCAAGAACATTAACATTCTGCAAAGGTCTCGTCTTCTGACTTTTCCTCTAACCCCACAGGAGGTACCCTGGGGTCCAGTAGCGTGGTGGGAGGTTGATGGCCGTAGGGGCCAATCACTGATTTGGTGCCCCCCCCCCCCGAATATGAGCGACGAAGTCACGAAAAAATGCAGCTGGGGGTCTGGGGGGCGCTGGAAGCCCCCCAGTGGGGTACGGGCGTAGCTCCGGAAAATTTTGCCATTTTAAGGCCTCCAGATGCCCCCGTTGATGCATTTTTTAGCACTAAAATGCATTACTGTATGTTAAAGAATTGCCTTTCTCTCGAGTTTTTTTGGGGCATTATGGAACAAAAATCATCTTTGGGGGGGGGGACAATTCCCCCTTGGAGCCGTGCCTGCCTGATGGTATTAACTTCTTCTCCCCCTCCTCTGTCAGCGGTGCCCACCATGGTTGGGCGCTGTGGAGAAAATTTTGATCTTCAAAATCCCAGATGGCAGGAAAATGGCCTTCCAGACTTCTTTTTTCCCTAAATCTGCTCCAATAAACAGTGCTAAATTCTAGTATTTGATCATTAAACTTGTTTTATGACATGTCGAGAAGAAAGGTCAGCTAGAGGAGAGGTTTGGATCGGAGAGCGAGTCACTCACTGTTGTATTACACTAAACATGCAATCCAATATCAACAGCTTGGCGAAATTAATTATTAATGTTGCAATACAGGATGATTGGTCCCATGCCATTCTCTGAAATGGAACAAATTTGTGTTTATTAAGGTCTTTATTTTAAATTTTCTTGGGTCTCCTACGAAGGATGCGCCCCCTAAAACCCCATTTTGGCGCCCCCCCCAGAAACCCGTCCCCCCCCCCCCCCCTGCCACCACGCTACTGCTGGGGTCCACCTCTCAATGTACCGCGATCTCCATTCAACCAAGAGCCACTCTGGAGTTGGCCTCGAAGAGAGACACCTTTTCCACCTGATCCATCATATCCTTTACTCCGGTTAGTTCTGCTGAACTGGTTGAACTGGTTGCCCTTTTGGAAGGTCTCAGGTCTATTGAACAGAAAGCTCAAGTTGATATCACTGTGGCCATGAACAGTACGACTAGCTTTGTTAATCCGATTGATCTCTGTATCGACATTGCCACCACCTCGGTGACACACATTTCCCTGTCCAAATGAAGAATTTTCTTCAGTGCCCCACTGACCCAAGCAGGATTGTTGACCTGTTAGAGTACCATGGGAAGCACCTTTCTATTTTCGCCCACCAAATTTCTTTCTGTGCTGCCTCTGTTTGAGGAGCTGACGGTTTTCGTTTTCCAGGGTAGATTTCCAGCAATTTAATTTCTTTGTGGTGGATTTCATTAATGCCACACAATTCTCAAACCTAGTGAGAAAGTCTTTGAAGCTTCTCTTGTTTGTTCCAAATTCTTTTCCACTGAAATGTGGCCTCTTCAACTTCAAAAAAGGGTTCCACCACGAAGGATGAATGGGCTGTTGGGTTAAATGGGAAGGATCTAGCTGGTCCTGGGGTACCAGCTGCTTCCTGACTTTGGAGGTTGAATGTCTGGTCTACGTTGGGACTGTTGTTTTTTCGAAGGGACCACTGGAGTTTCTCCTTTGCTTGTTTTCTGCAAAACATCCATTCGCCACCGTACATCTCTCTTAAATCCGAAAGAGGCCGGAAATAACTTGGCCAACACTCCAGACTCCTCCTCTGCAGCCAGTTGGTCCTCCATTCTCCATAATACTCCCTCTAGGTTCTCCAGCCATCCTTCAATATCCTTTTCAAAAGAAGAAAACACTTTTATCGACACATGTTCCTCCTCCTCTAAACCTTCTATGGTTGACTTTATCTTCTCTTTGGGTTGTCCATTTGGAGAAGGGCAAGTTCCCGTGTCACAGTAACGTAAAATAAAATTCTTTTTCTTTTTTTTTTTTACAGTTCTGTAAAAAAAATTTTTTTATTCAACGCCTTCCTTTTTTTTTCTTCCAATTTTATAGAATTCAAATGAATCAATTTCGTTTCAAAGTCTTTGCAAAATCGCAGTTAAAGTGTACTTTTCTTTCGGTGATTCGTTGCAATGTTCGTTAACACAACTTTGTTGAAAAGTTTGTTAACAGCAATTCGTTGCAATGACCGCGAACGCAACTTTGTCAACAGCAATTCGAAGGCAATTCGTTGCAATGTGTCGGATTTTCTTATCTCGACATAAATAGGGAGGGGAAAGGACAATTTAGGTAACTCAAGGCTTCAAACAAAACTCAATGTAAAGAAGGAAGAAAGGACAAAACTCTTAACTCCTGTAGCATTTCCTTCACTGCTTCCGGCTTATTGAAGTTGCAACGAATTGCCTTTATTTTACAAGCAACGTCTTTTGTCCTTGTAAATTTAACAGTAACACTTTAACTATCGGTAACCTTCCGTACTCATCCGTGTCTATCTTCATAAGACCCCCCCCCCTTACCAGTGGTTTAATGGATTTTATCTTATAAAAAGTTTCACCTATGTAAATTAGTGAGCTCTGTCGGTAACATTTGCATAAACTCAGCCGACAAAACAGTTATAGATTTCCTATCTGTTGCTTTGACCGACTGCCACACAGAACCCCCCCCCCCCCGTCTCCACACAGATCCTGGAAATAAAATTACTACACTTAGCATTAGTAATTTTCCAAGATTTCAAAAAAAAAAACATAAAATTATTGGGAAATAACTATCTTTATACATACTTTAATTTTATGCTTGTTTATTTTTTTAAATAAAAATCTTGTGAAATAATTTATACATACTTTAATTCTTTTTTTTTTATCTATATCGTTTATACACAATTTTTGTATCGCATTAGGTTGGAACGCAATACTCCTATTTAACAAAAAAAACTTATTTTAATTTGAACGATGTTTTATAAAAAAATTTTAAACGGTTATATTGAAGTTTTCAGCTTTAAGATGGCTGCCATTGAAACAACGTCTAAAACAAATTAGTTTTAGTTTTACAACAATTTGGTCCAATTAATAATTTAATGACCAAATAATACTGTAATAATATAATATAATCATTACGGTATGTTTGGTCATTAAATTATTAATTGAACCAAATTGTTATAAAACTAACTAATTTGGTTAAGATAATGTTGTTTCAACGGCAGCCATCCTAAAGCTGAAAACTTCACACAAAAAACCCGTAAAAACAGTAAGTTATAACAAGTTTCATCGTATATGTAAAATGCCGAAATGAAAACTCGACCGGAAAAATATAGTCGCCATCTTTATAACAAGGTCGAGAACGAAACTAGCTAAGGAATAACTGTAACTCAAGTTCATAGTTTTCTAGCTAAAGGACAGGGTATGAAATCGAATTATCGCTAGCTCCTTTATGGACTTTTTAAATAGAAAAACTTAACAATTCTTTGATATGACAGGTGCACATGAAAACAATATTTTCTCCTTTCAGTTTATGAGCATATAGGAGCTACTCCTAAACTAATCTGTAATAAAAGAATCGCCAAAGAAAGGAAAAAAAGACCCTTCTATGAATAAAAAATTATATATATTTATTTAAATAACCTTCACCGTTGGGTGTAGGTTGCCTGAAGTGAAGAAAGGAATAGTAATAATAAAGGTCGGCTGCCGAAATTTTTTTTGTTGGAGCAGAATATCTTCAAGTAAAGATAGCTTTGATCTGTGTCTACTTTACAAGAGCAGGAGAGAGGGTCATCGTCTTTCTTCATGGGTGTCTGAAAGTTCTCTGTCTGCCTTGCAAATCCCTAAAGGTAATCAGGGAGTCCGTAAAAAGTCTGGTCGAAATAACAACGTCCAGGAGTCTGGTTGGCCATCATGTGATTAAACAATCTCACTAGAGCTGGTCCCCACTGGAGGAAAGAAATGTCAATGTTTATGACGGCTACATCACCCCCTGCTTAGGCAGAAAGCCGACAGAGAAAAAATGTAGTCTTTTGCTCCGTGTAGCAGTTCCAAAGAACAAAAGGAAACAAATAAAAAAAAAATGTGAACTCAGTTTGCAGAAATTGTTTTTTTTATGAAAAAATGAGGAAAACATGGGAGGGAGTGATAAGGATGTATTTGAGAAAAAGGAAGGATAAATAAAGACCTGGTCAGATATAGGTTAGTTTGGAAGTCGATTTCTAAAAGATGGCCAACACAAAACAGACGTTAAACCCAATATGATGAAAAAAAGGTACTGAACCATCAATTGCTTCGCCTGTATTTATTATAATTGTTTTAAGTAAGCCAAAACTATTTCATCAAAAAGAAATTGATCCTAGTCCCCCCCCCACACCCAAATACAAAAAACAAAGTTACATACATTAAGAACAAGATTGCTAAATTTGATAAACATTTTCAGTTATGTATCTTGCTGTTTTATTTTTTGTTGACACTCTGGAGACTAAATTAATTCTTTATTTAAGGGTATTGCCCACATAAAGTGTAAAAGAAAAAGCAGCAAGATGCATAACATATTATCAGAAATAAATGCCAATGTTTACCATATAACATTTTCAAGTTTCAAGTATTTTTTATTAGGAACAGGAATTGTTTAATGTTGGATCCTTTAATGTAGAGTACAAGATCTCAAAAAGTTTATTCTGTATATAGAAAGAGTTTTGGGTGAGGTGAGATGCTTGTCTGAGATAGCCACTGTGTAGTAGCGTTGTAGCAGTCACCAATAGGGACTACTTTTGAATACGTAATCACTGTCCCTGTGAGCTGGCTTGTCCAATCAAATCACAGGGTGCAGTAATATCGTTAGTTCCTAAGGGACTACTTATGTCCCCTTAGGGTTCGAGGAAAAAGATCAGACGACCTCCTGGCACCAACTTGGACACATTGCAGAGCCCACCAGCAAGGAACGAGGAAACGCTCTCTCTCCTGCTGCCGTCGCCCACTCGACGACTACTACCAGGCAGCCCTAAGAACTCTTATATTCTTCCTCTTCTTCAGACGGACACCGTCCTACTCTCTTCTACCTATACCAAAAGGTATAGGTAACCTTGAGCTAATAAAACCCCTTTTTGTTATAGTTACAGAAATACTTTTTGTTGTTCCGTTTCTTTACGAGAAGATAAAAGGATAACCCCTTTCATCCTCCCACGCATCATCTCCTTACAGCGTTGCCGTGTCTGTATTCATCTTACTGGTCTATGCTTGAGATCAAGAAAAAACGAGAATCACCAGGTTCCAGTTAAAAAGACAAACATCTTCTCTTTAATTAAATAGACCGGTATTGTCTGGGCCTCCGGGTCTTTATTTACGTCGGTCTATCGGTTATCCGTCCTGTGCAGTTCTAGGAGGTGCACCCTCCCAGGCTTTGCCTTCTCACCCTTTGAGAAGGGGTTAGTTTATTGCTAATCGCCTGAGGCGCCTCTACTGGGGAATGCCGACGGGCTGCCCAGGCAATTTTTAAATGACCAGAGCGCCCAAATTCTCGGGCGCTGGTTTTTCAAATCCCACTTTCCCGACCTTGTGTCACATTTTACCTTGTGGGAGGAAGATAAATAGATTCTCTTCAATTAAATCAACTTTATTTAAGTTTAATTAACACAGAATAGAAACCAAAAGTTAGCCACACAAAAACATAAGACAGGTTGGTTCGGTCGGCAGGCATTGACTATATAAAGAAAGAGAATTGCGTCTTGGAGTTTCATCTTGTCCTTCAACGCCATAGCAAAAGACGAGAAGTGCAATATGGTATCTGATCGCAGCGATAACTCTCGATGCACTGTTTGTAAAAGGCACCAAATAAGCTTAGTCGTAAGTAGCTGAAAGGCGAACACTGCGCATGCAAACCTTTCAGCTACTGATGACCAAGCTTATTTGTGCGGTGTTCTACACAAGTTTGGACATGCCTATTTTAGCCAACTGAACCATGTACCAATCACTATGCAAGAAATTACATGTTTGTACAAAAGAAAATAGATCTTCATCATGTAACTGCTAGAAAGTCTGTGGTGAGGAGAGATGCTATTTGAACGAACGCCAAAAAAGTGACTGGCTTGAATAGCCACCCTCTTTCGTTCTCTGGTTCGTTTGGATACGCTCTCCTCTTCACTTCCAAAAGAAAATCAAGAGTGTTCACATGTTGATAGCTGCACCACAGCCAAGAAGGACAATAGGTACGTACTCGCTCCATCGCTGTTGGTCCGGATAAGCACGCAACGCAGCTTTCAAGTGGTGATGGAAGCATTCTATCATCCATTAAAAACTGGATGACAGCTAGTCATACAGATATGCTTTATCCTTAAAATCCTGGATAGTTCCTGGAACAGATAGGATTTGAACTGTTTGCCACGGTCAGCGGTAATAGTCGTGGAAAATCTGTAACACAATATCCAGCCCGATATTAGGCCTCGCAAGTTGAAAATTCACATAATGACAGATCCAAAGTATTCAGACGTGGTCTAAGGCTATTTGTTATTAATCAATATCCGAAGGTGATGACAGAGAATCGATAGAAAGGCAAAATAAGGTGTCTGCCTCTGCAGTCTATTTACCAGAAATATGTCGGATATCACTGGTAAATTGCAAAACAAAATCCAAGTGGAAATTTTTGCGAGGATAATATTTATCCGGCTTAAAACGCAGTGCAAACATAAGCAGATGGTGATTTGGGTAAATGACAAATTGACGACTCTCAGGTTAATGCTGAAAGTGTTTCACTGCAAGGTACATAGCCAGGAGTTCACGGCCATAAGTGCTATAATGTTGTTTTGCCAGTTTCAGCTATCTCGAAAAATATACAAAAGGTTGTAGTTGTTGGTGGTGCTGCTGTTGTAACACTGCACCTACAGCAGTGCCCAGATGCATCGACAATCAGTGAAAACTGGGCACCGTACGCATGATGTGCAAGTAGGATGTCTTCATCAGTTCTTCCTTCATTCCATTAAAAGCTTTCAGCTTTTCAGTGAAATCTACTCGTTTTTCTTCTTCCTGTTATGTAACAGGTCAGAAAGAGGAGACAAGAGTAGTGTTGAAACGATTAATCAGAATAAGGAATCGAAAAAATCTTTACTTTTTAGGAATCGGAAAAAATTGAGCCTAATTTCCAATTTAAAAAACCATTCTTTTAGTTTTTTAAAGTTAATTTTCCATTGCTCTACCAGCAATGATAAATATTTATCGTTTTTAAACTACCAGTATAACTAAAATCTATAAATCATAATAACATGAAAATACAGTGTAAATTTATTTTACTTGTGTAAAAAAAAAAATGAAACTTTGCATGAATTCGTCAGGTAACATTTAAAAGAATGCAGTTTATTTACTAGGTTCCGAAAAATGTTTATAAATTAGATAAAACATTTTTGTCAAGAAAAATACTGACAAAACATAATTTATGATTAAATTAAAAGTAAAATTTAAAAAATGTTTTTTAATTTGTTTTTAATTCATTTGTTTGTTAGGCTTTTGTCCATTTTTTAAAAAAATTATATGGTCCCTCAACATTGGCAAACCTTACAAGAGGTAGCCAAAAAGTGTGTAAAACAAAACTTGGTGTGAAGTTGAATTGGGTATAAATGAATTCAAAGATGTGCTTAGCTCTGTGCAAGAACACACTTTGGTGTCAGTTCTTCTTTGATTTTGAGTTTTCATGTTTAAACGGGTTGTAAAACAAAATTTCTACTGATATAAAAGGAAATAGAAGGCAATAAAATCCAAGACTAATAATAAAAATGATTCTTGGTTATTAATATTATTGAAATCGTTTGGGTTGTCAACATAAAAATGTAAGTACCTATATATATTTTTTAAAAACTATTTTAAACAAATTTAAAATGTATTTTTTTTTTCATTGGTTTTTGTTATTTTACTTTACGGGTGCAATTCTTTGTCTCATTTTGTTGTTGTTGGGGGTCTGTGTTTCATACTTTTTTTTAAATACTTACTATTTGTAGAGTTATTCCCCTTGTTTTCTGGAATTTCTTAAATAAAAAAAATAGTTTTCCTCCACTGTTTCTAATTTGATTCTAAATGAATGAATATTGCAGTAAGCTTTGTACCATAACCTTCTCAAAGTTATATTAAATCAGAATATATAAGGTTTGTACGTATATCTTTAGTATTTCTTGGAAGAAGAACTGTTCTAGAAAAACGATTTCTTTTCGTTTTCAAAAATGCCTTCATTTATTTATCGATCAGACATTAACGTTAATGCAATTTTGCTTTATTAGTCACAAATCCAATATGGATGCCAAATTTTTACTTTAACCAATTTTATTTTAATGTTTTACCCGAACCTAAATTCTTTTTTTTTTTTAAATTTAATAAGAAAGCGAAAACATGCTCTAATAACCCCCAAACTATATCTAAATCTAGGATGGAGGTTAAGGATGCTAGGAACAGAACCAAAACCCTATTTAGCCTTATCATGTCTTATTAAAAATTTGACTTTAGCATTTCGTTCTAACCCAATTAAAAAATTCTAATGTGTCATTTGATTTATTTTAGCAATCAAATTTGTTTATATAAATAAACACAGCATTTTGTGTTTATTTATATAAACATATTTGTTATGTTTAAAAATTATTTTCTAAAATAATAAATATAAAAAAATGTGATTGTTATGTTTATTTCTATTGAATAAAGTCTAATTCAATCTTTAAAAAAAATGTATGGCTGCTATTTTGAATTTAGGCCTACTAAACAAAAAAGTTATCCCCTAAAGTTTAAGATTATTGAAAAAGATTTTTTTAATAACTTTTCTACTTTTATAAGATTAAAATATATTTAAATCTTATATTTGTAGCATTAACTAGCCTTTTCACTTACACATACAAATACATTTACCAGAATTATCTCCTCTTTTGCGATAGTAGGTGGCTCTCCAATCATGATATCAAAATTCCTCCTCTTTCTTCCGGTTTCCCCTCCAGCACATGTGCGTATACACACACATTTTATAGTATGTAAGACATTTCCCTCAACTTACACACACAAACACACCTGTACACATCATTTTCAGACTTTACTGTATGCATTGTAAACTATGTACACATTTTCATGGACACAATCTATAAGCGAGTTTGTGAGAAATAAATGTTTTTTGCATACATTATTTTTTCCATGTTGTTTCTTTGTTTCATTTGTAATTGCTTGTATGAGAACATGTGTAGAGGAGAGACGCCGTCGAAGTGTCTGTTAACTCCTTTATATTTATAAGCCAATAGCATAAACTAGTAAGACACACTTCAAGATTCACATTGTAGAAAACAAATTTTGTGATAGTCTAATTAGAAGTGTATAGTGTACCACTACAGATCGGTACCATTGCACCAATGTTACACTTTTTATGATCTCTGTTAGGTGGCTATATACAATCTAAAAATAATGATTTAACAATTTATATTTAGAAGGAAGTAACTCTTTGCCCGTTGTTATCTCCCACAAGATAAACTGTATTTTGGGAAAGCACAGTTATGTCCCTTCGATTCTAACCAGCCGCCATTTTAGGACAAAACATTCATGGGCGTATCGCAAAATGATTACGTCCTCATTATAAAGTAAGTCTTCTTCAGTTGTTAATATACAATAAATAATTATTATTGTTTTATCTATACAGAAGCGTTTTTATTCAATTCATTCTTTATTTCTGTCTCTTATCACCCACAAATCACACATCACTTCAATCTCAATGACTTTTTATTCATTTTACTATGTAAAAACGTATAACAACAAACTGAACTCCTCTAAAAAGGCAAAAACAATATTAAAAAATAATTTTTGGGAGATAAATGTTATATAATGAAAGAGTGGAGATGAAATTTCAACAGATGTGTGGTAGCAAGCAGCAGTCCCTCTGCCATCTGGAATTTCGATTCTAAGCAGGGCCATTTATAGCGGACAGGTATAGCACCAAGTGGTATTGGGACTGCAACCCGGCTAACAGGATTCGGGTGTGTAGTATCTACATTTAGAAACGACAACGATGTTTACATCTGAGAGATAAGAGTATCCTTATTATCTCCCCTTACATTGGTCATTCTGTAATTATCTGTAATCTGTAATTATCTCCCTTGTATATTTCTCATGTATATATAAACGAGTGCTTACGTGTAACAAGCCTTTTACACACCAAGCGACCGACGAATTAATAACGTGTTTGTGTCTCTTTTGATCTCAATCCTTTTGCTTGTATTGCTTTCTTACTTTCAAGAATAACCACATCATAACAGGGTGAAAATCCGGGAGGAGTCCACATCAGGATCCGTTGTCTTCTAGTCGTCTCTGCCTCTGCATGTGGCAAGCAAAGATTTGTCAGGCACAGAATCACAAATCAACGGAGTGAACCTGACAACGTCGCTTCTGCGCCATTCCTTTGTATGTTCTGAGCCAAACCTTCCCTGACTTTGCATGCAACTGCTGCACCTTGCTGCTCTTGCTGTCGGGAGAAACATCTGCAAGTCCTGCAGGTTAACGAATAGCTTCAACCAATGAGGAGAATTTCATGTAAACCAGACAATCCTGAGGCACAATCTTCGTGAGCTCGATGCAGATGGCTGACTCACTTAACAACAATAACAACAACAAAAACAACAACAACAACAGTAGTCACTCTCCAATTGTGAGGTCTTGAGAGAGAAATAGTAGTCATCCTCTTTTCTTTTGAGATTTTTGTTTAAGAGAGATATAAAGAAATAAACTATGAAACCATAAAATTATAGTTTGTTGTTGTTGATATGATTACTTGCTGGTCGGCCACAAAGAATCTATTAAAAATGTCCACGACTATACATGGAAGGAAGATGGAGTTTATGCAGCAACTCTTAATTCTAATACTTAAACTGCTAAATATTATCCTGTGTTTGTGACTACACGGTGATGAATAAAGACAACAGCGTCTGACTACTTAGAAGAATTAAGATGGCATCAGATTACACATTTTTCATTGCTGTGTAACATAAAATCATGTTCTCAAATAAAATTCTCATTGCTTCAATCCACAGTTTCGTTTAGAGATTAAAAAAACATCTTTTTGGTTTGCATTGCAGGCATATTTTGCATACATTAATTGTCATAACTTCATCATTGAATGTTGCATTCAAAAATTTATTTTAAGTTTTGAGTTATCAATTATGAATATTTGATATTCAATTTTAGCATTTTTAGTTGCACACGGGCAGAGAATGTATAATTATTCTTTAAACACACGTGGCTAACCATTATTATTATTGCTGATAATATGCAAATGCGTCAGAAATAAAAGATAATAGAGAAACTGTTGATTAACATTAACATATAGTTTATTTACAGTTTACGACGCACAAAATTAAAGGACAATTAAAGATATATAATACATGGAGGTATACTAAGAAATATACTAAAATATACTAAGAAATATACTAAAATATACTAAGAAATATACTAAAATATACTAAGAAATATACTAAGAAATATACTAAAATATACTAAGAAATATACTAAAATATACTAAGAAATATACTAAAATATACTAAGAAATATACTAAAATATACTAAGAAATATACTAAACTATACTAAGAAATATACTAAAATATACTAAGAAATATACTAAAATATACTAAGAAATATACTAAAATATACTAAGAAATATACTAAACTATACTAAGAAATATACTAAAATATACTAAGAAATATACTAAAATATACTAAGAAATATACTAAAATATACTAAGAAATATACTAAACTATACTAAGAAATATACTAAAATATACTAAGAAATATACTAAAATATACTAAGAAATATACTAAAATATACTAAGAAATATACTAAACTATACTAAGAAATATACTAAAATATACTAAGAAATATACTAAAATATACTAAGAAATATACTAAACTATACTAAGAAATATACTAAAATATACTAAGAAATATACTAAAATATACTAAGAAATATACTAAACTATACTAAGAAATATACTAAAATATACTAAGAAATATACTAAAATATACTAAGAAATATACTAAACTATACTAAGAAATATACTAAACTATACTAAGAAATATACTAAAATATACTAAGAAATATACTAAAATATACTAAGAAATATACTAAACTATACTAAGAAATATACTAAACTATACTAAGAAATATACTAAAATATACTAAGAAATATACTAAAATATACTAAGAAATATACTAAACTATACTAAGAAATATACTAAACTATACTAAGAAATATACTAAAATATACTAAGAAATATACTAAAATATACTAAGAAATATAATAAACTATACTAAGAAATATACTAAACTATACTAAGAAATATACTAAAATATACTAAGAAATCAGTTTTAAACCAAAGAGTATGAAGTCCCATGACAATAAGAAAATGCATGTGTTGTTGGAGAGGTAGAAATGAAAATGTGTGCAAATACACAGAATATGTAAATTTACTTACAGGAAATTTCAATGTCACTCGGAGAATAGCATATGACAACATCGTCTGGTTCTTTGAGTATAGTCTAAGAGTCGGTTGACTTCATCAGAAAGATAACCTAACAAGCAAACCCGTTAGGGTTTAGAAAATGTGCCAAATATCAAAACTGGTTCGGACAACATCTGACAATTCTGAAAGTGTTGCCGAAAAGAGGCAGTCTCGTTTTCGAATTTCTTACCTCATGGGAAACGAGAGTACCAAATCTTGTGCCAGTAGCATACTCTCACGTTAAAACCAAGTATCTCCGAGGGAGATAACTCTGGCACAACAAAGTATTTTAAAATCCTAAAGTCAGCATTTTAAATTAAAATTTTCACTTTTATCTAGTAGTTATATGTTGATTTCACCTGATCCCCAAAAACGCTATTTTAAATATATTTTTTCAAAGAAAAAACATGAAAAAGCAAAACGATTAAATACACAAACATCTCTTTTGAATATCAATGAAGCATTATGACAATTATTGAAAACATGCTAGTGCACGCAAACCAAAAAGAAAATTGGAGTCGCTAAATTGTAAGTTAACCTAAAAAAGCTGAATAATCTATAATAATGTGAAATTCTTTAAAAAATCGAAACAAAAGCAAAAATCGAATAAATTAACACGTTTTTTTTAAAAATAATTTTAAAAGCTCTTGATCAATACATTATTCAGTAAAATTGAATTTTATGGGTGTCACAAAAACACACATTTTTTAGATCAATTTTTTTTTCTTTTTTTCAAGATAATTACTTATCTAGTGATACAATGTCAAATCTCATTCCGACACAAATAAAAACGAGTACTTCATTTTTTATTTTATTTTATTAAATTTCAAAGTTTTTATACCCATGTGTACATTATCCGGTGTGTCTCTAGTAGTGGAGCATTCAGAGAGATCATCTGTTTAATTGTGATGATACTAATGTTGGCTTTGACTAGAGTTATCTCTCTTGGTCAAGATCTAAGTTATATCCCCTGAATCATTACTTGCCAACTGAGAATACACTCTTCTATTTGGAAGTACAAGAAGACTTGCTCCATGAAAGTGCAGGATTCAGAATGGGGCTTTTATTTCTGGCTTTGGACGTGCTAGTTGCTACATCTTAGCATGCTTTTCATGGTTTCATCAAACCTCACTTTTGGTCACAGTTAGACAAGACTCCCAGACAGCTAGCCATCTTAGCATGATCTTTCTTTATTGGTTGCAGCTATCGTTCCCATATATATTTATAGGAAGAAGAGAGGTTATCATTAGCGTAGTTTCAAATTAGTTTTATTCATATCTTCACTTCACCAACAAACAAGAGACTATGAACATGTTTTTAAATTTAAGATTAAGAAGACATCCATAGCGCTTGCATTCGGACAAGCGTGTGCACAATGCACATCTGGTCGGGTATTAAATCCTACTATGCCACACGTGCCTTTGGGTTAATGTATTCAAACCAACTGCCTGAAAAGCAGGAAAAAAGTGTATAAACGGTTCAGTGGAAGTACTTTCCATGCAAAGTGTTCTGATTGAACAATTTATTAATCACTCTGTGTGGGAATGTAAGCTTACGCAAAAGAAAATAGTTCGTCAACATAATACTGCTACATTATCGTCTGCTTAGGCTTATAGTCGGTAAAAAAGATATGCTTTATTGATGGTAGCAGTTTAAAAGAATAAATGTAAACAAACATGCAAGTTGCAATAAGAGAAAAAAATAAATGTTCAGTTTGGAAAAATATCTGTGTTTTGCTGAAAAGAAAAGAAAGCAACCAAAGAAAAAATAAATAAGATTAAACTAAGTAACAAATAATACATTCAAAATAAATTGAAAATGTAATAACTCAAATATATAGTCTTGTAGAATTTTTTAGACCAATGGATGTGTCTGCAAGAGCGTGTAGTGGTGATTTGTGTTGGAAGACAAGATTTAAATGTCTCTGGAAATATTATCTCAGTAGACTAAGGAAGGTTGGGTGTTAGGGGTACATGGGGTTCTTGGGTGTCAGTGTTCAAAAAGGTTTGTTTATAGCTATTGACAGATACAGTCTCTTTTGCACCCCTAATGTCCAGAGTGAAAAATTTATCCATTCGCGAGAGTACACAATAAGGACTGGTGTAAGGTGGTGTGAGTGGGGATTTCACAGAGTCTTTTCGTTGAAACACATGAGGCAATGTCTTTAGGAACTGCTTATATAATACATTGTTCGTGAGAGTCTATCAGCAGAAGACTGTTAAAATAGCATCGGAGTCTGTCTATATATTGATCTGTATAAACCACAGCGGAATCAGAGGGGATCAGCATGTGCCAGGCAATGATAATGGAATTCCATAAACCAGTTCTGCTGGGGAATATCCTAGATCTGCCTTGATAGCAAAACGGCAGCCAAAGAGAACAATTGGTACATATTCAACCCATCGTTGAGGATCAGGATTTGCATGTAAAGTGGCTTTCAATTGACAAAGAAAGTACTCGATCATACCATCGGAAGCTGGATGATAACTAGTGGTTCACATGGACGGCGGCACCAGGGGGGGGGGCTGAAGCCTCCCCACTTTTTGACTCCCCCCCCCCCACTTTACGGTCATCAATAATGAAGTTATATATGCATGTGTTTAACCGGCCCCCCCCCCCACTTTTTAGGAGAGCCCCCCCCCCACACACACACACTTTTATAACTGTTCCGCCGGTCTTGGTTCATGTGTGTTTTATACCTAGAACTTTAGAAAAATTTTGAAATAGATGGGATTCAAATTGCCTACCATGATTGGTGGTAATTGTTGCAGGGACACCATAACCTGAAATCAAGCCACAGTTTTGGCAGAAATATCGCTCAAAGGAATGGCTTCAGGTCAATGAGAAAAACGAGTAATACAAGTTAACAGGCAGGAGCACTGGCGTAGCTAGGGGGGGGGGGGCGAGGGGGGCGGGCCGCCCCGGGCGGCACACCTGAGGGGGCGGCATTTTGAGAGGGTAAAAATAGAAAGAGAAAAAAATTTAAAAAAACAAAAGTTAACAAAAAATATGAAATTTTATACTATAATTTTATATAATAATAAATTTAAATGAGAACATTTGAAAACCTGAAAATGTTATGAAATGATAAAATCATTTTTATTTACTTTTTTGTCGTTGTTGTTAAAGTCCGAATTTTCGCCAAATAACATGGATGTATCAAGGAGAGAATAGTCCGATGTAGTTTTCTTTTCTTTGTCTTCATAATGTTATTATTAAGAGGGCGAGCCCTCCGAAGAGAAAAAACGTCTTGCATCGGTGCTTTTTTAAATCCGTGTGTGTAATCGCTCGGTTTTCAGAAATTTGTTGTTGTTAATAACGTTTCAACTCTTTTAAAAATAGTTTTAATATATTTTAAACAAATGTATTTATGAATGGCAAATAAGGCTATAAATTTATTTTTTGTGAGAGAACTGTCGCAAGGCATCAAGTCGGTTGAAAATTTACAAACAGATTTTTCGCGCCTTTTTTTCGGCAAAGTTATCAATGACTCTATCAAAATTCACTTCCTCGACAAGTTCCCTCTCTATTGAGAGGATTGCCAAGTCTGTAAGTCTTGTCTGGCTCATTGCTGATCTAAGGTAGTTTTTTATGAGCTTCAGTTTTGAGAAAGAGCGCTCACAGCTAGCAACGCTAATAGCTCTGGTGAGGAAAATTCTCAGCAAGATCACAATATTAGGGACGGAATCCCCAAGTTGGTATCTTTGTATAAAGTTCAAAAGTTCAAGAGGTCCATCGATTTTGTCTTTTTCTGAAGCTTTTACAACATACTGTAACCTCTTCTTTTCAGCAAAGAATTTCTCTTTTTCTATATCTTCGTCAAATCCACCAAGCTGACAATCATAATTATCATCAAGCAGATTTGACGGTATAAGAAAAGCGTATTTATTTGCAAGATTGTGAACTTGTTGAAATCTGCAAGATATTTCTTCAGTCAATCTGTCTATGACAGACAGCATTTCCCGTCTCAACTCAGTATCAAAACTCAGCGCTGCATCAGTCAATCCTTCACCATCCATTCGTTTCTTTTTGCGAATACGACGCTCCATGCTTATCCCCATTTCAGAGCAGAGTGTTTTTGACTCGTCTATTGCAGTGTCCACTATCTTTTCTCTATTCTGAAGAAGGAAATCTTTCAACGCCGTCAGCCTGACAGAACTTTGTTGCAGATCCAGCCCTTTTTTTTGAAGATATTTCTGGGCATCATTGATTTCTGGGAGAATAGTTTTCCAAAGGTTCAGAAATAAAAGAAACGGAAACGATAGTACCGAGTTAAGAATTAAAGATGCATCTGATCTTGTGGTTGCATTTTCTCCTTCTTTTCATACTTAAAGGGGAACTTTCATATAAATTTTTATCGAATAGGTGCGAAAAGAAAGTTGGATATTTGGGTGTATATACACCGACATCAAAGAGGAAATAACATTAGATGCGAAAGTTTGAATTCATTAATTTTATTACTGTCCAAACGTTTGTTTTTGTAGCATACTTTTTATAACTCCTTGTAAACTTTACAATTGCTAGCTGGGGGATCGGACAAAATCACCCCGGGCAACCCCCACCATCTACTTAAAACAAAAGGAAAACAGATAAAATCTCAAATGAATAAAAAATATTAAAAATCAGTTTTCATATTTTAATTTTAATTTAATTGAATTTAGGAAAATTAGATACCGTAGAACTAATTTTCGCAAGGTATGAAAATTAAGAATAATGTTAACTTAATAATAATGAACCAGTTTTCCTACCTAGCAAAAAATTTTCCATGGACGAATTATCCATGGGCGAATTATCCATGGACGAATTTTCCGGGCACCCAAATGCCGGGGGGGGGGGGGGGCGGCAAATTTTACTACCGCCCTGGGCGGCAAAAGGTCTAGCTACGCCACTGGGCAGGAGTAACCCTAGCATACAACTAAATAAGACTGTTTAAGAAAGGAAAAATATTTACGGTTTATAAAAAAAATTTACACTCATTTCTACTTTTCGTTTATTTTAAAAATAATCAATTATAGCCTTTCTGTTCGCCAAACTTTCAGCAAAAAAAAAATCGGTCATAAATAAAGCGACTCAATCATTTGTTTATTGTCGGATACAAATATGTTAGTTAAAAAACACATTTTATTTATGCAAGTCATTCTTGAACCGGAAATGACATCAGAATGAGGCTGCGGAGGGAAGTGTAAAAATTAACTCTCTCTCTCTCTCTCTCTCTCTCTCTCGCTCTACACCCACATATAGTAGTAGTTATGACATCAGAAGGAGGGGGGGTGAGAAATTCAGATTTAAGGTGTGTCGTGACGCAAGCGTTGCTCAATCTCGCGTTTTCTTGCTTTCTTCTTTATAGTAGTGGTAATGATTTTAAAAAATTTTTTATTTTAGCGAATACAGCTTCCTTTAAAACATTGTCGTTATTTCAATTTTGTTATTTAACGAAGGGAATTTGAGACGCTAAAAGCATATTACTAAGTGAATAGAACTTTTCTCATTGTTTTTACTTTAAAATTCTTAATTTTTTTTGAGTGGGGGTATTTAAAACCAATTTTTTTCTTTCTTTTCTGTATTCTCCCCAAAAAGGAGCACTCTGGATCGGGACAAAAATTAAAATTACCTCAGTTTAGAAGGATTTCTCAATCACTGACCGCAGTATCAAAACAGATACTACACTTTGCTCCTAGCTTGAGGAGGCAAAAACGGAAGATTACGCAAGTTATTTTAATAGATAAACGAAATATATACATTTTTAAAAATGTCTATCCTACTCTTAACTAGAATCATCTCAGTCACCACAATACCACATTTACTCATAACCATATATTTGTTTTTGCTTTATTGAACAGGTTGTAAACTTTCGTTCATTTTATTTGTTTAGGAACGTTAACCAAACACTTAACCGGTAAATAAAGGTGGTACTGGTCTAAGGGTTGTAACATCCATCGGAACAAATACTAAACTTTGAATTATTTACTTGCAGAAAATATGAAAAATTACATTCAAAACAAATTAGACACAAGACCTTTAAAAATGTGAGGAAATGGGTGTTGTCGCTCATCGTTGGTCTACAGTATTAAAAATGTCTATCCTACTATTAGCTAGAATGATCTCAGTCACCACAATACCACATTTACTCATAACACAAATTAGGCACAAGGCCATCAAAAGTGTGAGGTTGAGTGTCGTCGGTCATCATTGGCCTAAAGTAATAAAAATGTCTATCCTACTATTAACTAGAATCATCTCAGTCACCACAATACCACATTTACTCATAACCATATATTTGTTTTTACTTAGCAAACAGACTTTAGAATGCTGTTGGGGTTCCTCAGGCGATTAGCAAAAAGCTAACCTTTTCTCAAAGGGTGAGAAGATAAAGCCTGGGAGGATGAACCTCCTAAAACTGCACAGGACAAACCCTAAGACTGGCGGAATCAAGGCTCGAACACCAAAATGGTACTGGTCTAAGTGTTGTAGCATCCATCAGAACAGATACTACACTTTGAATTATTTATTTGCAGAAAATTTTAATAAATTACATTCAAAACAAATTAGGCACAAGGCTATCAAAAGTCGGAGGAAAACGGATGTCGTTAGTCATCCTTGGTTTAAAGTATGACGTTTTATTTCAATTCTCGCGCAAAAATTAATTTATATTTTAAATAACCCAGCTAAGACATTTGTTGCTGAGCAAAGTTAGTGGAAGGTTAAAATAAAAAAACTAATTTCTTTGGGGGTAAGGTAAAATTGGCATTTTTCCTGTAATTTTATCAATAATTAAACACTGCTTTTAATGTTATCATCCAGTAATGGAGACTAACAAATCAGTCAGCATTTTTTTACATTGAAATTTAACAAGTCAGGCGCTTGGTTGTGATAGTGCTCTCTAGGCCTCCTTAATTTTAAAATTGCTCATTACTCCAGATAGAGCGGGTGTTTAATTAAAAAGTGTTCAATCTCCTAGATAGAGCAAGTGTATTTAAACACACCATTGCCCGAGATAAAAACAAAAAAAACTGATGTTCATGAAGCAGTTATAGTCGGACATTTAGGAAACAGTCAAAGCTGGAGGTTCGGGAAAGAGTTAGAGCCTGAGTTCTAAGAAGGAGTCAAAGCCGACGGTTCAGGTAGGAGTCAGATCTTGAGGTTCAGGTAGGAGTCAGAGCCTGAGGCTCGGGTAAGAGTCAGAGCCTGAGGCTCAATATCCTAGAAAGAGCAGGTGTGTTTAGATGCAGCATTGCCAGGGATGACAATCTGATGTTCGGGAGGAAGTCAGAGTTTTAGGAAACAGTCAAATCTGTATGTTCAGGAAAGACTCAGAGCCTGCGGTTCAAGAAGGAGTCAAAGCCAACTCTTCAGGAAGTAGTCAGGTCCTGAGGTTCAGGTAGGAGTAAGAGCCAGAGGTTCGAGAAGGAGTCAGAGCTGGGGTTTGTGAAACAAAAAAGGAGAAGAAAAAGAAAAAGAAGGAAGAGTCGGCTTCCTTAATTTTAGAAGTGCTTATTATCCTAGATAGAGCAGGTGTGTTTAAACACAGCATTGCCCAGGATTAAAAAACTAATGTTCAGGAATAAGTCATAGTCAGAGGTTTTGGAAACAGTCAAAGCTGGAAGTTCAGGAAACAGTCAAAGCTGAAGGTTCAGGAAACAGTCAGAGCCTACGATTCGGGAAGGAGTCAGAGCTTGAGCCAGGGCCGAGATTCTGGAATGAGTCAGAGCCTGCACTTTGGGAAGGACTCAGAGCCTAATGTTCTGGGAAGGATTCAGAGCCTGAGGTTTACGAATGAGTCAGAGCCTGAAGTTCAGGAATGAGTCAGAACCTGCGGTTGGGGTAAGAGTCAGAGCCGGAGTTTCAGGAAGGAGTCAGAGCCTGGAGTTCAACACTGATGGTATGTTACGGAGTCCGAGTTGCATGTTACGGTACGGAGTTCGAGTTGCATGGTATAGGAAGGAGTCCGAGTAAAATGGTATGGGAAGGAGTCCCCATTGTTAGCACTAGTATTTATATTCATATAAAAAAAACGTTTCAATCGGTGAATTTAAAGAAAGAACAAATTATGCTTCCCCATTGTTAGCACTAACAATATTAATATAAAATAATGCCTTAATCAGTGAATATAAAGAGTCCTGATCGACCTAGGTTATTTCATCTAACATATACAGACATGAATGAAGTAAATAGACCCCTTTATTATCATTAATAATGAAGACAAATATGGTACTTTTAATAGAAATATGTTACATTTTTGTACCGGGTAATGGGGAGAAGTGGTGAAGAGGTTAGGGTAGGCGGGAGATAGTGTATCTGGGGTAAGTTGGCGACCGGTTATGTGACAGATTTTGCTCCTGGCAACGATGAGAAGGGGTGAACCTGAGGAAGGTGACATGGACGAGACAGCTTTGGACAGGGGCAACAGGAGAGAGGGGCAATGGAGAGAAGAGTGATCCCCGAGCAACGCCGGGTAGCCCTGCTAGTCTTAAATAAAGCACAAATTACTTATTTGTTTTATCTAAAATTTGAAATATTGTTTTTTACACAATAACAAGTCTGTATCACATAAAATTAGAATCATATTCACAGTTTTGACTGTAAATCAATTTGGTGACTGAATTGGGATTCTACCTTAATTTCCTTTATATTATTGTGATTATATAAACAAAAAAATGTAATTAAAATTAGAGGTGGGACGTAATGGGTGAAAATTTCAGATTCATGCGAGTAGTATTTTTTTGTGTTCATTTATACATAAATAACACTAAACAATCAAATATTTTGAAAATTTTGCAAAGTTCAGAAGGTGCAGGCCAAAAATAGCCGTTTAAAAAATCCATCATTTTTCGGTGAAAAAGTGGTTTAAAAAAATAAAATATTTGACATGTTTTAAGTCACCTTTTCCACCATTATCGTCTGGCAGCAGCGAATCAATTTGTTGAGACGTACATTGTATGTTACAATAAGGTAAATAATCGGTTGTTTTTCAAATTCAGAATAAGATTGGTACGCAAATTCAATTTGGTTAGGTTTTATTTCAACCATTCTTTTTTAATTTTCATTTAAAAGCAAAATTTATAAAGTTAAAAAAGCAAAACAAAAATATTAATGTTCATTTACGGGCATTACAACAGCAAAAGCATTGAAATATAATCATTTTAGCAAACAAAAAATAAAATACATTGTTTTTTTTTTCTTAAAATATTCGTAAAATTGCATAGTTTATAAATGATATCATCAATGGAAATAATTTTTTTTTTTAAATTGAATTTTCAAGTTTTGTACTTCATTTTCTATATGTTTTTATCTTAAAAAAATACTTATCTAAATAAAATATTAATTCATAAATATTGGAGGGGGGGCTTATATCCCTGGTATTGATGTAATAAGAGTTTTTTTTATCTAGACCCCCAATATTTTCAGTTATTTAAAAATAGTCCCCACACAGCTAAAATCAATTTTTAATCGACTACTTTGTCAAAATTTTAATTTTTTTTTAATTCCATCATGCCTTTTTTATTAACTTTTATTCAAGACATTAAGTCATTTTAGAATTTAATAAAGATAGATGACCCAAACCCACCCAATTAACTGTGGCATAAAAATAGATGCAATGGAGTTCAAAATAATAATCAATTGCTAATTAGAATAATTATTATCTATTGTCTAAAAGTAAGAACTACAAGAGTTAGATTACAAACATAATACTGAGTACCTGCATGGTTACGAATGACACCCACTTTTAGAGGTACCAGATACTTTTTAGAATATCGAATTTTTCCCTTAAAGGACCTCCCCCCCCTCCCCCTTTCGGTATATATTAGGACAACCAATGAAAACGGAATTACCTCCCTTGAACCATTTCGGGAGTTAAGAGTTATCGCCCTTGAAATTGTCGGCTGGCCAGAGAGAAAGTAAACAAAGATCACAGCATCAGACACTTAATATGTCAATCGCGTCCAGCGGCAAATTAATTCATTATTTAATTCTGTGTTCAGTTTTAATAAATCTGTTAAACGTTTCTCTTGATAGTTCATCCATTTATTTACAAGTTATTATTTATTATAACCTAAATTACGAGGTTATAAAAGTATACATGTCGGTTAACGTTGATCCCTCCCTGATTGAACAAGTCCATATAAGCAGTGTTGGCCCACAGACATGTGGAGAGAGGTCCTTCATGGACAAAGGATTGCTGTCGCTTTGTTAGAAGTTATGAACACTGTCATCTAGTTTTCAGAGCTGCCAAATTAATATACCCAACTAGTAACTTCAGTGAATAACTTCCAGTTAAGCTCCCATTAGAGGGTTTTACAATCATCAAAATTCATTCAATTCTTTTGGAATCTATATAAGTTTGTGTCCCTATTTACTTTCCTCATCACGAGGGCAGAATTAGACACAAATGCGGTTTTTTAATGTGACCAAAATCCAGCTCCCTTAAAAGGGGCACTCTGTATTGGGACAAAAAATGCCTTAGTCTAGAAAGATCTATCCTTCACTGACGGAGGACAGAAAAGATGAAGTATAGTATCAGAACATATACTACGCTTTGCTCTTAACTGAAAAGTTCAGGAACGTCTCATTAAAAAAGTAAGAAAAATGTCAGCGGGAGGGGGGGTCATGCTTTTTTTTTTAGGGGCCATTCCATTTTAAAAAGTAAAAAAACGCAGGCCTCAAAATACTTCAAGGCAGTCAAAAAAAAAAGAAAAAATGGTGGAAATCAAATGAAAATAGAATGAACACAGTTGCCGGCTTGATTATAATTAAAATAAAATAAAATGAAAAGAAAGAGTTGCTTCCCTTTAATTTAATTAATTATGAACAGTAAACGTTAGAATTATTTTTTTTAAAGTAGAAAGTATTTTAAGGACTTCCATGATGCTTTGTGTTAAGAAATTACTGTCCAAAAACAAAGCTCTCTCTCTCTCTCTCTCTAATTAATTATTCCTCTAAAGCAGTGGTCCCCAACCGGTGGGCCGCAGACCGGTGCCGGTCCGTAGACCAATTGGTACCGGGCCGCGTAAGAAATACAGTTTAGAAATATAGTTTGCATACATGTGCGCAGTTTTTAAAGCTCTTTATCTCAGTTTGTACGCTTTGTCATAAGATTAGTCATACGCTTTGTAAGCTTAGTCACTAGTGTTCTCATTGACTTGGTGTTCTAGTAATGTTAAAATGTTCATGCACTTTATATTCGTTTTCTGGTGTACCGGTATTTTATTTTGAAAGGAATGTTTAAAGTAAATTTTTAATGTAAACGTTTTAATGATATATTTATTATTATTTCGAGGCTTTTATTTTCATGTTATGTTGTTGGTACGATGCTACATGTAAGTTGCAAATAAACAATCTACCCCCGGGCCGCGGTAAAATTGTCTAACGCTTACCGGTCCGCGGCAACAAAAAGGTTGAGGACCACTGCTCTAAAGGACTATAATAACAACTTTATTGCTAATAATATAATAATTATCTCTGTTCCTTTTATATTGTGGCCTTGCTCTCTCGTTCAGAAACCAGATACCGTCATGTTCGCACTTGAGCACTTTTCTGTCATTACGAAAACCGACGCCAACAAATGTTATATATTTTGCACAAGAAATTAACATCCTTCTCTGATTTCAATACCAAAGAAGATGTTTTAAAGAATGCTTAATGTTGTTATAATTTTTTTTTTTTTTTTACTTTTATTCACCCGAAACAAGACATATTGCCACTGAAGTGGAAGGGGCTACTATGATAGGAGTCAGATTTATAGGGGGAAACATGGGTGGAAAGCCGGGCAGCAAGATGCTTTTTCAAGTGAAGAAAGGTCATTAGAGCACATTCCGTGGAAGTACTTGTAAAACAAGCACAGGAATGGAATACTGCGGCGATAGGACAGGAGCTGGAGCTTGGTAGACAGTGCGTGAGTTTTTAGGTTAGAAACTCTTTTTTAAATCCTGTCCAAGAAAAAGAGGCTAATGGCTGGTACATCCTGTCTAAGAAGGAGAGGCTAATGGCTGGTACATCCTGTCTAAGAAGAAGAGGTTAATGGTTGGTACATCCTTCCAAGAAGGAGAGGCTAATGGCTGGTACATCCTGTCCAAGAAGGACAGGTTAATGGTTGGTACATCCTTCCAAGAAGGAGAGGCTAATGGCTGGTACATCCTGTCTAAGAAGAAGAGGCTAATGGTTGGTACATGCTGTGTAAGAAGGAGAGGCTAATGGCTGGTACATCCTGTCTAAGAAGAAAAGGCTAATGGCTGGTACATCCTGTCCAAGAAAGAGAGGCTAATGGTTGGTACATCCTGTCCAAGAAGGAGAGGCTAATGGCTGGTACATCCTGTCTAAGAAGGAGAGGCTAATGGCTGGTACATCCTGTCTAAGAAGAAGAGGCTAATGGTTGGTACATCCTGCCAAGAAGGAGAGGCTAATGGCTGGTACATCCTGTCTAAGAAGAAGAGGCTAATGGCTGGTACATCCTGCCAAGAAGGAGAGGCTAATGGCTGGTACATCCTGTCTAAGAAGAAGAGGCTAATGGTTGGTACATCCTGCCAAGAAGGAGAGGCTAATGGCTGGTACATCCTGTCTAAGAAGGAGAGGCTAATGGCTGGTACATCCTGTCTAAGAAGGAGAGGCTAATGGTTGGTACATCCTGCCAAGAAGGAGAGGCTAATGGCTGGTACATCCTGTCTAAGAAGGAGAGGCTAATGGCTGGTACATCCTGCCAAGAAGGAGAGGCTAATGGCTGGTACATCCTGTCTAAGAAGGAGAGGCTAATGGCTGGTACATGCTGTGTAAGAAGAAGAGGCTAATGGCTGGTACATCCTGTCTAAGAAGAAGAGGCTAATGGTTGGTACATCCTGCCAAGAAGGAGAGGCTAATGGCTGGTACATCCTGTCTAAGAAGAAGAGGCTAATGGTTGGTACATCCTGCCAAGAAGGAGAGGCTAATGGCTGGTACATCCTGTCTAAGAAGAAAAGGCTAATGGCTGGTACATCCTGTCCAAGAAAGAGAGGCTAATGGTTGGTACATCCTGTCCAAGAAGGAGAGGCTAATGGCTGGTACATCCTGTCTAAGAAGAAGAGGCTAATGGTTGGTACATCCTGCCAAGAAGGAGAGGCTAATGGCTGGTACATCCTGTCTAAGAAGGAGAGGCTAATGGCTGGTACATCCTGTCTAAGAAGAAGAGGCTAATGGTTGGTACATCCTGCCAAGAAGGAGAGGCTAATGGCTGGTACATCCTGTCTAAGAAGAAGAGGCTAATGGTTGGTACATCCTGCCAAGAAGGAGAGGCTAATGGTTGGTACATCCTGTCCAAGAAGGAGAGGCTAATGGCTGGTACATCCTGTCTAAGAAGGAGAGGCTAATGGCTGGTACATCCTGCCAAGAAGGAGAGGCTAATGGCTGGTACATCCTGTCTAAGAAGGAGAGGCTAATGGTTGGTACATCCTGCCAAGAAGGAGAGGCTAATGGCTGGTACAACCTGTCCAAGAAGGAGAGGCTAATGGCTGGTACATCCTGTCTAAGAAGAAGAGGCTAATGGTTGGTACATCCTGTCCAAGAAGGAGAGGCTAATGGCTGGTACATCCTGTCCAAGAAGGAGAGGCTAATGGTTGGTACATCCTGTCCAAGAAGAAGAGGCTTTGTAGAGATATAAGATACTGTCAGGTGTGAGACTTGTTCTATCCCGGTGGAAAGAGCCTATCTTCTTTGCAGCAGACTTGGCAATATCTTCTATGTACTTATTACTACTCATATCTTCTATGTACTTATTCCTACTCATGTTGCCTAAGAATGTCAGTTCGAGGAGTTGAACCTTGGACATCTGGGAAGGGTGTTATCAGACATAAAAGATAACATGGTTGGAAAGATCTTTTGTAGTTTCTAATGGAGAGGAGCTTCGTCTTGGTAGCATTAAATGTGACCATTCATTTTTTACCCCTTTCTACTATAGACTGGAGGTCATTTTCTAAGGATTCAGCCATCACCTTGCATGCGTGGGCATTTGATTTGCCCTCATACTGGGAAGAGAGCTTGATGTCATCAGCAAATACACCTATCTCAGAAACGATTGTATTGAGAGAGGAAATATACTCATCTCAGAAACGATTGTATTGAGAGAGGAAATATACTCATCTCAGAAACGATTGTATTGAGAGAGGAAATATACTCATCTCAGACGCGATTGCATCAGGGAAGTAATTTATGAAAATCAGGAATAATATAGGTTCCAGTATCGACCCCTGATGTACATCAGCATTGATGTGATATTGTTTAGATGTATGGCCATTGAGATCTTCCATTTTAGCTAAGAAACATCTGATTATATTAAACATTCACTCAGTAATACTGTATGAGTTGCTTTACCTGAAAAAACATTCATGTCAGACTTCATCAAAGGCTTTGGAGATATTGAATGCTATCATTCTAGCCTTTTCTGCCTTATCCAGTGTGTGGTATATACATTCAGAGATGACCGTCATTATATTGTCAGTAGAAAATTTATACTGTTGATCAGAGAGAAGTTTAATATTTTCTAGATGATTAACTATTGCTAAATTGATTAAGGATTCAAAGATTTTAGCGAAGAGTGGGAGGAGACTTGTGGGGTAATAATTTTGTGGGTCAGTTCTTTCACTAGAATTTTTTAAAAACTGGTATCACAGAGGCACTTTTCCAGCTAGCAAGAATGTAAGATTCTGCAAGGGAGTTTGGAAAGTATAGAGGCTAGTTCAGCATTGCTGTATAACCATAGCAAGGATAAGATCTGGTTCACATGCTTTGGAGGTGTTGAAGTTTTTTTATAATAGTCAGGACACAGCAAGGGATGATGGTTAGATCATTGAGTGTGGTTTCCGTCTGTTACACCGGCCGTTCTTACACAGGAGAAACAACACCGGTTGTCACTATAAATAGTGCGAGACACCAGAAGACAAAACACAGTCTTGTAACTGTCGTTCAGTCGCTTTCTTGGCTTTTTGGCCAAGATCAAAGTGTAGTATCTGTTCCGATAGATACTGCACGAGACTGGTCCTGTGCAGTTCTAGGAGGTCTACCCTCCCAGGCTTTGCCTCCCCTCTTTGGGGAGGAGTAAGTTTATTGCTTACTGTCTGAGGCGCCCCTACCGGGGAATGCCGACGGGGCTGTCCAGGCAATTTTTAAAGATAATAGGTGCTCTCCCTCTGGAGTGCTGATTTATCAAAACCCCACTTTCCGACCTTGTGTCACATTTTACTCTGTGGGGAGTAGATAAATACCCAGTCTTGTAACTGTCTAGCCAAGAGCTAGTCACTTTCTTACTTTGTTAATACACTTGTTAAACCAACCCTCGACTTGACTTCCTTTATTTATTATTTACTGTGGAACAACTTCACAACATCGTCCATAGTGGAAACTAATTGATGATACCATTTATGGATGATGTGTCATGTGGCCTTTATGGTTCAGTACAAAAAAGTTGTTTAAATCCTATTTATTTCAGTCACACAAATTATTTAGAGTGAAATGGGTTACATCAGGGTTTCTGCTTTCTGAAACAACTTTATTTTATCATAAAAATGGTAAAATAATGTTTTTCTTTGCTTTTTACCCTTTTTCAAAAGAGAAGTGGTTCCCTGTCTCACTAGAAAATTATGAACTTAGTTATCACCCTTAACCTCGTTCTCGACTATAAAGATAGTGATTACATTTTTCCAGTTCAGTCTTTATTTCAGAATTACATGTGTATGATGCAACATGCTATAACCTAACTTTTTTTTTTTTTTTTACTAAAACCTGTTTTATAAGTAAAAAATAAGTTATTTAGGAGTAATGCCAAACCTCATTTCACTCTAGCAAATTTGGGTGACTGAAATAGGATTGAACCAAAAAGATTTTAAAGCAAACAGAAAAAAATTATAATAATACTAATTTTTCAAAATGAAATTATCTTTGGCTGTGAAAATCAGACTCAGCTAAAGAAGATTGTTCTCCTAAATCAGGGGCGGGCAACCTTTTCAGAGTGAGGGCCAGATGAGACTTTTGGAAGGAGATCGCGGGCCGGAGGGAAAAACCAAATCTCAGAATTACTATATTTTGTTTACATGAATAAATTGTACAAAAATTGCATTGAACACTCTACAAATCTGATATTTTTTCTCAAGAGACATCTGTATGTGATGTTATAAAAGGCACCGACGAAGAGTCCTTTTGGAATCATAAAAAGTAATGATGGGGGAAGTAGCAAGTTGATCCAGCATTCGTTTTGACACACCTCACATAAATTCTATGTTTCATGGCCTTTCCTCGTCTCACGTTTCCTCTTTGCCTCTCTCTTTCCCTTTTTCGATTTTTATCTCAGGCCAATGATTTGAAATTAATAGTTAAAGAAAAATGAAATATACATGCATCATCGCTCGCTAATATTTATACATTTTTATGCCACTGTAAATCTTAATTGAAACCTACTTTTACGTCTATGTCACAAAATGATATGAGTTTTACTGGGAGATCCGCGAGCTGGATTGCAATAATAACGTATAGCAGGGTGGCGGGCCAGACGCTAAGCCTTCATGGGCCGGATGTGGCCCGCAGGCCGGAGGTTGCCCACCCCTGTTCTAAATGATTATTTCTCATTGCACCATAAAACAGAGAAAAAAAGCCACTGTCAGTATTTGGAGTCCCCACAAGTAGGGGGATGCAGAGAGGACTGTGGTCATATTTTGTAACCTGACCGTCAAAAGGTGCTGAAGACCCTAATATTTAACTAACCTTGTGTCAAACAAGCCCTCCTGGAGAAACGAGTAAGTAAATTGAATTTAGTTACAGAAACTAAACGTTGTCTGGGAGCAATAAGGATACAAGTTCGAGTAAAAAAAATGTTTTTATGTTGGATCGAAGAATTTGTAGGAACGAATCTTGGTATTAATTACAAGATCTGTCCTATCAATATTTAATTATAGGATAAGTCTTGTAATTAATAGCAAGACATTAACTAAAATAGATGTTGGTAAATTTATAGGCTTTAACTTCCTGAAGGCACACTCGGCATTTCCTAGGAATAAACAAACCCTGAACTCCCTATTAAAATTTTTATTCTTATTTTTTAATTTCAATAATTTTAAGTTATAAATAAAATAAGCGTATTTCCTTTCTATGGTTGTTAAGCGTAACATGTTGTGTCCCCTCTGATCAAAATGAAATATACTTACCCAAATACCCTGGGTAATACACTTTCAGAATATATATGGTTATGGGCATCTACCTACTGAAACCTAGGAATTTGTGAACAAACAAACAGATAAGAACTATAACTTTATATATATAAATTACAGATGTTTTGTTTATTTTCCTTCTCATGATTTTGACATGTTAATTGTTAATATTTTAATTAACTAAATTGAACATAGCATTGGACAAAAAATACCCAATCAGAATGTGCGTTTAATCAGCCATTTCTAATCAACCAATGACAATCGCCGTAATGTAATTTACTAGTTTATGGTCTCTAATTATTTACTTTGCAATTAGTTTAGACATTACTCCTAAACTTAAAATCATGTTTTAGTAAAAAAAAAAAAAAAAAAAAAAAATAACAACATTATTTGGAGTATTCAGAGTACTATTCTAATCTTGGTTGTCCCCGAATAATCTAAATAATACAAATTATCAAGTCTCATTCAAAATATAATATGACTGGTACATGCGAAATGGTGATTAAAAACTGCCTTTTGGATACCTGAAGATGATAAGGGAGATAAGTATGAAATCATAATATATAACCAAGGGAAGTAACCCTGCTCCCTTTTCATGTTTTGACTCTTATCCTCATCTTTTTCGTACATTTCCACCCCTTATTTATGTGCTTTTGACACAATCTTCTAGAAATTTCCAACTTAAGCTTTTATTTAATCCAATAGATAGACTATTGTTATAGAAAATGTTATGAGTCCATAAGTCTGGACGAGCAAAATGTTATGACCGTACATACACAGGTTGGAGGAGGAAGTTTGTGAGACTGACAGAGTTTGTATTATTATTAGGAAGTATGTCCATATGCCAAAGTGTCGCCATATTTTAGAAGTTGTCTACATGCTGTTGACGCCAATAGCCAAAGGCTATCATAGATTTCATTTGTACACTAATAAGAAGTGTTGTATTGTTAAGAGTGACAACGATTTGTTAAGAAACTTTGCCTTTTTTGTGACTCTGTGTGTGGAAAACGTGGATGCGATTCTTTATATAAGTTTTAAGAACAGGTGGCCGGCTCCTGGAGAGACTGCGTTGCAGGAGCCAAATACTGATGATCAGTCTTACAACTAAGAAAGCGACACAGACAAAAATATGGCAATGTCAAACAAAAAATGATAAATGCACTTGAATAGTGCAAAAATAGAGATCGTTTGTATGGCACCAAAAAAGGTACAAAAATAATGGGAAGTGCTGGGTGACGTCACTGAGAACTGGAAAGGCAAGAAATGGCTGGGTGACATCTCTGGGAACTGGAAAGGCAAGAAAAGGCTGGGTGACATCTCTGGGAACTGGAAAGGCAAGAAATGGCTGGGTGACATCTCTGGGAACTGGAAAGGCAAGAAATGGCTGGGTGACATCTCTGGGAACTGGAAAGGCAAGAAATGGCTGGGTGACATCTCTGGGAACTGGAAAGGCAAGAAATGGCTGGGTGACATCTCTGGGAACTGGAAAGGCAAGAAAAGGCTGGGTGACATCTCTGGGAACTGGAAAGGCAAGAAAAGGCTGGGTGACATCTCTGGGAACTGGAAAGGCAAGAAAAGGCTGGGTGACATCTCTGGGAACTGGAAAGGCAAGAAAAGGCTGGGTGACATCTCTGGGAACTGGAAAGGCAAGAAAAGGCTGGGTGACATCTCTGGGAACTGGAAAGGCAAGAAAAGGCTGGGTGACATCTCTGGGAACTGGAAAGACTAAAAGAGCAGAAAACTGGACAGCAGGAAAAGGCTGGAAGAGCAGGAATGACATCACTGGTAACTTGACAGCAGAGATGACGCCACAAGGGGTTTTAGATGGACGTCCCTGAGGTATAATGAGATGCCTCAGCTAGGTCCAGTACGTGTAGACATGAACAAGAGCTGGATTGGCAGGAGATCGTTGTTGGGTGCAGGAAAGACAGTACATTGACAAGAACTGGCAATGCAGGATGTCGATGGGAACTGAAAAAAGGCTGGACATCAACAGAAACTTGAAAAGTCTGGACGTTGACGGTCCTGGAGCTGCGGGAAGAGGTCAGAAGGTGCAGAAGCAGGCATCGGGAGCTGCAGGAGGACGTCAGCAGGTGTGTAGTTACTATAACGATCGTGATGATGATTATGTTGATGATTACAGGCAGTCATTGTTGACGAGCTGTAGGAGGAGGTGAGAAGGCTACTGCTGCTGCTGCTAGATTGTAATTGTTGTCATAGGTGAGAAAGGGTGCCATAATGTCTAGCAAAGATTTGTGGAGAAATGTGCAGTCGGCGAAAATGGAGGAGACAGTGTCTCGTCTTGCATCGAAGCCAGGAGCAAAGCTCTAAATGAGCGGCTGAGTGAATAAACGCAATCTTTTTATATTGATTTGTGAGCTGCTCCTGATGCGATGCTTTGATGAGATCTGATTGGTCACCTGGAGTGACGAAATGCACAGGAAGAAAGAAACTGTGTTGGTTTCTGTTATTAAGCATCTGCTTTAATTAGGAGTCTTGAGTCATAAATGGGGTCGGCACGACAACGGCTAATATGTTCAAGGATCAAACATCCATTTTTTTTTACAAGTGCCAAGTCGTAAAAACAAGGTCTGCATGACAAGGCCCTGTGATAATTGATCGCATAAATTAGAAATGTAGTGAGGATGTGAAGATGTGTTGAAGTGAGGAATGCAAGTGTGTCTTTGTTGTGGTCGAAATCAGTAGTGCAAGTGAGTCT
Source organism: Sepiola atlantica (assembly GCA_963556195.1). Taxonomy (NCBI): domain Eukaryota; kingdom Metazoa; phylum Mollusca; class Cephalopoda; order Sepiida; family Sepiolidae; genus Sepiola; species Sepiola atlantica. Next base: position 11,749,536 of record OY744515.1, read on the forward strand.
GCACTGTTAAAAATGTTGAGTGCTAGTCGGTCTGAACTGTTGCTGAAGTCTGTGGCATGAGTGAGTCTTCGCCATGGTGTAAGTCATTAGTGCACGTGGATTAGCACTGTTGATGAAATCTGTGGTGCAAGTCAGTCTTTACCGTAGTTGAAGTCCATAATGCAAATGATTAATTTACTGCTTAAAATGATGAGTGCAAGTGGATCTGCACTATTGTTGGTGCGCGTTGTCTGCAAATGAGTTGACAAATTTGAAGAGATGGGTGCAAGTGGGTCTACACAGTTGAAAGTAATGAGTGCATAAAAGAACTGCCTGTTTGTGGAATGCAATATCATGGAGATGCTTCTCAGCTGAATACAAGATGGTCGTTTTCAAGTCCAATGTAAACAGATTCTTGTCGAGCCGTCCTCTTAAATAATCAAATTCTGCCCAGTTTCAACCATCGTTACCAATCCTCAAGCTTTTGTTCTCACCATCCACCTGACAAACTCATTAACCTTTATCCTTGAATGGCCTTTGGGCCTTGATAAGCGGTGACTCATTAGTACATAAAAAAAGTGAGTCTGCACGATTGTTGGCTGCGTTGCTTGCAAGTGAGTTTGCAAATTTGAAGAGGCGAGTGCAAGTGAATCTGCAGTGTTGTTACTGCATCATTCAGGCTGATGAGACTTCTTGTTGCAGGGATAATCAATGAACGTCCAGTTTTGAGTAATTTAGTTGCACACAGCAGCTGTACTCGTTTTAAACTGGCACAACTTCTTCCATAGTGTTGTCAGTGATGACTTCATTGGTTGATTTTCCGTGAATATTTTGGTGCTGGGTGAACGGCCGGGAAAGTTTGGTTATAGTATCGTTGCTGGAGAGTGGTAATCCTTGAAGGGTGACGTTGATGTTTGGTGAGCCTGAATTTTTAACAAACAGTAAGTTAATGACTCAGTAGTGTTGTCACTTGTTTTTGGCTGAGCTTTTGTTCAAAACCATGGTGGGTCAGGTCTGGACGATCTGTCATCTTCTTTTCTGACTGCCGTCAACGTCCAGACTTTTCAAGTTTCTGTTGATGTCCAGCCTTTTTTCAGTTCCCATCGACATCCTGCATTCCCAGTTCTTGTCACTAGTGATGCAGGCATGATTTATTGAACCCAGTTGGTACAATGGATAACAAGAAAAAGACTGGACGTTGATGGGAAAGGAACAGGAGTCAGGAGTTGCAGGAGGACATCAGCAGGTGCATCAGCAGGTGCACCAGCATGTGCATCAGCAGGAACAGGAGCTGCAAAAGGATATCAGCAGGAGCAGGAAAGACGTCGGCAGGAACAAGAGCTGCAGGAGGACGTCAGCAAGTGCAGCAGATGCAGGAGGGCGTGAGCAGGAACAGTAGCTGCAGAAAGATGTCAGCTGGTCCAGGAAAGACATCAGCAGGCATAGGAGATACAGGAGTAGGAACAAGCTGCAGATGTTGATGAGGCATGAATCGGTTGATAGCTGTAGTAGTTGGTGTGACGATAGTGATATTGATGATGTTGATGATGATAGGCAGTCATTGTTGATGAGCTGTAGAAGGAGATGAGAAGGCTGCTACTGCTAGATTGTCATCATTGTAGTGGAGAAAGGATGCCAAAATGTCTAGCAAAAAGGGTGGCACGACAATTGTTTCTGATTGGCTACAAGCAACCAATCGAAATTGAGCATTTAATCTACTCTGTACGAAGCATTTAAGTCAAGCAAATATTGAATGATTTAGAGATCGCTTCTCTGCGTTGTTGTTATTGTTGTAATTGTTTCTACTACTACTACTACTACATGGGTGTTTATTCACTTGTCACATGACCAAGTTGATAAGGACGTTAGTTAAGAGACATTCTAGAATGAATTCAATATGTGAATTCAATCCTTCATATCTCTTTTTACAAGTACATCTCAAAATTGGTTTAAAGGAAATGATAACCATTTTAAAAATTTTTTAACTTTTGTTCATTCCAAACAAGGCATAAATGGCTACTGTGATTAGGGGGAATATTTATAGGCGCATCCTAAGTGGGGAGTTAGGCAGCAAGATGTTTGTTCACATTACATTTAAATTTCTGCATGTTGGTACATTAGGGGAAACAGAGAGCAGAGAGGGATTCCAAAGGCTAGCATCCCGAGGAAAGAAGCTATCAGAGTAGAAAGTTTTCCGGCATCTGGGGACCTCTACAATGAAGGGGTGAGATTTTGCTGATTGATGGGTTGATCGGGGTATTTATGTTGAGGGGGTACAGGTGCAGTAAGTTCATCGGAGCACATTTCACTGATGTAAATGGACTCTTATGATGACAGAGTAAAAATATTTCATGATTGAAAATGGACTCTTATGATGACAGAGTAAAAATATTTCATGATTGAAAATGGACTCTTATGATGACAGAGTAAAAATATTTCATGATTGAAAATGGACTCTTATGATGACAGAGTAAAAATATTTCATGATTGAAAATGGACTCTTATGATGACAGAGTAAAAATATTTCATGATTGAAAATGGACTCTTATGATGACAGAGTAAAAATATTTCATGATTGAAAATGGACTCTTATGATGACAGAGTAAAAATATTTCATGATTGAAAATGGACTCTTATGATGACAGAGTAAAAATATTTCATGATTGAAAATGGACTCTTATGATGACAGAGTAAAAATATTTCATGATTGAAAATGGACTCTTATGATGACAGAGTAAAAATATTTCATGATTGAAAATGGACTCTTATGATGACAGAGTAAAAATATTTCATGATTGAAAATGGACTCTTATGATGACAGAGTAAAAATATTTCATGATTGAAAATGGACTCTTATGATGACAGAGTAAAAATATTTCATGATTGAAAATGGACTCTTATGATGACAGAGTAAAAATATTTCATGATTGAAAATGGACTCTTATGATGACAGAGTAAAAATATTTCATGATTGAAAATGGACTCTTATGATGACAGAGTAAAAATATTTCATGATTGAAAATGGACTCTTATGATGACAGAGTAAAAATATTTCATGATTGAAAATGGACTCTTATGATGACAGAGTAAAAATATTTCATGATTGAAAATGGACTCTTATGATGACAGAGTAAAAATATTTCATGATTGAAAATGGACTCTTATGATGACAGAGTAAAAATATTTCATGATTGAAAATGGACTCTTATGATGACAGAGTAAAAATATTTCATGATTGAAAATTTTACAAAAACAAACTATATTCCATTTTCTTCAGCGCTGAAATCGTTATTTGAAATAAATCCATTTCACTAACCCTAACTGCTAATCTAATTCATGTTTGCTAATTGTTTACGGTTAAATGGGTTTCAGCATTTTTCATTCATAAACAACTTATTTTTACTTAATTTAATCATGTTTTACTAAAACAAACAAATAGCATTAAAAAAGTTAGTTATAGCAAATTGACTGGTACATGCGAAACAGTGATTAAAACTGCTCTTAAGAAGAACATCCAATATGGATTCCTCATTATTTTTTAAGAAGGTGACAAGAGAGAAAAGTATGACATTCTAATAATTGCTATAACTAACTTATTTAATATCATTATTTTTTTTTTTTACTAAAACATGTTTTCGCCTGTTTGGAATCTCTCTTCTTTTTTTTCAATAACGCCTTTCCTGTATTGATCCTGGTTCTTCCCTAAACTCTTTTGATGCTATGTGTGTATGTGTGTGTGTGTGTGTGGGTGGGTGTGTATGTGTGTGTGTATGTGTGGGTGTGGGTGTATGTGTGTGTGTATGTGTGTGTATGTGTGTGGGTATGTATGTGTGTGTATGTGTGGGTGTGTATGTGTGTGTATGTGTGTGTATGTGTGGGTGTGTATGTGTGTGTATGTGTATGTGTGTGTGTCCGTCCCGGGGGGGGGGGGGCGTAAGTACCAGATAACTCAGTCACGTGCTGTCATGGTCACTGATGCCGACAAAGAACTGCCATTGTTGAAACTGGGGAAAGTAGTTGATTTGGAGGAGACAAATAGAGTTTATGAATGGAGATAGCATCAATTTTTATTTGTTGTTCTTTAACAATATTTTTTCATTTATTAAACATCACATTACTATCGATTTAGGAAATAACACATTTATCGAAAACAATATAAAAAAATTTTTAGAGCAGGGTTCAGTTAACGTTCATCTTAAAACTAAAATCGACAGTTAGTGATGTCATCGGTGTAACTTTGTTTAAGTAAAAATAAGTGATGCCCAAACCAAACCGAAACACATTCCACTCTAAATAATTTGGTGACTGAAATAGAATTTTTGGTGCTTATTGACAGAAATACTGCAGTTCAAAATAAAGTAACAGAAAAACTCTTTGCTATACTTACTCAGGCAAAAATAGATATCTACACCAAAAATTACGGAAAATTATCGAGTAGAATTTTAATTAAAAATAAAAGTAATTTACTATTTATAGTCATTGAACTCCGACCCACAACACTGTATGGCATCTTCATATTAGAAGGGAGATAATCTTCTACGACACGCTGACTTAAAGACGCATAATGGCCTAGCTTCAACGTATATGATTAAGAAATGAATTTTATTTCTTACTAAAATTATTTTCTATAATTTTCTGTAATTTTTGGTGTAGATATCTATTTTTGCCTGATATGTAAGTATATCAAAGAGTTTCCTTGTTAATTTATTTTTAACTGCCATATTTCACCTGTGTATTTCTGTCAATAAGCACCAAACATTCTATCCCTATTTCAGGGACACACTTCGAAAGTTCAGGGAGAAATGTATGAAGTATTAAAATGGTTAAGTTTATAAATTTGTTTTCAATCAACATAAATCAGCAGACGACATTGAAAGTGGATTCAAGCAGTGTGTGTGTGTTGCCTTTAGTGTGCGTAAGACAGTGAAAGAGTTAATGTATTGTGTATGTGTGTGCGTTGGTGTCAGAGTGGCTATATGTGCGTGATGCTTAGAAAATGCATTCTCAGCGTTCCAAGGCCCTACAGAGGGAGAGATGAGACAATTTCTATAAATTTAGAAAAATCTGCTGATTGGTTCAAAATATTATTATTTGTTTTTATTCATTCTGGCGGATGTGTGTGCAAAGTCGTGTGTACAGAAACGAGTTTAAGCACTTTCATTTTGGCACCGAAGTGTAACTTTTTGCTGCTACAATGTCATATAAAAGACTCAGAAAATGGCACTTGATGTCTTCTTGCTAAACACTCAGAATTATAAGGTTTGGATCAAAGGCTAAAGAGTACCGCTCTCCCATACATTGCAGTGTAGTATTGATTTACTCCTCTCCAGGAGTTAGGCACAAGGCCAGTTTTTATCTTACTCCCACAAGTAAGATTTGACCCAAGGTCGGGTCGGGAAAGTGGTGTTTAAAAATTGCCTGGGCAGCCCCGTCGGCATTCCCCGGTAGGGGCGCCTCAGGCAGTAAGCAATAAACTTACTCCTCCCCAAAGAGGGGAGGCAAAGCCTGGGAAGGTGGACCTCCCAGAACTGCACAGGACAGACCCATTGACCGGCGTAAATCAAGACCCGAAGGCCAAGACAACACCAGTATGGGGTGAAGTATCCATCGGAACAGATACTACACTTTGATCTTAGCCAAAAGGCCAAGATGAGGGATTGCAGTGTAGTAGCCAATGAAAAATGAGCCTTTAGGTTGTTGTTGACTACTTTACCTTTTTTTTATTAAACAAAATCAAAACCTGGTAAAAGCAAGAAATTGATGCAATCTCTAAGGCCTGGTTCCATAACTCCATCAGTAATAGTTTAATTTAAGTTTTAATGACATCATCCTTTATGACATAATCCCTTTTGTGAGATCATCAGGTGTGCAGAGAGATAAACAAACAAGATCCACAGAGTTTTAGTAGTATGTTGATAGACAGTAGTATATAGATAGACAGTTCACAGTTGATGACGTCATCCATCAAATCAGACAGAGAGAGAGAGGGGGGGGGGAGAGATCTTTCATTACGTTTTATCTAGACGACCTGTAACTTGAAGGGTCATAGTTAGTATATATACACTGGATATTGCTTGCTTGTCACCATGTATATTGAATGATGTCACGAAAGGATGACGTCATCTTTTACTGTGGATGTTGGCAACCTTCACATGGTCTCTCCTGTGAGTACGTGATTCTAGTAAAAATTAGGGAAATTAATGCCAAGAAAAAAATCGAGTTGGTCAAAAAGGTTGTATCATGCTGATTTTATTTATCTTCCTTCCACAAGGTAAGATGTGACACAAGGTCGGGAAAGTGGGATTTGAAAAGCCAGCGCCCGAGAAGGTGAGCACTCTGGCCTATAAAAAATGCCTGGGCAGCCCCGTCGGTATTCCCTAGTAGGGGCGCCTCAGGCAGTAAGCAATAAACTTACTCCTCCCCAAAGAAGGGAGGCAAAGCCTGGGAGGGTGCACCTCCTAGAACTGCACAGGACAAACCCACAAACCGGCAGAATCAAGACCCGAAGGCCAAGACGACACCGGTCTATGGGGTGTGGTATCCATCGGAACATATACTACACTGTGATCCCAGCCAAAAGGCCAAGAAGTTCATGCTGATTTATACGAAATTACTTTACTGTGCACACTGGATGACATCACAAAGGAGAGTTTGAATTAATTACTAGACCCCATCCTCGAGTGTCTACGGTATTATGTCTTAATTAAAACTAAACACGGTTAGTTTTTTTATGCTAAGACAAAGCAAATCCTGCAAACGTCCTGCCTTTATTTATAACAAGAGCGCCCCCTAGGCAAGATAAAAAACTGGTATACAAGGCCGGTAATTTAAGCTTAAGCTCACGTCCTTGATATATATTACACACCTCCATGTTTTGATGGATCAATGAACATAGTCTCTTAATTTAGATAGAGCTTTCCGAACATGTTCAGATCTCTGCAGAAGATGTAATGCTTCCTGTCTGATGTCTATAGATTCCAACTCAGCTTCATTCTGACTTACTAACTCTTGTGCCCCTGCACTCTCAGAAGACTCCCTTGTAGAGGTTGTCACCATGTCATCTGCGATCTCATTCACATCAATCACACTCTCCTCTCGAAATGGGATCCTCCTTTTAATGATGTCTCCGTGCCACTCCTCTCTCTGTCTCCATCTCAAAATTGACATTACTCAACTGCCTCGTAATGATGTGTTCCATCCACCGTTTACCCGCGTCAAAATTCCTCACGGGGACTGGATCATTTACCGCATATTTTCGGCAAGGGTCATAATCTTATTACCTTTTTCCATTTTGTAATTGTACACAATGCTCCTAAATTTGTCTGGCTGCAACAGACGAAAAGCTTCTTTTTTTTTTTAACATGATTCACCCCAAACAAGGCAGGCCGCCACTGTAAACGTAAGGGGCTACTGAGAAAAAGGAAAAGGGGAGAAGGATTGGTGGTTCAGCTTAAATTGGGATCTGAGCAGCGAGATGTCTGTTTACATTAGTTTTAAATTTCTGCATGTCAGTACTGTCGGGGAAACAGGGGGCAGGGAGGGAGTTCCAGAGGCCAGCAGCACGAGGAAAGAAGCTATTTGAGTAGAATGCTCTCCGGCATCTGGGGACCTCCACAGTGAATGAATGAGATTTAGTAGAATGTCGAGTTAGTCTAGTGAATTTACGTCGAGGGGGCACCAGAGTAGCCAACTCATCAGAGTATAATTCATTGAAGTATTTGTAAAACAAACATAAAACTGTTCTTAATTGCCGCTTGAACCACAATTCAGGCGGAGGAATCTCAGTTGCTGTGTGTGAAGTTGTCCTGAAGTTAAAAACGAATCTGTTGACTTTTTTTTCAATGGATGTTTTCATGTCTTTGTTCATCCTCTTCATTGTTTCCTTGAATGTATGCACACTGTGCTCCGCCTGCCCATTAGAGGAGGAATCATAAGGTGCCGTGAATATATGTCTAACCCCATTGGCCGTTAAAAACCTTCTGAATTCATCACTGGAGAAACAAGGGCCGTTGTCAATCACAACCAGCAGCAGTAAACCGTGTGTCGCAAAGATTCCCCTCAATTTTTCGATGATGCTTGTAGCAGTGGATGTCTTCATTATTCAAACCTCCATCCATTTAGAGTAGGCATCCACCACTATCAAGAACATGTGTCTAAATACTGGACCAGCATAGTCAATGTGAATCCTTTCCCAAGGTTGACTTGGATACTCCCAACAATGAATAGGAGTTCTGTTGGAGTGTTTCTGATTCAGCACACAACTTTCACACCTCTTAGCGGTCCACTGTATATCTCCATCCAGTTTTGACAACCACACATAGCTTCTAGCTAACGCTTTTATTCTCACAATGCATACATGAATCTGGTGTAGTTGCTGCAGCACTTTTCCTCAAAACTTAGGGGAATAACAATCCTGCTTCCTCACAATAACACGCCATCTTCACAGGTCAGTTCCTCCCGTTTATTAAAATAGGGCTTTAACTGCTCACTCCAACTGACACCGTTCCAACCATCCATTGTGAATTTGTATACTAGATTCAAGATCGGATCCTTCCTTGTCTCTCCTCTCACAGCTTCCACTTTCACTGGATCTTTCACAAGGTCCATCATATATATTTCATTAATAGAAGAGATGTCTTCTCCCCGAGCTTCCAGTGGAAAACGACTCAGACAGTCCGCATTACCATTGAGGGACCCAGCTCGATATTCTAGCTTGTAATTATATGCAGACAAGAACAGGGCCCAACGCTGTACCCGAGCAGCTGCCACAACTGGAATTGCCTTGTTCTCTGCAAATAGACCTAACAAAGGTTTATAATCCATGAACAACGTAAAGGTGTTCCAAAACAAATACTGATGTCACCTTTTTACTGCAAAAACCAGGGCTAGTCCTTCCTTTTCAATGTGTGCATAGTTCCGTTCAACAGGTGAAAGCGTTCGGGAAATATAACATACTGGCGTTTCACTGCCATCTTCCATTCTATGAGCCAACACAGCTCCCAAACCATAAGGAGAAGCATCCACTTGCACAAGTGTGGGCTTCAATGGATCAAAATTAGTCAGAAGGGGTGCTGTACACAGCATTTTCTTTGTTGCTTCAAAAGCTTTCTGTTGGCAAGCTTCCCATTTCAAAACTGTGTCCTTCCTCAATAGACTGTGCAGCGGCTCCAGTCGTGTGGACACATTAGGTAAATGGCTATGATAATAATTCACTGCCCGAAGATAGGTTTTCAGTTCTGTAACATTGTTGGGTGTGGGGGGGCTTTGTCATCGCAGCCACTTTCTCTGGTAGAGGAGCTGTGCCCTCCTTGCTAATTGAATTCTAAATAGGTTATTTCCTCAAGGAGAAATTCACACTTGCTTCTCTTTAATTTGAGCCGAGCTTTGTTCAGCGTATGAAATACTCTTTCTAGGTTCTTTAAGTGACTATTATCATTGGGACCTGAAATTAGTATGTCGTCCACTCGTACCTTGCAGGAAGGAACATCTTTCAACCTTATGTCTATCTCCGGTTGAAAAATACCTGTAGCACTGTGCACTCCGAACTGTAAGCTTGTGGGTTGGTACAGACCCCTATGTGTATTTACTGTCAACAATTCCTGAGTACCTTCATCCAATTCCAGCTGCTGATAAGCATGGCTTAAATCCAGTTTGCTGAATTTTTCACCACCTCCCAGTGTGGAAAATATATATTCAGTTCGAGGAATAGAGTAGCTGACACATGGAGCAGCTATATTGATGGTTTACTTATACTCCCCACATATTTGGATCCCCCATTGTTGCTTTTAACAATGGGCACTATGGTTGCAGCCTACCTAGAGTATTCCACTCTTTTATCAATACTTTGGTTTTCCAGGCGATCTAACTCCCTACCACTCCTTCTCTCAAAGCATACGGTACGAGCCTGGCTCAACAAAATTTGGGCATGGCTTCCTTATCAATGGGTATATTCACCTGAAAGTCCTTAGGCATCCCATTTCTCCATTGAATAAAGTATCATATTCTGTTAATAATTTTGTTAGTCTCGATGGGGTCTCACTTGTTAAACAAAACAACAATTTTAAGTCAGCCAATCCCTACCCAGTATTGGTACCTCTCCCTTCACAACCAGTAATGGTAGATAGCTCACTTTGCCTTCATGTGATACCTCTACAATTGTTGTCTCCCTACTGCTGCCTGCACTTTCTGCGAGTGTGCCCCGTTTTATGACATTCGTAGCATTCACTATTTATAAAGGTACATTTATCCGCTATGTTTAAGGTACTACCACATCTGTAACATTCCCGTTTCAGGGGTAATTTGTGTTTTCATAATCGATAATTGTTTCCTGCATTAATTTGGAATATCACCGGGCAGATTCAATTGATACTGCTATTTCAATAGCTTGCTTCAAAGTTGGATCCCTTTCGCTTAGTAGGTGTTACTGGATTTTCACGTTCTTAATTCCAGAGACTAAGTAATCCCGTATGTATTCACTAACCCTCTCTTCAAATTTGCAGTGTTCTCTCTCTACAACGGTTTGTCATGACAACCTGACATGATACTTAACCGTACAAGTAAACCCTGACCAAATATTCACAATAACATAGTATTCAAAGCCAAAATAAGATCCCCTCGACACGGCTATACACTGGCTCATACGAGGAATGGTACACATTCTCCAAGTGATGTCACCTCAAGTAATAGCGCTTAGCTGGATACTGCACCAGACAAGATGAATTCTTGTCCTGGAATCAGGTAAGACCAAGGGATCAAAAGAAAGATATACTGTAACAGTAAACTGGTCAATTGAGGAGACGAAAACTGATGTTATTCACTTCTTTACTAACTCAACGCTTGAGAGGTAGAGAAGAATCTTGATTGAACACTCAGACATCTACGTATCTCATAGAAATCAAGTGTTAGCCTCAGAAAGGGGGGCCCTTGATTTCTGAGAACTTCAACTGAGTAAAATGAAAACGCAAGAGAAATGAATGACACCATAAAGATACCATTCATCCTTTATGACGTCATCCAGGTGCTCAATAATGGTTGTACACTCTCATTAAACTTGATCATGTGTCACATTAAGCCCTCCTTATGGGGAGGCAGGTAAATAATATTCCGAAGAGATAGAGAATGGGAAGGGGAAAAACGAAGAGAGATTTATTTAACAATCCTCCACTCTATAATAAAGACCAATGTGTATTTATTTGTAGAGGAATAACTATAAATCTACACCGTCACACAAAAATTAGCGAGTAAAACACATGCCTTTGTCTAGCCCTTGGACGAAACCATTTAAAGTGGTGAGAGGAAGTGAGAAAGCGAATAGCAAGTCAGACAACCTCTGCCACCTGAAATGAATTTGGAAAGAAATCCTTCACTCTAAATCTCAATGGTGGGTGTTTTCTTTTTCTTCTTTTAGGTCATCAGAAATGATAATAATAATTTATATATGAAAATTTAAATTACTGATTTAATTCTATGATTTTATATGAATTTGTTTCTCGGCCTTTTGGCTGAGATCAAAGTGTAGTATCTGTTCAGGTGGATGCTACACCCTCGGTACCGTCTTGGCCTTCAGGCCTTGATTTCGCCTGTCTGTAAGATTGTCCTGTGCAGTTCTAGGAGATCCCCCTTCCCAGGCTTTGCCTTCTCACCTTTTGCGAAGGGGTTAGTTTATTGCTAATCACCTGAGGCGCTCCTACCGGGGAATGCCGACGGGGCTGCCCAGAAATTTTTTGGCGGACAGAGTGCTCTCCCTTCAGGGCGCTAGCTTTTCAATCTCACTTTCCGACCTTGTGTTACATCTTACCGCTGTGGGAGGGATATATATATATATATATATATATATATATATATATATATATATAAAAAATAGTACTAAGACTGGCAGAAGCATTTTAAACGGAGGGTGTACACTAGTAATACCGAATAATTTCTTGATAATAACACGCTTCATAAAGGGGATTGGTTTATAATCGGTCGCCTTAGGTGTCCCTACCGGGGAATGCTGACAGGTTCGATCCAGGTTATTTTTATAACCATCCACTTGTGGGAACTGAATTCCCCACATTAAAGAACCGCCTGCGTGTATTTCCCTGTCTTTTGTGAGAAAGAACGGTTAATATCATAAAGTCTAAGTATCTAGTCGTTGTACTACTACGACCACGTGTATACATAGTCTCTATAAGAGGGCGGGTAAAGGTTTTTTTTTTTCTTTTTTAAATTCTTACACATGAAATAAATAAGGTCCAGCGATACGTATCGAATTTTCTGGTCTTTTCTTGAAGAGCGTCTCAAGGGGAGACAACTTCGGGTGAACTATTTAAATCTAAGCGACCGGCGAACCTAGAACATTCTTCAAGATGGCGACTGATCCTAAACAGCTGGCTTTAAACGAAAAAGAAAAAGGAAATGCTTTCTACAAGAAAAAAGTATTCGATAAAGCATTGGAACATTATAATGCAGCAGTCGGACATGATCCTACTAATATTTCTATCATGACCAATCGTGCCGCAGTTTACTTTGAACAGTGTAAGTACGATGCTTGCATCAAGGAATGTCAGAATGCTATCGATGTTGGCCGCGAAAATAAGGCCGACTATTCCCTCATAGCGAAGGCCCTGTGCCGCATCGGCAATGCTTACCTCAAACAAGATGACCTTGAAAATGCCTTGACTTACTATAACAAATCATTATCGGAACACAGATCCCCTGATGTGGTCAAAAAAGCTCAAAACGTGGAGCTCCGAATTAAGGAAACTGAACGACTCGCTTATATTAACCCGGAGATTTCACTGGAGGAGAAAAACAAGGGAAACAAGATGTTCCAAGAGGGGAACTTCCCCGATGCTATCAAACACTACAACGAGGCCCTTAACAGAAACCCCGACGATGCTAAAATCTACAGCAATCGGTCGGCGTGTTACATGAAACTGATGGAATATTCCCTGGCTCTGAAAGATGCCGACAGTTGTATTAAAATCGACCCTTCTTTTGTGAAGGGCTATCTCCGACGTGGGGCCACCCTCTTGGCGATGAAGGAACCCTCCAAGGCGGCTGATGCCTATTCCAAGGCCCTGGAGTTGGACTCAAAATGCCAGGAGGCCAAAGACGGCTACCAAAAGGCTGTCATGAGTCAGAGTACAGACCCGGAGACGGTGAAAAAAAGGGTGATGAACGACCCTGAGGTCCAGAAAATTCTTACCGACCCGGCTATGCAGATGATCCTTCAACAAATGCAGGAGAACCCCGATGCCATCAAGGAACATCTTGCCAACCCAGAGATCAGGAGCAAAATAGAGAAACTTCTTGAATGTGGTATTATTGCTATCCGTTAATCATGGGGGAGAGAAACTGAGAGAGAAAAAAAAAAAAAGCAAGTGCTGATCTCAAACTCGGGGTTAAATTTTTTTTTTTGATGTATGTATGTTATATCAATGAAAAAAGAAATTCATGTTTTTATCTGTCCACACACTTGCTTGCCTCTACACGTGTTATCAGCATTGTTATTATAACTATTACTACTATTATTATTAATAATAACTGTAATAATAATACGAACAGAAAATGATACTTCTAGATACTGCTGGTGTTGAAGTACATTTAAAGAAAAAGTATACTTAAAAAAAAAATAATCTTGCTGAAAAAGTGGAGATAGAAATTAAAAAGACAGCTTTTTACTTAAACAGAAAAACCTGAAATATTGGAACTTAGGTTTTTGTTTTTTTTTTCCTTAAAAAATATTTTTTTTTTTTTGTAATTTCTGAACAAAACAACTTGGACGGCTTAGGTAGGATTATCATACATAAACACTACATGTTATTTTTTGTGACCAACTTCAGTTCATATTTACTGTTATTTTATTTTATTTTTTTGAAAATCATTTGTGGAATTAAAAAATCACTTTGACATTACATGCTTGTCTTAGATTTTTTTTTAATTTCTAAAAATTAACTTTCACTTGAATATTTTTTTTCTTAACTGAGTTTTTAATAAGCCATTTAAATTTCTTCCCTTTTCTTTTTAAAGCAACTTATAAATGAGAAAATTTAACATTATTAATTTATTTTTAGGTTAAAATAAAATCTCTTCTGAAAGGAAAAACGCAAAATATTTTTTTTATTTAATCTTCTCAGGAACAAAAAAAAAAACACTTTGAGAAAGACTTACTGGTTATGTACGTTTTCAGCGTCCTAAATTCTTCAAAAAATAACGTTATGTAGTTTTTAAAAAATTGCATTAACAAATTAAAAATATTAATTTAAAATTGATTGTTTTTGTGTGTATATTTTCTTTTACTAGTTTTAAATTTGTATCGTCCTTTTTGTGTTAATGTTATTGGTTCTGTTTTCTCTTTCATTGACTTTAAAATTATTAAAGTTATTGAAACAAAATACGGAGTTATAAAAAAAAAAACTACGTCTACCTGAATTGGAACCGAATTATTTTCATTTATTTTTAACCCTAAACAAACCTTTGGGTTCAAATTCTGTAGAAGCATCGCAAAAATAATACTGAATTAAATCTTGATTGGATATTTTTACTGATCTTAAATCACAAACGTCAAATCGAATTGACGTTTTTTGAAAAGACGAATTTGGGACGCTGAAAACGTACACAACCGATTTTTATTTATCTGCTTCAACCACGTGTTTCCCTAATTTTTGAATCCCCTTTTTTTTTGTTCATAGTAAATAGTTGAAGTATTTCATTCAAATTTAAAATGCTTTAAAAGTATTTTTTTGTAATTACATTAAATCTTCTGATTAAATTTGTTGTAAAATTGTCGTTTCCCAACCAAAATGGCGGACAATAAATCGGATGAATTTTTTGTTTTTTTTTCTTTTCGATCGTATAGGCCTACATAAATAAGTAAACCCAAATAATTTGTTTTGAACTTATTTCGCAACTGTATTTCCTTTTTTTTAAAGTAATTTTAGGTAAATTTTAAATTAGTCCGAAACAATTTATTTGGGTGTACTTACTCATTTGTGAGATCGGAAAACTGCAGATGATGTATTGTTGTGAAACGAAAATTTTACCAACTTTGTTAAATTAAAATAAAATCCATAATTATTTCTGACCGGAAAAATTATATTAAAGTTTTTGTTTACCATAATTACAAGAAATATTTTGAACTTGATTATTTAATTTTAATGTACACCCCCCCCCCCCCTTAATCCTTCCTCCATTACCTGCGTTAAAATGTTTTCCATCTCGCGCAGCCTCGAATCTATTTAAAACGTTTTCTAATATTTGTCTTTATTTATTTTATTTTTTTATCTAGTTAGAAAAATCTAGAACCTTATTACTGGTTTCTACTTGATTTCTCATTTTCTGTGTGTCACGTGTGAGACAAGAAAACAAGCCCCAACTCGAAATCCTAGTGAAATAATCGGAAGGTTTGTCTAGGGTTGGCCGGTGCGTTTCCGTGGCGAATCAATTTCACATCACCTTACCCCCCCCCCCCCTTCCTTCAAACAATTTAGAATGAAAAAAAAAAATTTATTTCCACGTGGTTTATTTTTTTTAATTTCCCCACCCTCTCTTTTCTTTTTCAGAAGAGTTTCAATATAACTTAAGAAACTTAACCCCTAAAACCTTTTTTTTCTTCAATTTTTAAAATCCATTTTCTTATCCGACCAATTAAATTTATAAAAGATTTGTACCGATTTCACTTCCGCTTGCTGACTAGTTTTTAATTGAATTTTTACGGTATCTTTTGTTTATCGAATTGTTAGGTGAAAGTACACAAAGCCCCTCCCATGTTAAAGATGGCCTTCTAAATAATAACGTTATTTAGCCATTCCTAACAGGGGGGGGGGGGGATGAAATTCAGCATCGAATCTTTTATCATACTAGTATTTACCTGGCATTTTTTGGGGGAGGTTTTCCGGGTATCTTTCAGAATGATCAGTACGCTGAAAACGCTCAAAAAAACAAATATACAACAAATAAAAGTAACTGTCGTCGATAAAAGTTAATTTAAAACTGACCTGTGATATTTGTTTGTATTTTAAAACCGTTCCAACTGCTATTTAGTAGAAATCAATAGTTTTATCACGCGAACTTGCAAAAAAAAAAAAAAAAAATGGCGCTTGCTCGTAAGACGCCAGTGTCTAAAAAAACGAGTAAAAAATGAACAAGAATTTTTTTTTACATCTAAGAAAACCCCATTTATAGTACGTAAAAATACAAACAAATATCATAGGTAAGTAGACAAATATCTCTTCTCGACGTAGGTTAAACTCACTTGTTGCATATTTATTTTTATAACCCCGTTCTCGTTAGTTTTTTGGACCCCGTCCGCGACTGTACTGATCATTCTGAAAGATACCCGGTTTTCCCCCCTTAATCCGAAAGTTCATTGCTTAAACGCTAATATTGTAAAAATGTAAGACGAACAGTGCGGAACTGATTTCTATCGTAAATATTTGACTGAATTACATTTTGGGCCATTTCCAAGTGTAGTTAACAAAAACGGGGATGAAAAAACAAATGTGCAACAAATAAATGTTACCAAGGCGAAGATGAGTTACTCTTCTACCTACCTGGATAAGTTTATTTGTTTCAACTTATTTTAAAGCGTTTTTTAAAATTTTTTAAGTGTTCAATTAGAACGGAAAAAAAGATGATGTCGATAAACAATGCACGTGTACTTCTGGACCCCTGATAATCGCTCAAAAATCGAAAATTAAACTATACGGTGCTTCTGTAGCTTTACAATGACATTAAAATATTTTTTTTTTTAAATGTATAAACTGTGTTATGTACTTACGTGTGAGCTGAAAAGATTGTACAGAAAAAATTACGCAAATTCATCAAATATTTATTAAATTATCTTGAATTATGTGATCTATTCTCCGTTTTTGTTCTAGCTCCTTTGATTTGTTGGTCTTGTGGTCTCCATCAATTCAGTTTTAATACATCATGGTAATACAGCTTCCTATCCCAGTAGCTTCTTTCCAAGAACCGCAGCCTTGTGGAAC
Organism: Sepiola atlantica; assembly: GCA_963556195.1. Lineage (NCBI taxonomy): Eukaryota > Metazoa > Mollusca > Cephalopoda > Sepiida > Sepiolidae > Sepiola > Sepiola atlantica. Next base: position 11,766,491 of record OY744515.1, read on the forward strand.
TCTCTTCCTGTTGACTGTTTTCCTCCTACCTATAACCTTGGTCTTTTCAAGACTAAGACCAATAGGCATCTACTGTCTTTGCGATAATCATCTTTCATTCTTGTTAGCTCCTTACATCAAGTGGCTTCATGGCTTGTCTGGAGCGATTTCCATAAAAGAAAAAAACGATCTTGCGTATCGGTAGACATTTCAGCTTACTGATTAGGCAAGGGAGACAACTTTAGGAAAAACTCAAACTATAAGAAAAATGGCGACATTGGATGAATTAGCATAATTTTTGGTGTTTTTTCAGCTACCACGTAAGTACATACCAAAGTTTATACATTTCTTTAGCTATTTTTTAAAGAGAGGCCTAACATGTCATTGTGAAACTACAGAAGCAACCAAAATACTGTTAGAACATTACATTTTCTCCCAATTAGTGATATTTATTGGATGTATTTCTAGTATTTTGTTTACTTTTCGATTTTTAAGTGATAATCAGGGGTACATGTTCATTGTTTATCGACGCCATCTTTTTTTTCTCGTTCTAACTAAACACTAGTGACACTGTTTGTTTTTAACCAGAAAAACGCTTCAAAATGAGTTGAAACACAAATAAACTTATCCAGGTTGGTTGAACATTTGTTTTTTTGTTTTTTTTTCACACCCCTTTTTTGTTCTGTTAACTACACTGGAAAATGTCTTTATAATTTTTTTATTTTTTTTTTTTACTATTAATCAAATATTTACTGAAATAAAAATAAAAAATCCAATTGCATAAAAATAACTAAATTACGAAATTAATTTCGTAATTTAATTTTTTTTATCCAATATAATGCATTTCGGGGTGAAATTGACCTTTAACAGCCCCAAACAGTCTATTGTTAATGTCTTTGATTGAACTTTAGTATAAAGAATGTCAATATTAAGTCATAAAAAGGTGCGTGGTACCGTTAAAAATCCATTTATAGTCTGTGACAATAAGTCGCCCATTTTAATATTTTATTCATAGTTCAAAAAATAAAACTGAATTAGTTTGTGCCCTAAAAACCCTTTAAAATACTACAAAAAAACTTTGGGGAATATTTATTAATTGATGTCTAACACTTAAAATTTCACAAAATTCAGCGGTATCTGCATTTTCACAAACGGCTTCCACCCCCTTTTTTGCTCCTCTGCATAAAACTAAATTAATATAAGCCACATTTGGATCCCTTATGTTTTACAGCTGTCTTCCAAAATTCATAACGATCGGTAAATTGGTTTAGCAGTGAATCCTGTACACACAAATACATAACCATAGACACATATCTAACTCTGAGCTCTTTAGTGAGTATTAAGTCGTTATCGTGGCTTCAATGCATGTTCCTTTCAGTAATCGAACACTTTGACGATTGCTGCCTTAATTACCGGGTTGTTTATAACGGCCGTGTGGGCTAAGACGTTGGAATACGAGTTTAAAACATGACTCGTGTTCTGGCGTTCGAGTCCGGCGACCGGTATGAATAATCTTCTCTACACTGACGATTCCCGAACGGATGAAACGTGTGTAGATAAAAACAAATATTTATAATTATACAGGGTGATTCATAAGTCACTTCACTTGGCTATTTAAAATGTCATTTACAATTGAAGAGCGAATTTTTATTGTTATTCATATGGCCAAATTTGATGAATCTCCCACACTTGTTGAAAGGCAATGGAAACGTGATGTGAACAGAAAGCCTCCTTCACACAACACCATAATCAATCAAATATGCTACAAAGAGTCGTAAATTCCTTGTAAAAAAAAGAATGGAGCTATGCATGCAGAACGAAGGTGGAAATTTTGAAAATTTGCTGTAATTTTAAACTCCCATAAATGAATTTGTTGAATAAACTTTGTTTTGTATTACCGTATATTTTAACTTTAGAATTTCAAAAATAAATAGCTAAATGACTTATGAATCACCCTGTATGTGTGTTTGTGTATATATATATATATATATATATATTACTCATGTAAATTACACAGTATATTTATTGAAAATACAGGTGAAACTGTTTTTCTGGTACCATTGCCTGATTAACCGTTTTGCTGGACCATTCAATTGCACCGTAATAATGATTCATAAACACATCCATAACCCACTTATTATACACCTACAATGTCTCTCATGGTTTGCTAGTAACATAAATGTTTTTTTTTTTTTGTTTTTTTTCAGCCGTTTAACTTTGTGTTTAGTGACAATAAAAAAGTGTTTACGTTTAGTACTACATCTTTAAACCACCAGCGATTGCGAGAATCTTTTCAGCAATTCAACTTTTTCTTTGATGGAAATCGACCTGTATTAAAATTTAACACCACGACTGCCACTTGAAATTGCCCGTGAAGCCATAAGTAGTTAAATTCAATCAAAATATGCAATCTCAAAATAAAGACAGATTACCACTTGCAGATGCAATGTAAACAACCAGATTAATGGTGCTATACACAGAGCCCAGTAAATTGGTCTGACTAGTGGGATTATCAAGTTCTCTTTCATGATTCCATCTGTATTAAAAGAGGTGTCAGACCATCAGTTGCTGGAGAATCGGTGTCGCACCTGCATTAAAAACGGCATGCACAAACGTATTTCTTTAATTATTTAAATTTAACAGATGTTTTCATTTAATCGTCAATTTTCATGAGTAAAATCTAAATTTAATTAAATTGATGTTTTTACTTCACAATTTTATTAATAAAATTAAAAAATGAATTCAACAGATGTTTCGCTTCAATAAATTCTTGATTTTTAATTAGAAAAAAGATATTTAATTTTGATGCATAGGCTGGAGGTCGTCACAGAGTTGACCCCCTAAGTAATCATTTTACTTTCAAAATGTCACTTAATAATTAACACTTCAGTCAACTTAAAATCATACTTTCTATAAAAGACTGTTGGCATCCTATTTGCATGTGTACTTCCTATCTTCCAAGGAGCAGGGCTAAATCGTCAGCTGAAACAAAGGCTGCAGTGTACTTCTTGCATTGAATTATAATTATTCAAACAATCTATTAGAAAATGAATGATTTATTCATATTGGCCGCACTTGATCGTCCAGTGGCTGAAAGGTTAAAAGGGGAAAGAGAACAAAGCATTGTATGTCCTTAACTTATTTCCAGCCAGGGTCAACCCCGTGATCTTTGTCTAGAAAAATCTTGTTTATGACATGGATTGGAAATGAAAAGGGAACAGGTGGTGTTGGTATTTTTATTGCAGAGAGATGGGTAGATAAAATGATTCAAGTTAATCGTGTAAGTGAGCGAATCATACTGACAAAATTGCTGGTTAGTGAGAAGAGCTATATCTGTTTATGCACCACAATATGGCTAGAGTTTTATGACAGGCTTATTGCAGTAACTATTAGGTTGGTGCATAAACAATGGCGCTTTCTCACATATGTTATATTTATGTTTTCTGAATTAATTTATTGATAAATATAGCGTTGTTATAGGACATTTTGAAGCGCGTTTTTCGCTCTATCGAATCGTGTTATTTGTTTCCATTTTCAATCTCTTCATTTATTGTTTTTGCAGGCTTTTCGACAGCATGGGCAAAATTGAAATCTGCACGATATTCTTGTTCTAGTTCAAACTAGGCTGAAAAGCTGCCGAGACAGCTCGTGACATCAATGATATGTTTTGCCCAGGAACCACTAACGAACGTACGGCACAAAGGTGGTTCAAGAAATTTCGCAATGGTGACAAGAGCCTTGAAGATGAAGACGGTCAAGGCCGGGCGACTGTGGTTGATAACGAAGATCTTGAAGCCGATCCTCGCAAAACCACACAAAGTTGCTGATGAACTCGAGGTCAACCATTCAACTGTCGTTCGCCATTTGAAGCAAATAGGGAAGTCAAAAAAGCTGGATAAATGGGTGCCGCACGAATTGAACGATAATCAAAAAAATTGTCGTTTTGAGGAAACTGCCCATTTCTCAAGCGAATTGTGACGTGTGATGAGAAATGGATCCTCTATGACAATCGGCGACGTTCGGCACAGTGGTTGGATGCCGGCGAAGCTCCAAAACACTTCCCGAAGCCAAAATTGCACCAAAAAAAGATTATGGTGACTGTTTGATGGTCTGCGACCGGTCTCATCCATCAGTTTCTTGAATCTGGGCGAAACGATTACGGCGGAGAAGTAATGTCAACAAATTGACGAAATGCACCAGAAGCTCCAACATATGCGCCCGAGATTGGTCAAAGGGACCAATTTTCCTCCATGACAATGCTTGCCCGCATGTTGCACAACTGACCCTGCAGAAGCTGAATGAATTGGGCTACGAGACTCTGCCTCATCCGCCATATTCACCGGACCTCTCGCCCACCGATTATCACTTTTTCAAGCATCTCGACAACTTCCTGTGCGAGAAATGCTTCAAAAGCCAAGATGATGTCGAATCGGCCTTCAATGACTTCATCGCTTCCAGAACTCCGGATTTTTATGATAATAGAATAAGTAAACTTGTTTCCCGTTGGCAAAAATGGTTCTTATTTTGATTAATAAAGTTTGGTATAAAAGAAATTATAGTCTTTTGAAGTTGAACGTCAAAAAACGCCATTGTTTTTGCACCAACCCATTACTAAGGTTAATGAGGAAGTACTTGTGGTTGGAAATGCCCCTGGTTCTTTGAGGGTGGACATTGAATAAATGGATATGGTGATAGGAATACAGAAAAAATGGATATGGTGATAGGAATACAGAAAAAATGGATATGGTGATAGGAATACAGAAAAAATGGATATGGTGATAGGAATACAGAAAAAATGGATATGGTGATAGGAATACGAAAGGAGAAATAATTTGGTCTTGCAATGGACATACTGGTTGCTAATACATTTTTTAGGAAAAAGGAAAGCCATCTCGTTCCGTATGAATTTGGTAGAGCAAAGATTCAAGTAGATTATCTGCTGGTTAGGAAAAAAAAGACAGAAAGCTCTTAGTTGATGTGAAAGTAATATCTGGTTAAGAAATTGCGACAGCACAAACTGGTTATTTGTAATTTCATGCTGAGAAAGGCTCGTGGAGTAAAGAGCAAGTTTATCCTCTGGAGAAATGTGTTAAAGTTGAATGAAGAACATGTGAAACGTGAGTTTAGAGAGCAAGTGATGGAGCGTTCGCCTACCAGATCCAATACAGGAAGTGTGGGAAATGCTGAACGATACTCTGTTGGAGGTAACAAACCAGACTTGTGGAATGAGGAAGTTGAAGTGTATCGAAGAAAAGTGAAACATAGTCATTTGATAAAAGGTTTAGTTAATAAGGATGTGTATCTGGAGGCAAAGAGAAAAGCAAAAAAAAAAAAGCCAGGAAAGAGGATGAGAAAGACAGGTCTACAGATATACCATTTAGGTCTTACCAAAATGCAATAAATTTAAGGCATTTTTGACCCCCTGGGGGCGCGAACCAGAATTTTTCTGAGGTCAAGGATGCTCATTTTATATCCAGAACAATTGCCTCTACATTTTGGCCAAGTTTCAGAAAAATTGAATAGATGGATCAAACGTTATGGGAGAAAAGGGTCATTTTTTTTTGCCATTTTGGGGCGTTTTGATCCCCTGGGGGTGCTAACCAGATTTTTATTTAAAAATCGGAAAATGTCACTTTCTAACCTGACCAAAGTTACAACTTCATGCAAAATTTCAGAGAAATTCAATGGATGGTTGCGGAGAAAAATCCGGACGGACGGACATGCCTCAAAACATAAGTCCCCCGATTTATAAAATCGGGGGACCAAAAAACAAATATGGATATTGTTGGAGAGAAGTGCATTCAAAATGACAATGGAATATTAGTAACAAATGAACAGGAAAAGAGGGAAATGTCGCTATAAGAAATTGTCGAATACTGAGTTTTTATGAAACTGAAAATCTAGAAGTTGCTGAAGCAGTATCTGACCCAGCTCTAAGAATTGAATAAAGATTGTACAGGGAGCGGTGAGTAAGATGAAGAAGGGTAACACGTTTGTTGAAGGCTGTGAGTGAAACAGGCATCGAGCTGATTAGACTTGACTAATCATAAAAGAAGAGGTTATCCTGAAAGACTGGAAACTTAGTACAATTGTGAATTGTTACAAGGATGAAGAGAAGCGCTAGGTAGAGGTAATTACAGAGACTTAAAATTGATGGATCACGTCCTGAAAGTGATCGAGAAATAATTGAGCAGCAAATAAAATGTCAAATAAGCATAAATGAAACGCAGTTTGGGCAAAGTACCACTGGTAATATATTTATCCTGAGACAAATTCAAGAGAAGTACCTTGGTAAAAAGAAGAACCTGTATCTAACCTTTGTGGATCTGGAGAAAGCTTTGACAGAAAGTTTTGACAGAAAGCTTTGACAGAAAGCTTTGACAGAGTGCCAAGAAATGTCTGATGGGCTTTGAGTAAACTAGGGGCAACCGAGTCGTTGGTCAAGGTTGTTTAAACAATGTAGAGAAATGCTCAGTCATATTAAAATTAACAGCACATTTAGTGAAAGCTTTAATGTTAAAGTAGGAGTACATGAGTTTTGTGTACTGAGTCCGTTGCTTTTCATTGTCTTAGTTGCATTGTCCAGGGAGTTTCGTGTTGGTTATCCAGAAGAGATGCTGTGTGCTGATGATTTGGTACTTGCTTGTGAAATAATGGATAACCTACCTATTATATCAAAGACTCGGAAGAATGCTATGGAAAGTAATGGTCTGAGAGTGAATGTTACCAAGACCAAAGTGATAATCAGTGGTTATAGTGTTGGAAAGCTCTCCTAAAAAGATAAGTTCCTTCATTCAATCTGTTGAAAGAGAGCCGAGTGCAATTAGTTTTTTGCGTTACCTGTAAGCATTGGGTACACAAGAAGTGCAGTGGAATTACTGGTAGGTTGAGAGATGATAACCAATTTGTGTGCAAGAAGTAATGGACAATGGAGATGAATGAGAACTCAGATGTGGAGAAAGTATATCTGGATGGCGAAGCTATTGAAGTTGTCGAAGTTTTGTTTCTTTGGCGGTACCAGTCGAGCACAAGGTGGAGCAGGTGCTAGTGTGATTGCAAGAATTAGGAGTGGATGGAGTAAGTTCAGGGAACTTCTGGCATTACTAACCAACAGCGTTACCACTGTCAACCAAGGGAAGAGTCTATCAGTCATGTGTGTGCAGTGTGATGATATATGGAAGTGAAACCTTGCCAGTGAGAGTTGAGAACATTCGTTGCATGGAGAGAATGATATAATGAATGTGTAATGTGAGTCTTAAAGATAGATTAGTTCTGATGACCTCAGAGGAAGATTAAATCTGGACAGTATAGGGAGATGTGTGCAGAACAGGAGACTTTGATGGTATGACCACGTTGAAAGAATGGATGCGAGTTCTTTGGGTTAGTAGATGTAGAATAGTTGAGGTAGCAGGGTCAGTTCACAGGGGAAGTCTAAAGAAAACATGCTAGGAAATGATATGGATGGACTTGAGCTAAAAAGGGATAAATAAAGATCTGCCCAGAGATAGGTTAGTTTGGAAGTCAATTTTTAAAAGACATCTAACGCATGCCAGCATGTACACGATTTTGGTGATTTTGGTGACTTGCAGCCTGTTTCAGCGTGCCAACATTATATGCAAGATGGGGTGTAAAGGTTCTTTGAGTCAAGCTGAGAAGTCTAAAATTGTTCAAAGGATTCATAATAAGATATCTACCTAACTACTAACCCTGAACTTTGCAACGGACGTTCTGACAAAGGGAAAATGTGTCGCATTGAGCCATGAATAGGATCAAGATAAAAGTCCGCCGTAACTGTCTTGAAACTGGCAAAAAAGTTTTTGAAAACACTGGCGTTCCTGATGTGCCCAAATCAACTCGATGCCGTATCCTGAGGACAGTTGGAAAATGTGGAAAGCCAGAGGTTCGTCTTCCATTAAAGGATATCCACAAGAAAAAGAGGATGGAGTTGGCAAAAAATAACATCAAGGTACATTTTCAAACTGTTTTGTTCATCGATGAGTGTCGAGCGACCCTTGATGGACCCGATGGGTGGATGAAAGGATGGTGCCGTGGTGAGGGTCCACGTCCTCACCGGATCAGGCATCAACAAGGAGGTGGTGGTGTGATGTTTTGGGCTGCAATCATTGGTAATGAGCTGCTAGGACCATTCAGAGTCGCAGATGAAGTGAAAATGACTGCCAAACTTTACATTGACTTCATTAAGGAACACCTTGTACTCTGGCACAAGAACTAAAATTTGTCATTCTGAAAAAAGATGATAATGCACCGTCTGATGCTGCAAGGATAACCACTGAATATTTTGAGAGTGTTTTGCCAGACATGGGAAAATAATGCAATGGCCAGTCTGTGCTCAAGAGTTAAATCCCATCGAAAATCTGTGGAGCATCTTGAAAAGGAAGATTTATTCCGGAGGAAGGCAGGACTCTTCCAAGATGACCTCTGGAATGCTTTTCTGACTGCTGCCAAAGAAATTTCATCAGATGAAATCGAAAGTTTAACATCTTCAATGGACCAAAGGCTTTTTTCTCTTGTTAATAAAAATGGCAATTCTATACAATATTGATTGTACTATGAAACAATGTTAAAGATGTTTGATCTGTATTATTGCTGTTCTCAAATTACATATTCCTAAAATAATCAATGTTTTAATTTTCGGTCACCTCTTCACCATATTTGACACTTTAGCAATGATTTGCATATAAAGTTGGCATGCTGAAACAGGCTGCAAGTCACCAAAATGGCTGCCTTTTGTTTACTATTGCGCAGATTAGCTTAGAATTTTTAGATCTGCGCATGTGTTAGTCTTGCCATATAACGTGTCAAGTTTCACTAATTTTTATTAAAAACTATCGGAGTTGGAACAAAAAAATCGATTTGCATATAATTCTGGCACGCAGTGTAAAACAGGCATTAAACCGAATATGATGATAAGATAACACTTAATTTGTGATCTTTGTCTCAAACATATCCTGTTTACAACATAACACCAAATCTATTTGATCAAGTTTATTTAGTTAATACTTATACTAGCAAACATATTTACCTCTGCCAAGGAGGTTATGCTTTCGGTTGAATTTGTTGGTTTGTCAGTAGATTTGTTTGTGTACAGTCTAGCATCCATATCGCTTGACCAATCGTCACCAAACTTGGTAAAAATATTGGTCATGGTCTAACTTAAAACTGATTTAATTTTGAGATACCTCGGTCACAGAAAAGGTGATAATCACACTTTTGGTGATACCTTTGGTCTGTAAATACAATTCTAATTTTAATAAAGAAGTAACATATGTGTAAAAATATTAAAAATACACAAAGTCACTCGCTGAGAAGCTGTACTAATACTTTCTTTGAAATTCTGGTTAAAGTGGCTGAAGTATCCACAACAAGGTGTTCAAGCATTATTCTCTCTAGAAATATGTTGATTTTTTTAAAGATAAAATATACTATAGATGCTTGAACTGTGGCATCCGTAAGGCCATTTCATTGAGTCTCGTTTTTCTGCTGATGTCACAGTGGTTGGTGCTAAGCAGATAAACAAGGTGCTTCGAAGGGAACGGTTACATATGAACATATGATGGTGGTCGTTTCTGTCTGAAATTATTTCATCTTTTGTATTTAAAAAAGAATACTAATGGTTTTGTTCATGTTTTAAGATGGACGTCTTATAATGATTTGAAGGTAAAACTATGAAAAAAATCGTTTAGACTAGAATTCAAAATGGATGCCAAGATCTGTCTTGGTAAGAAAATCTTAAATAAAAAATAAATGCTTGATCGTTTTTCCTAAAATTTAAAAAAATATTTTTTTACACAATAACTAGTCTGCATTACATAAAACGTTTTGTTTGTCCTGATACAAAATTCTAATTTATTTTTAAACGTATATAAAATTGAACTTTTATACCTATCCATCGACATCTGTTCTGATACTACACTTCATCTTTTCTGTCCTCGGTCAGTGAAGGAGAAATTCTTCTCAACTGAGTAAATTTAAAAGTTCGTCAGAATCCAGCATGTCCCTTTTGGAGAGCAGGATTTTCTCCAGATTAAAATCCATCAGGTTATCTATTGAATTACAGTGAAGTATCTGAAGTTAACTTATCCTGTACCATATCTGAAGTTAACTTATCCTGTACCACCATTAATCTTGTCAGTGGGTACTTTTGTGTACAGATATACTATGTCTAGACTCACCATCTGGTTGGAATAAATGGAAACATTATTGATATTTTCCACAAAGTTTGCAGAATTCTTGATATACGATGGAGATTTGTCTGTGAGTGAGGTGATTATATTGTTATATCTACATATTTTGCCTCATAAAGCATAAAATAAAGAGCAGGGGACTTGTCGGCACATGTTCCCCTATGCATACAGAAAGGAGGGTACAGACGGCGACATTTGTCAAAAATGGGTCAGCAGGAAGCTCGACAGACAGGCTTTCATAATTCAGCCCACGCATTTGCGGGGGCGGAGGATTAATCCAATCAAATGAAAGAATACTGTTGCTATGCACAGAAGAGCGGGAAATTCGAAGCAAGAGGAAACACGAGGAGAAGGTCCTAGACCAGCATTAAGAGTGGACGTCTCTGAGATTGACAGCTCACACCCCAGTCATTTCAAACAATTTATCCCCGCAGAGAAGAAGGTCTGCGTCCAGCGTTAAGAGCGGACGTCTATGAGATAGATAGCTCACACCGCTGTCATATCAAACAATTTATCCCTGCACACAAAATCAAAAATAGGAAAAGTGGAATTCGAAAATTAACGCTTAAGAAATACAGCGACTTTTAATACGGCTGTCTACCGGTCACTAAAGAAAACCCTGGTCCAACAAAATTGATTACGACAGACCAGTCAATCAAATAACCTCTCCAACGTCGGGACCCTAAAAACAGCTCGTTTAGAACGGACCACAGAATCTAAAATTCTGTTAAAATATCATTCCCTCCGCCGTCAGACCAAAAATGTATGTGTTTACGACATAAGGACAAAAAAAAAAAGAAAAAAAAAAGAAATACTATATTAATTCGTCCTAAATCAAACTTTCATATTGTTTATATTGTCGTGTTAAATGATCTCATTCAATCGTTCCCCGCGATTTTAACACATTTACCTTCATATCTCGATCTCCCGTGGGAGGAGAAATACTTCTCATTTTGTGTTCCTCGAATTTCGTAAGAAAAAAAAAACTTTCATATTCTCATTTTCATACAGGCTATAAGCCTTCTTAATTGCTATATTTGAACTTTTAATTCTGATCAACTTTCTCGGAATAACAAAAACCAGCCTCTTATAGATAACTCCATTTGTGCGGAGAATATTAGTTGATCTTGTGAAAAAATAAATAAATAAATAAATACTTGTTATGTATTGTTAATTTGTCTTGGTTGTTTATACAATATATATTTATAATTTGTGATAGGATGTGTTATTCATTTTATGGAGAACGGGTTGATTTCCTTTCATTGGGTTTTCAACCTTTGCATATTTTACATTCGTGGCTGAACTACGTGTAGGTAACGTTCAGTGTCTTAGTACCACAATTATAACAATATCTACCAGTAATCAGCTCAATAGATGGCATGCTGAACATCGGGTGCTGACAATATGCCTTAATGGAATAATTACTTAAGACTTTTACTCTGTCATGGCTGACAAAATAAGAGTAACTTACCCCGTGAATTAAATAAAGAGTTTGTAGCAGTTATCCCCTCCTTTCAAAACATAACTGTACTAACCGTCCGGTAGGTGTCGCTGTTCTACCGTCAGGTGTCACTGAAAGCGACCAGGAGTTATCTGCCCTTAGAGGATATATAACCCAGGGACACCGGAAAAAGGCCTCTTCTCTATTCAATTGGCCTCGCTGAACGATGCCTAGACACCAGCGCTCCGTCAACACGTGTTCAACAACGGTAAGAGTTCTCAACTCATTTTCTTTGTATACGGTTTTCAAGGACTTTCCCACGCCGGACTCATTTCTTCACATACTCTTTTCAAGAACTGTTTTCTATCAACACACATACATACACCACAGACGTCATCATCCCACATACACACACGTTCAATAAACCTGATTTGAACTACCTTCTTTTGTTTTTTAATTATTACTCTGTCTTTGCATGCAACAATTGCTTGATTTTATGAACTCGCTTATAGTCGGGAAGACGACCCGATTCTAACATTGGTGTTTGAAATTCTGTACAGATTCCCGAGTTCGACAAGGCACATCTGAAGAAGGTCGAAGGTTACAATAGCTGAAATTTAAGAATTATATCCAAGATGAGAACAATTTGAATAATCCAAGTATTTAGTCTGTTGTTTTGAAGTAAATAAAATCGATTTCCTACGTTTTGGGGTCTAGGCTCCCTGCCGTATAGTTTTAATATTTTAGAATAAATATTTAAAAATTCTGTTTTCAAGCAAATGAAATCGACTTTTCTAAGTTTTATGGACGGAGGAGGGGTCGAGGTTACCTTCCCCATAGTTGTCCCCATAGTTGTAAATATGGGGCAAGCCCCTCTCCCATATTTTAAAATAACTATTTTTAAATAAGTATTACCTCTGTTGTTTTCAAGCAAATAACATCGATTTGTTTAAGTTTTTTTGGGGTAGAGGGGGGGAGTAAATAAGGGATGAACACTTCACATCCAATATAGAACCCAAAACATTGAAGTTTTCTTTTTGTTGTGCTAAATCTTAGATGTAACCATGTTTTTGTTCCCTTCTTTTGTGAGTGTGTGTATTCTGTTACCACTTGTACTTAAGGTTAGTGGTAAGGTTAAGGGAGAGTTATTTTTTACCTCCCCCCCCCACACAAAAAAAACATACACAATATTTATCTCCCTTAACAAAAAAAAATATGGTTATATACCCTTAAAACCCTATTTGATTAGACACTGGCCCGGGAATGAGTGATCATTTTCTGTGAAATTTATATGCATAACTGATCTCTTAGTCTAAATTCTAAAATAATAGTTTTTTCCCCAGGTTTTTCAGGGCAATCGTCTAAAATAAGTAGAAACTCATTTTTTTGGGGAAGGGGGTGTAACTGAGGGTCCTCATCTACTTTTAAATGTAGGTATAATTTTCTTTTCAATCTGACAAACCTCTTAATGTTTTCCCTTAATGTATTGTATCCCAAAGTTTGATAAACTCATAAACTAATTGTGAGATTTTCATCTATATTTTACACTTGTGCCATTTTTTCTATTTATCCACTTGTGCCATTCTTTCCTATTTATTCACTCATGCCTATTTTACTGTGCCTTGCGGTGCCATTTTTACCTAAATTCGTTATTATCATCCATAGATTTGTGTTATTGGTGGTTTAAAATCAATCAATATTTATCATTAGTACCAGCAATGTAAAATTAAGTTTTAAAAAAACATTAAAAGAATCGATTTTGAAATCGGAAATTAAGCTGAAATTTTTCCGATTCCAATACCTCTAAAAGTTCCGATTTTTCCGATTCCAATTCTGATTAATCGTCCCAACATTAGTGGAAATATAAATGCAGTAAACTTCCGCAAAATGTCTATGTAGCCAAATGGTGAGTCAAGGTATTCTTTTTAGGTAATATTAGTTTAGGAAATGTTGGGGACCACTAAAAACAAACATCCGCCTGTCTCTATCATCTTAAGTTGGCTGCTGTGTCTGGTTGTTGGTATGAGTTTTTACTTTTGGAAGATCAGTTAGAATTCTGATAAGTGGAGAATTCGATTATCAGCAGCAACTTGGAGGGGGGGGGCAGGCGTTCCGAGAGCAAGCCTGGAGCAAACTGACATCACTCAAAATCGAACTAGCGCAAACTCGTTTTTGCTACAACATGATTGACTTAAAGAATCTATGCCATCCTTCCATCATGATTAATTGTTTCCACTTGTTTTTGCCTGCCTCAGCAAAAGATTAATTTCTGTTTGGATAAAAGATAAAATGACAACAGAAATTTTACTTTTTAAGAATCACATAGCTCCCTTTTATTTTCCTCGTCTGGCCAAAATGTTAATTCTTGTTTTGAAAGGGAACTCTCAGATTCAGGAAGGAAGGAGGGGGGGAGTGTTGCCTACCTTGTGTCATCTTGCCTTCAATAACCACATGGCTGGGCAATGCCCATTTTGGTAAAAACATCAAACCGTAGCAGATAAAATGAATTCGAGAGGAGGAGCATTCTCCCCCTCCCTCTAACTCTCTTTTGATTAATTGTAAATAAATTCTGTCAACCAAGGAAGAATTTTTTTTTTTCGTGTGAGATTTATTTCAGCAACACATTAATCTTTGTCAACAGCTTTGCTGGTAACCTGGGGTCGGGGGGGGGGGGGAGTCTGAAAAGTAATGAAGAAAAAAAAGATTTGCTAATTCTGTGCAGTCTTGTCTAATCACTTGTTTCCAAGTTTTCCTTGGCCAGCCAACCCTTGTGCGATTCAGAAGCATGGATGTCTTGAATCGCAGGAAGGTTGACTGGCCAAGGAACACTTGGAAGCAAGTGATTAGACAAGACCGTACAGAGTGGAATTTGGAGACTGCTGACTCACTGAACCGTGAGAACTGCATAATATCAGAAAACGTCTGACCCCTGAACAAGGGAAAGTGACATTAAATGAATTCCTATTTGTAATAGAATCTCGTCAATTAATTTTCAAATTCAATTGTTTACTATTTGTTTTGTAATTTTCTTTCCTTTTATTAATTCTATTTTTACATAATGTTTACCCCCGACTCATCATGTGATTAAACGTTGATTCCCTGTTATACAGACCATCATGAAATTTACTTATAATACTCAACACTGCTTTTTTGCTTTTTGTTTTCTTTTTACACATCATTGCTGTTCATATTTCTCATGCTTATTATTATTATTATTATTATTATTATTATTATTATTATTATTATTATTTTTTATTTATTACTCACTCACTAGGAGTTATCACACTGGTCATCGTCAGTGATCGCCCACTGCCAACAACCTGTGGTATTCCCTGGAGTCTGAGTGACAACAAGTCTCCTCAGACTTCCAGTATGCTCCACCTCTTTTCGTTCATCACCGCTGATGACCTTGCGGTATCGCAACAGCCACCTATCACCGATTTCCCGCTGATAAGGGCCATTGGGGCCCGAGTGGCAACAAGCCTCCCCAAGGTCCCAAAGCTGTCCGCGCTCTTCCAGTGGAGGTCTGGTTTGCGCTTTCCCTCCTCGACCCTCTGTCCATAATTTTCGTGGTGCCAGCCTATGCTTGCGCCTCTCTCTCGCGGTTGTATTTTCCCCGGTTCTGTTGTCTTGTGCTTCCATGTGTTTGTTCTCCATTCGTTGCTTATGTGGGTTGGTTTCCGCATTCTAGGACATTTCTCAGGATTGTAGCTGTTTTGATCATTACTGTCCTTTGTATGGTCTCAGTTATCCCTTTGATTCCTATTTCTCCTAGTCTTTTCTCCATGTTTTTGGGGACTGTTCCTAGTGCTCCTATGATTATTGGTGTTATACTGACTTTCTTCATGTTCCATATTCCTTTCAATTCTCTGGCAAGTTCAGTATATTTGCTTCTTTTTTCCGTCTCTTTGATCTTCACTCTGTGGTCCGCTGGAACGGCAAAGTCTACGATTTTGCAGGATTTTTCTTCCTTGTTGATTATTATCATATCCGGTCTCCTTGCTGTTATGGGTTTGTCTGTTTGTACATTCATATCCCATATGATTTTGTGTTTTTCGTTTTCTAGTACAGTTTCTGATTTGTGTTTGTACCGTTTTTTTGCATATTCGAAATTCAGTTGTTTGCACATTTCCCGGTGTACTTCTTTCCCCACGCTGTCATGTCTGTTCTTGTATTCCTTTTGGGCTAGCTTGCTGCATTCACTTATTATATGATTTATCGTTTTGTCTCTTTGTCCACACAATCAACATTTGCTGTTTTCCTGGGTTTTATCTATCTTTGCTTTAATAAAGCTTGTCCTAATCGCATTGTTCTGTGCGGCCGTCAGCAGAGATTCCGTTTCTCTGTTCAAGTGTCCTTTTCTTAGCCATGCCCAGCTGTTCTCATTGGCTTCATCGCTTGTGAGTCTTATAAAGCGTCCATGTAGTCGTTTTTCTTCCCACTTTTCCTTTCTTGTCTTTTTGTTTCTGATTTCAGTGCTTCCGGAGTTGTTTGTTGGGCTGGTGTCTCTTGCCGTGGTGATCAGTCTTTCCGTGTTCTGGGTTACATATTTCTCCAGCTCTTTTTTGGTGTCTTCCACACAGTCTTCTATACTTACCAGTCCTCTACCTCTTTCATTTCTCTTCATGTAGAGTCTGTCCGTATCGTCTTTTGGGTGCAATGCATTGTGCATAGGCATTAGTTTTCTAGTCAACAATAACAACAACAACAACAACAACAATAATAATAATAATTATTATTATAATAATAATAATAATGATGATGATGATTAAGGAAATAAAAAGAAAAAAATTTAAAAATAAAAAAAAATTAAACTTAAAAAAAAATATATTTTTTTAAAATTAATTTAAAAAAAAATTATTATATTATATTTATTTATTTATTTATTTTTATATATATATATTTTTTTAACTAGTGCTGACACCAGACAAAATATTTGTAGAGGGTCGAGGAGGATGAGAAGACCGAGGAGGGACAACACAAACCAGACCTCCACTGGAAAAGTGCAGAGAATGCTGGGACCTTGGGGAGGCTTATTGCCACCCAAATCCAAGAGAAGACCAATTGTCCTTACCAGCAAGAAATAAATGGTAAGAGGCTGTTGCGATACCGCATCGTTATCGAAAAGAGGTGAAGAATACTGGAAATCTGGGGAGACTTGTTGTCACTCAGACTCCAGGAAATATCACTGGTTATTGTCGGTGAGCAATCACTGACGATGATCTGTGTGAGAACTCCTAGTGAGTACAAATAATAATAACAAATGACTTATTTATTTTGAATCAGATTGTAATTGAATATTTTGTGACCAACTGATTTTGATAACAATAGTTGATTGATAACATTATCCATGAATAAATTAGGTTATGTTGTGATTACAATAAACGTTTGGTAACATTTGTCTTTTTCTCTTTTTCTTATTTTAATCGTAAACTTTTCTAGTACAGTTGCCATTTTATGGTAATGTTGCTTATTATTATTTACAGTGAGATGAGTTCTGGCAGCGTTTCATTGCTCACAAACAATTTATGTTTACTTACCATGTTTTAGTAAAAAAAATAATTTTAAACGTTAAACACAGAAAGTTATAGAAAGTTCAATCATCTACGCGAAACACGAACAAAACAAGTCACCCGAGGAAAGAAATATGACCCATGTAGAGGTGAAAGTTTTACCATTTTTTTCCTTTTTTGAAAAAAAAAAAAATAAAATAAAATAATGAGTAAAATTTTAGTAAGGAACAGAATTAGCGAGTTGCATTAACCTGTATGTAATCAAAAGCAAAGAAAAACATGATTTTATCTTAACTTCAAATTTGCCTATTTTCTTTATCGCCCTTATACATTGCCCGCAACAAGTCTACCACCTTTAAAAGCAGATGATACTACATGCAAAACTAGTTTTATTTGCAATACAACAGCACAAATATACACAATAAATTGACTAATATAGGCATGAGAAAATGACAATTTTTCATGAGAGGATTGTCAACCTCATTATAAATTTAAGATGGCCGCCACTACAATATGCAAATTAGTCAAATGTTACAATTTATTTTGATAGTCCTACTTATATGCTACAAATGTCATATGTATTGTTTGGGCATACAATGAAAGGTTAAGCTTACAGAGACATTTTAAAAATAGGTGTAAAAAATCATTTTTCTAAAAAATAATTTCAGCGCTCAGAAAGTCAATCATGCTATGACACTGTTTTTAATGATTAATGTTGTTTATATTACTAAAACATGGTTTTGTAAACTACAAAAAATGTTATGTTTTTAACAGCACCCGTATTGGAGTCTCTTCTCCAACATGATAATCGCCATTTTGTGTTTTGAGTACACACAAGAGTCAGAACAAAGGAAAAAGGGTAATAATTATAAAATGGTTGAATTTACAAACATGAACTTTAATGCCTACAAGTATTTAAGGTCTCTGTAAAAGGGTTTGTCAGGACAACTTGGCATGAGGATACTTAACTCTCCAAGTAAACCCTGACCAAATATTCAAAATAACATAGTATTTGAAGCTTAAATAAGATCCCCTCGGATTGGCTACACACTGGCTTATAGGAAGAATGGTGCACCATCTCCAAGTGATGTGACTTCTAATAACAGCACTTAGCTGGATACTCCACCACCAGACTAGATGAATTCTTGTCTTGGAATCCAGTAAGACCAAGAGACTGCAAAAAAGGTATACTATAACACAGTTAACTTGTCAATTGGGAGGCGGAAAATTGATGTTCTTCACTTCTTTAACTAAACTTTTGAGAGGTAAAGGAGAATTATAATGGAACACTCAGATATCTATGTATCTCATATAGAGATCAAGTGTCAGCCCCAAGAAAAGGCCCCTTGATTTCTAAGAACTTCCACTGAAATAAAATTAAAAAAAAAAAAAAAATATATATATATATATATATACAGATTTACAAAGCATGATACATAAAAGAAGTTAAAATCAAAATGTCGTTACTTAATTAAAAGCTAAGTTAATTGTCACAAACCAATTGAAATACACGTGTTACTAAGGTAAACAAATCGAGAGAGATATGCAATGAATGATGTACAAGTAAATATGACTTAATTTGTTATTGATGTTTGGGAGCCTGATGCTGCAAGCAGAAGAGGGATCTGATGGGAATGATGTCAGAGTTGTGAAGACCACGCAAAGGTGGCAGGCTGTCAAACCGCATCTAATGCTTTGGGAATCTCAGCCAGAAAAAGAAAGATATCCAGTTATTAAATTTATGTTGTTTGGTTTCCAGAAATAGAAAAGTGCATACTTTTGTTGGCTAGGAATGTTACAAGGGAGATAACTTGGATCTGATCCACAGAAAATAACTCCCTGAGCCAACAGTTTTAAATAAAAATAAGTTGTTTGGGAAAAATGAAACTCATTTCAGTGTGAATAATAAGCGATCATATATTAGGAAATCACCCAGTAGTGTTTTGTTAACACATTAAGAAGAGTATTAAAATAAAATAAAACATATTTGGCAATGCAGTCACACACTCATTTGAAACAAAAATTGTTAAAGAAAACAAACAATGTTAAGTATTAAATATTTTATTTAATTTTATTTAATTAAACGGATGCTCATGATTCTGCAAAACGAAAATAAAAGAAATAGAAAACTAAAGTTCAAGCATAAATAGCAATTCACTTGAAAAATGATGCACATTCTCTCTCTCTCTCTCTCTCTCTCTCTCTCTCTCTCTCTCTCTCTCTTTCTAGAAGAGGGGGCTAAGTATGTTTGCAAAAAAAAGGTTGTGGAGGCATGTGATGTGAAGGCAATTATTTTTGCTCAAAAGTGCCAGCTCCCTTGTAGGCTCCCACATAGCCTGACGCATCGGGGATATCCTCACGTCCTTCGATCCCTTTGCCTTTACCGTCGGTGCCAAACCGTTCCTTGTGTGATCCAGTGAATCCAGAGACATCGGTCAAACTATCCACATTACCCGTCTTGGAAATTTTCTACAAAAACAAAATAGACATACAAGCAATATAACTGATAAATTAAACTGAAGAAATTAAAAAGTAATCTCTCTTTTGTATATATATATATATATATATATATATATATATATATATATATATATATATATTAATTGATCAAGTTCAAATATGTTAATAAAGGGAATATAAAACCAATTTTTTCAAGAGTTCTCAATACCAAGTAGAGCATTGGTCGATTGATGTAAAGCTATAATATTGTTTATGTAATTATATATATATATATATATATACATATATATATATATATATATATATATATATATATATATATATATATATATATATATATATATATATATATTAAGTGAAATATTTTTGAAAATCAACACATTGTGCAATTTAAATGAAAAAATAATTTATTTAATTTTGTTTTTTTTGCAAACTTTCGTTGTAGAACAACTTTGTCAGGCGAGACTGTCTTATAGTTTGTTTTTCTTCTTCTTTCTCATTTTGATGGTATTAACCTCGAGGGGTCAAATCACGGTAAAGGTAGAAGAGCACGTCAAGTTCTAGAAGACGTTAGGATAAGTAGAGTTCGATCGATGTTATGTGAAGATTGGCACTTTTTGAGTAAGGAAATTGCCAACATCTTTGAGACACGCATGAAATGTATTTAAGTGAAATATTTTTTGAAAATCAACACATCGTGCAATTTACATGAAAAAATCATTTATTTATTAATTTTTTTTGTTGCAAGCTTTCGTTGTAGAACAACGTTGTCAGGCGTGACTGTCTTATAGTTTGTTTTTCTTCTTTCTTATTTTGATGGTATATATATATATATATATATATATATATATATATACATACTAGCCATATTCACCTGGTGTTGCCCATGTGTAGATATATTGCTGGTGAGAAGGTTTCTTAGGAAAAATAATTTCAAATATCGTTATGTTTAGAATTTTTGCTTTGAAAGAAAAGTTAAAAATAACATTTGCAATATGAGGTGGGTAATAAAAAATCCTTTTTTCTGTAATTATTAAAAGCAAATTAAAATTATTTTAAATCTTAAAAAAATAACAAAACTAATTATTTAAATGTTTAAACCTAAAAAGTTTTAAATACATTCTTCACTGAGATATTATTTGTTTAATTTTATTTTTGTTTTATGAAACAAAGAAAATTGTTTCTTTACATTTCAATTATTTTATGGACCAAACCGATAATTGCCTATAGTGACCTTAGATGGAATCGAAGAATAATTTCAATGGTGTATTTAAATTCTGTGAAGAATTTAATCCTTATTGAAAGTTATTTGAATGTTGTTTACATCGATTTCTATAACACACACACAAACTTTTACTTATATATATATATATATATATATATATATATATATATATATGAAGCAATCGAACAAAAGATATAAGCGTCAACTAATATCTTATAATTAGTGAAACATCCGGATAAAAAACTGAAGCTCAATATACTGGATAGAGCATTAATATTATAATATAAAATGAAGTAATAAAATAAGGTGTCAATCAAATTTTATTAGAATTCAAAGTTCATGCAAAGCATCCCTAAGTCCTTTTTTTTTCGCTCTTCTGCCAAGATGTGATGGGATTCAGTCTTATTTTGCTCAATTCGGATTTAACGGGTTTTCTAATTAAACAACGAACTTTGATTTGACTTGGGTTGCACATGTCGGGATTTCGGAACTTTGATTGGACTTTTTGTATTATTTTGATTTATTTATTTATCATTAACATTGAATATGGACACATTTCGCGACTGGATAACTTTGCCGGCCCCTTCAATTTCACGTATTTGGACTGCTGTTTGTATCTTGGAGTAATGTCCTTCCTGATTATGCTTCTCAACTTGTATGACCTGGATGGACTGTATGGATTCAACAAAAAGTATGTTTTTGGATTGATATGTTTGATGTTATGTATTTTTATGTATATGTGTATATAATTTTTTATATATTTTCAAAGCGTAATTTTATTACCTGTAGTAGTATAACTGCGGTAATGGTCCTATGAAGAGAAGAATTATCTTTGAAAACTCATGAGCTAAGGACTTAGGGATGCTTTGCATGAACTTTGAATTCTAATAAAATTTGATTGACACCTTATTTTATTACTTCATTTTATATTATAATATTATAATATATATATATATATATATATATATATATATATATATATATATATATATATATATATATATATATAAACAAGCCAATGGAAAATCAAAAAGTACACAAGTGGATAAAAATAATGGATGAATAAATAAATATGAGATATAGGGTTTAAGTTGACTGGAGTGGAGCTTTCAGAAGCAACTAAATAAAAAAAATGTATTAGTTTAAAAAATATGAGAAAGGAAGGATGAAGGTAATCCGACGTAATGGAAAATGAAAAAGGAAAAACCAAAAAGGATGTTTGTTTATATATTCATCAACGTTTCGTCTTTATTTGTAAGACTTCCTCAGGATGATAATTTTACGAAAAATGTCATGCAAGTACGTGAAAATATTGGGTTGACATGATGGGTTGATGAGAAAAAGTAGTAGCCACTACTGGGTGCGCAGGCCCGAGGTCCGGGCTTAGTGAAGTCAGTAACATGGAATGAAATTAATGAGGATGGTTCTGAGTGAAAAGGTGAAGGGGTGGGGGTGAACGGAAATAATGTGGATGGCTGTTAGTGAAGAAGTGGAGGGGAGGGGGGCTCTCTCTATATATATAAGTATAAAAATATACTTAAGGCAAGTAAGCTACACAGAAAATATGGAAGTTGCAAAGAAGCAGTATGTAGTTCAGCTATAAGAATTGAGAAAGAAATTGTAGGAAAGCTGTAAGATGAAGAAGGGTAACGCTACAGGACCATCGAATGTTGCAGAAATGTTGAAGGCTGCGGGTGAAACAGGCATCAAGATGATCACCGACTTGACAAATCAAATCATAAAAGAAAAGGTTATCCCAAAAGACTGGGATCTTAGTACAATTGTGAACTGTTACAACGTTAAAGGGAAAGCACTCGATAGAAGTTATTACAGAGGCTTTAAGTTGATAGATCAGGTCCTGAAAGTGATTGAGAGAATAATTGAGCAGCAAATAATCAGTCAGATAAGCATAGATGAAATGCAGTTTGGTTTCATGCCTTGGCAAAGAACCATTGATGCTGTATTTATCTTGAGACAAATGCAAAAAAAGAAGAAGAACCTGTATCTTGTCTTTGCGGATCTGGGGAAAGCTTTGACAAAGTGCCAAGAATATTGTCTGTTAAGCTTTGCATAAACTAGGGGCAAGCAAGTGGTTAGGGAAGGTTGTTCAAGCAATGTAGAGAAATGCTGAAAGTTTTGTTAGAATTAACATCACATTTGGTGACAGCTTTAATGTTAAAGTAGGAGTACATTAACGTTCTGTATTGAATCGGTTGCTTTTCATTTGTGTCTTAGGAGCATTGTCCCGGGAGTTTCCTTTGAGTTGTCTGGAAGAGAATGATTTAGTACTCGCCTGTAAAGCAATGAAAGGTCTACATGTGATAATTAAAGACTTGGAGGAATGCTATGGAAAGTAAAGGTTTGAGAGTAAATGTTACCAACACCAAAGTGCTGATCAGTTGTTATAGTGTTGAAATCGCCCAGAAAGAGAAAAGTTCCGATGCTCAGTTTGTGGAAAAACAGTTGGGTGCAATTCAATATTTTGTGGTACTTATAAGCATTGAGTACACAAGAAGTGTAGTGAAATTACAGGTAAGTTTAGAGATGATAACCAGCTTGTGTGCAAGAAGAGAGAGACGGATGATAACTCTGATGTGGAGAAAGTATATTTGGATGACGAGGCTATTGAGGTTATTCAGAAGTTTTGTTATCTTGGTAATACCATTGGAGCACAGGGAGGAACTGGTGCTGGTATGAGAGCAAGAGTTAGGAGTTGATCGAGTAAGTTCAGGGAACTTTTGCCATTACTAACCAACAAAGCATGATTGCTGTTGACCAAGGGAAGAGTCTATCAGGCATGTGTAAACAGTGTGATGATATATGAAAGTCAAACCTGGCAAGTGATGGTTGAGGATATGTGTTGCATGGTGAGAAATGATATGAGAATGATATAATGGATGTGTAATGTGAGTCTTAAACACAGACTTAGATCTGATGACCTTAGAGGATGATTTAATTTGGACAGTATAGGAAGATATGTGCAAAACAGGAGACATCGTTGGTTTGGTCACATTGAATGAGAGTTCTTGGGTTAGTAGATGCAAAATAGTTGAGGTAGCAGGGTTAGTTGGCGAAAGAAGGCCAAGGAAAACATGGGAGGAAGTGATAAGGATGGACTTGAGAGAAAAAGGGATAAATAACAGCCTGGTTAGAGATTGGTTGTTTTGGAAGTCAATTTCTAAAAGCCGTCCAACACATGCCAGTATGTAAAACGGACGTTAAACCAAATATGATGATCGCTCATTCTGATCGATTTTACATTGATTCCTTAAAGTTATAAAAAAATAGCGATATATTAGAAATGCAAGCGTAAATTTAAATGTGTTCCTACATGTGTTCGTTGGACCTTCGTGAAACTTTATGTTTGAACTGCAAAGAAAATTTCTCTTTTCCCAGTCAATATCTAGTTGTCAATGTACATGTGTCTATGATATTCACATCAAGCACAAGAAGTTTGTATGTAGCCAAAAGGAAATTTTCACAAAAACTTATACAACATTCCTGTGAGATGTATATATATATATATATATATATATATATAATTTTTAGATACTGTATATTACATATTTCAGCTATGTACCGCGGTTTCATCCAAAAGGGCAGATTTAGACATCTTTAGTAAATCTTCATGCCTGGTGGAATCATCGGCAACCTTAAATGATTGTCCCGTCCCGATAGATGGGACAATCATTCTAGCTTGCCGATGATTCCACCGGGCACGAAGATTTACTAAAGATGTCTAAATCTGCCCTTTTGGATGAAACCGCGGTACATAGCTGAAATATGTAATATACAGTATCTAAATAAATTATATTAGCTCTCTTATATGATCGAGCACTTTATTTGATTTATTTTCATATACAACCTAAAACACTATATATATATATATATATATATATATATATATATATATATATATATATATATATAATACAGACTACATACTAAAATATAATTTAGTTCTGGGATTGAGTTATGTCTTAAAAAAATCTGTTCTAATTGTTCTAATTCGCCGTAATTTATAATTAACTGAACAAGTCACACATCTCTTTCTTGACTATCTATGTATTTCTTTCGCCCCTCTCACACTATGTTGATTCGTTAAGCATTCACTAATGTTTCTAAATGTCTTTGTGAGCATTCAGAGAAAGAGTGACTCTCTTTTTCGGGCGTTGTCATCTAATTTACATACACCACAAAAATATGCAAATTAGATGGCAAAATAATAAGTCTCTTTACTTTTATATTAAAATAATAAAAAATAATATTACTTCTAGAGACTCATTTTTTGGTCACGCGAGAATACTGACTTAAAAGATATGTCACAGTTCATGAATTTTCGAGTTAGATCAAAGTGGTGGTTATGACCCAACGGTTCACGGGTAGTCTCGTATGCCTGCGCCTGTATGTGTCTATACATTTAGTTTAGATTTGTTTTCAGTTGAATTGCTATTCTCTATAATTTCATACGAAAAATAGTGACGCTCTTATTCAGGGGGAATAACTCCGAGCACCATATTTCAGTAGTTGTCTTTCTTTGGTTGGGGAAAGCGTATGCAGGCGAAAACATGCCCGCACAAAGTATGACCGGTAAGGCGTAACATAATGTGATCCATATATCATTCCTTTGTGCACGAAATTTTATCACATGTAGCCCGCCGTCAAACCACTAGAATCATCACAGATATTGACAACAGCTCCTTTGAGCAAGATACCTTTCACTTCATATGTACGGTTAATGAATGAATTCTACTAATATCATGTAAGTTTATAGGATTGACATTCTCTCATATTTTATCAACAAACGGCGTAAGCAGAAAAAACAGAAAAAACTTCGAATTTCACTTCAACACAAAAAGCTCAAAACTGGATCCATAAAAATCGGCTCCAAGGGACCAGTCTCATAAAAAAGGCACAAAAAGCCAAAAATCTTGATCATGTAATAGTGCGTGCGAATACGTCCGCACGGCCAATATAAAAAGCATCACGCAGCGCTAAACTTCCTCTTTCTCTCCTTCGATGCTTAACAGAGAAGACACGTCCGGCCACTCCTCGCTCTTGGGCGAGGGGCACCTTGACTGACTACAAAACACATGCACACATACAAACGCCCCCCCCACACACAAAAGCCTACACTCCTATCATTCTTCAATGCACGCAACCACACACTGCTGACAAAGGCACACACACATACAAATGCCTAAACGACGTATTAACTCTGCTCGCACGCACACTGTCACACACACATATTGTCCCACACAATGCACACATGGACACAGAGCGACACACACACCTTATCTATCGCATGCAACCACACACTAAAGCACGCATACACACACTGTTGACAAAGGCGCATACACGAATGCCTACCCGACAGATCTCAATTGGCCTTTTGGCTAGGATCAAAGTGTAGTATCTGTTCCGATGGATACTGCACCCCATAGACTGGTATTGTCTTGGCCTTCGGGGCTTGACTTACGCCGGTCTATGGGTCTGTCCTGTGCAGTTCTTACTGCCTGAGGCGCCCCTACCGGGGAATGCCAACGGGGCTGCCCAGGCAATTTTTAAATCCAACTTTCCCGACCCGACCTTGGGTCACATTTTACTTGTAGGAGTAAGATAAAAACTGGCCTTGTGCCTAACTCCTGGAGAGGAGTAAATCAATACCCGACAGATCTCAACTCACGTGCACGCACATACATACGCACTTATAAATTACAGGCACAGACATTTTGTTACTTTCCTTAACGGAATAATTTCAAATGAACAATCAATTCTTGTACCTCGTATACATATATAAATCGTTTTTGTTTAAATATTCTTTCTTCTTCCATTCATCCTTTATTCATGTATGTTTTTATTTGTTTTTATCTGTTTTTACTGTTTTAAACATTTCTTTAACAATTTAAATGTAAGCGTGGATCTTAGCATTTTCTCTAAGACACAACATCTTAATAAGCTAAGGTTCGGGCTCCTACAAGCCACTCCAATCAGACATAGATAATTTGAATGTCTACTGGAGAGAATTTGAATGCCTACCAGACACCATTCTTGAGTGTCTAAGGTCTCTCTGTACAGAGGTTTGTCAAGGCAACCTGGCATGAGGATATTTAACCCTACTAATAACCCCTAATCAAATATTCAAAATAACATAGTATTCGAAGCCAAAATAAGATATATTGCTACACATTGACTCATACGAGGAATGATGCACCTTCTCCAAGTGGTCTTGCCTCTAGTAACAACACTAAGCTGGATACTCCACTAGACTAGAT
Source organism: Sepiola atlantica (assembly GCA_963556195.1). Taxonomy (NCBI): domain Eukaryota; kingdom Metazoa; phylum Mollusca; class Cephalopoda; order Sepiida; family Sepiolidae; genus Sepiola; species Sepiola atlantica. The sequence goes on from OY744515.1 coordinate 11,793,589, forward strand.
GAATTCTCATCCTGTAACCTGGTAAGACCAAGGGATCACAAGAAATATATACTATAGCATAGTTAACTTGTTAATTGGGGAAATGAAAATAAATGTTCTACACTTTACTAACTCTATGTTTGAGAGGTAAAGTAAAACTTTAATTGAATGCTTGGATATTTATGTATCTCATATAGAGACCAAGTGTTAGCCCCAGGAAGGGTCCCCTTTATTTCTGAGAACTTCTACTGAAGTAAAATGACAAAAAATATATATAGGGTGTTCGAGATAAATTTGATATTTTTTTGATATTCTTTAACTTCACAACCATTTGAAGTATTTAATAGTGGTAAACTGTAACACATAACTGTTTTTGTGTGCAGTTGGTGGGTTTGAGAGCTAGAGACCACGGATGATTGGAAAGCACCAGAATATTGGAAGAGTCTGACCTGCAACATGATGATTCACACAAGATTCATGAATTCGAAAATCTTAGCTGCAGCTAAGTGATCTCTGAATACATTAAAGGTCGTGGATGTGAGCTTGAGAATTGCAACAGAGATGGAGAAGCAGTAGCTAGCAAGAAGGATCATAGCAGGCATTCTGACTATGTCTACATAAAAAGATTTGTCGAGAAGCTGCAAAAACGAAGGCGCAAAGATCCAAGCAAGGCAATGCTGACATTGGTGAGAGAGATTGGCATCAGTGACGACTATGAAGGAAGCACTGAATGAGGATCTTTGCTACAAGAGTCACAAGGGCCAACTCATCACCTCCAAGGACCAATCGCCTTACGAAAGCCAAGAAACTCCCCAACAAGGCCAAACACACGGTCGAGCTGGAGATGCTCTGGTTCTTCTTAGTACTTGTTGCACAACATGTAGAACAATGGTTGATTGGCCTACAGTCCACACAAAGTCCCGCATGCCATGAAAATCAAGTTCCCTCAAACTATAATAACTTTTGGGTGTGTTTCTAGCGATGGCCATATGTCATGCCGCTCCACATCTTTGAAAAAATACTCAGACTCAATTCAGAGGGCTATATTGAGTTACTGTCCACTGTTGTCCAGCACTGGATGGAGAGGATGGCTGCAGGAAGGCCATACGTGTAGCAGCAGCATTCAGTTTCATGTCATAACTCCAGGAAACTCAGAAGTGACTGTCTGAAAACTTCCACGACTTTACCAATCTCAACATCTGCCCCCCCCCCCCCCCCCCCCTGTCAACCCGCCTGATTGCAACTCTATGGATTCTTATGTGTGGAGCTCAAGTGAGAAATACACCAATAATAGCCTGCAATACAGAAGATGAGCTGATTGTCAAGATTAAACTAGTGTTCAGGCATCTCTCGAAGGAAACTGTGAAAGCCGCATGCTCCAGATTTAATCTCTGTCTGGAGGCTTTTATGGAAGGTCAGATTTAAGTGAGCTGTATTCGACAATTATTGGCCAAGATATGACGTTTTTTCTTTCGTTTCCAAAAAGTGTCAAATTTGCCTGAACACCCTGCATATGAAATAAAAATAACAAAACTCAACACATACCAGACAACAATTTGTGTTTCCTATTATTTTTAACAAAAGAAAAAAAAGAAAAATTCTATCTTTTACTTCCAGACCTGAAAGAGGCTAGTTCAGACTGAAATAAAATTATGTGTTGAGTTTTGTTCTATTCTTTATTCATAAATATTTGTTCTATACTTTAAATATGTTCAGCTCTCCAGTCGAAAATGTGCTGTTTAATATATATTTATATCTCAATATGCAAGATGACAGAGCGAACACAGGTTGAAAAGACTTTGATAAGTTGATGCAGTTTGTAACCCAGAGAGGGTACATATGTATAAAGCATGCCAGTTCATATGCGACCACAGCTGTCTACTAATGCGACTGTTTGATGCCCCAAGCCACCACCATGTTAACTATTACACATCCGGTCTGTTGGAGCATGCCAGTAAACATCCATAGCCTGCCGCCAATGCTAATTTCTGTATGGTAACTCTCTGGAAAATCAGAGAGAGAGTGTAACAGATGCTACACCTGGGTGACCTGTGTTGAAGTTATCAATTTATTCAGACTGCTAACAGTTATCTCCCTTATTTCATATTTGTACAGGGATCAGACATCCCTTTCTTCTGGGAATCAGAGTTATCTGCTCTTAGTTCCTTTTCTCTGTTGTAAATTTCTGTAGGGGAGCTATCTTTCTAATGTAAATAAAACGATAGCCTCGTTCGTGTGTTACGCTAAAACAGGTCGATGTCCTTTTATTGAATTTATCCTCCAGTCTGGGATAGCAAGTCCACATAAAACAAGGTATGTTTTAATTTGGTCGATCATTGAATTTATATATAACTATCACTATGTAACCACCATAGATGTAGAGATGCATTATGGTTACTGCAGCAGTTGTACGTGATGAACTATTTTCTTTTGCGCAGTTTTACCCTTCTACATGGAGGGATTGATTCATTATTCAATCAGAATACTTTGCATGGGAGGCACTTCCACTGAACTGGTTGTACACTGTTTTCCCACTTTTCAGAGTCAGTTTTTACGTCAAGCGGAAGAGACATGCGATGTTCCTGGAAACAAATACTTTATGCGTGCGAAACAAGTGGATGCAAGACCCAACCCATTCGGCAGATGTACGTGCGCCCACCACCTCAGCGTGCTATGGTATTTCCTGTTATTCAAACTCGTTCATTATCCCTTGCTGTTTGTTGGTGTAATGATGTAGTAATAAAACTGTTCTAAAATTAAGAGGAAGAGTTTGTCTTTATATTCGAGCTACCAGTAACCCTAACTCCCAAACGGCAACACAACTGTAACCCTATTTTCTTCTTACTGAACGAGGCCTACAAAATGGATACTTCTTCCTACACTCCTATGTTACCTAATTATATAAAAATATTGATGCAAAAATATTCCGTTTCTCCCACAATTCTCTGGTGAATCTCCGTCCCATTTGAGGATTATTGATAAGGTTCAGAAACGTATCTGTAATTTGATTGGCCCCACTCTTTCTTCATCTCATCAACCTCTCTCTCACAGACGTGATGTTTCTAGTGTCAGTCTTTTGTATAAATACTATTATGGCATGTGTTCTTCAGAATTGTCTGATTTATTCTCTGCTTCCTTTGTTCCAGCTCCTTTGATTCGTTGGTCTAGTAGTCTTCATCAATTCGCTGTTTTGATACCTTGTTATAATACATACAGCTTCCTATTACATTTGCTTCTTTCCAAGAACCGCAGACTTGTGGAACTCTCTTCCTGTTGACTTTTTTCTTCCTACCTATAGCCTTGATCTTTTCAAGACTACGGTCAATAGGCATCTCCTGTCTTTGCGATGATCATCTTTCATTCTTTTTAGCTCCTTACATCAAGTGGCTTCATGCCTTGTCTGGAGCGATTCCCATTAAAAAAGAAGTCGGTTACTGCCACAAACATTTGATATCATAATAGATAAACACATTTGTAACCCTTTACAAATAAATCAGATGCCAACAATGAATGGAACAGTTTCTCTAAGCCAACTCACCACTTCTTTAACTTTTGGTCCACCTGTTTCCAACTTTTTCAAAAAAGATTGGTAATATTTTTCTACTTCATCGGCGTCCGCTGGCAGCTTGGCATTTTTCGTCTTCAGCTTGGCGTATTCATGTGCGCAGCCCCGGATGAATGCCGGGAAATTAGAAGCCAACATGTAGCTGTCATAGAAAAGCAAGAAAAAGAAAAATGTTATTGTATGGAAATTAAAAATATAAAACGAAAATTTTGAAAAAGATTTTCAGAGATTTAAAGCTTGATTTCATTTTACATTTGCTGTAACTACCCGGCGTTGTCCGGAAGTCTTTTTACTTTCCTTTTTTGTTTCGCTTTATATATTTTCAACTATGTTGCTTTTTTCCATTAAAAAAAAAAAGAAGAATTTTTAAAGTTAAATTGAATTACGGTATCGTTTGGTCATAAAATTATTAATTGAACAAAATTGTTTTTTTAAAGTTAATATTGCTTTAATCTCTATTTATAAAATCACTGGATGTAAAAGCTTCTAAAACTTTCAATCTTTTAAATTAATATTCTTAACAAATCCTCATGGATTAAAATTTAATCCCAAGTATTTTAAAGCAAGAAATTCTTTTCTATTCAACAGTTTAAATGCTTCGGAATTCCTTTCAAATTTCAAATGGTCAGAAGTAATTCAATTTTTTTTTCAACTATTAACAAAAGATTAAAATGGTTGATTTGTTTACGAAGAAACTGAAATGCATCATGGTGGATTTAATTTCGTAATAAAATTTGTTTAAATATGATTTTAAAAAATTTGTTTTATTTTATGCTATTTAAATTTTTAATTTAAAAATGAATGTGTAAGTCACACAAAGACGAGAAATACACACATACACAAAGTCGTTTCATAATTTTATTACTATAGAGATTTTTAAATCAATTTGAATGTAAAATCATTCAATGAGTATTGATTTACTCCTCTCCAGGAGTTAGGCACAAGGCCAGTTTTTATCTTACTCCCACAAGTGAGATGTGACCCAAGGTCGGGTCGGGAAATGAGTAGCCATAATGTCTGATAAGGTTGATGCAATGTTTTCTTAACTGACACTAAATAACATCCGGGCTGATGCACCAACTACTAGTCTCTTCCTCTTCGACGGAGCGCAAAAAAAGAGGCTCTAACCTAATAAGTTCCACAATGTCTACCAAGCTTGGGGCCCGGTCCTATTGCCCCAATGTTGCATCCCTTTGCTCATTTTACAAGTACTTCAACGAAATATGCTCTGATGAACTTACTACACTTCAACATAAATACTCTAACCAACCCGAAAAGCAGCAAAATCCCACCCCTTCACTGTAGAGGTCCCCAGATGCCAGAAACCTTTCTACTATAATAGCTTCTTCCCTTGGACCACTTGGAATTCCTTCCCTCCTCCATGTTTTCCCGACTGTACCAACATGCAGAAATTTAAATGTAATGTGAACAAACATCTCGTTGCACAACTGCCCACTTAGGATGCCCCTATGGATATGGCCCCTAATTCACAGTAGCCCCTTACACCTCAGTGGAAATATGCTTTGTTTGGGATAAATAAAAGTTTTTAAAAAAAAACAACAAAAAACTGATTAAGCGCAAACTTGGCAACATATACTTCACTATTTTGACCATTTGTTGAATGTATTTTGAACTGTGTAGAATGCTAACTTTTTATTATCTTAAACCATTTATGCCGCTATATCAAATACATCAATCTGCATCGCCTATGCATGCATACATTGCACTCGTGAATTGGTGCAGAACTAAACAAATTGATGCAAAGAATTAACAATGCAAAAGTTAAAAGTGAAAAAATGAAAAAAATAAACTGCAAAAATCCGTTCTATTTTCAATGAAGCCAGCAGAATTGATGATTGAACCTGCCTCGACCATATACACTGCAGCAATAAAAGTAATACCACTGATCTGGAAGAATGTAAATGTTAATGAAAAAATGCGTTACATGTGTTCACTAAACAACTGAGAAGGATATCATTTGATGGGATAAATTAAAACCTTTATCAATGGAAAGCGGTTGTGGCGAATGACGTAAAAGGAAAAAAGAAAAAAATGAAAAGAATCGACATAACGACGTCACGAAAATATGACTGCAAGACAATTTTGAAATATAAGTCAAGACTTTCTGGTAGTTGTAAGCATTGCATACACAAGAAGTGCAATGGAATTACTGGTAGGTTGAGAGAGGATAACCAGTTTGGATTCAAGAAGTATAAGATAATGGAGATGGATTAGAACTCAGATGTGGAGAAAGTTTATCTGGATGACGAAGCTATTGAGGTTATCGAAGTTTTGTTACCTTGGTGATAACATTGGAGCACAGGGTGGAGCAGATGCTAGTGTGATTGCAAGAATTAGGAGTGAATGGAGTAAGTTCAGAGTACTTCTGCCATTACTAACCAGCAGAGTGTTACCATTGTTGACCAAGGAAAGAGTCTATCAGGCATGTGTATGCAGTGCAATGATGTGAAACCTGGCCAGTGAGGGTTGAGGATATATGTTGCTTGGAGAGAAATGATATCAGAATGATATGATGGATGTGTAATGTGAGTCTTAAAGACAGACTTAGTTCTGATGAGCTCACAGACAGTATAGGGAGACAGTATAGGGAGATGTGTGCAGAACAGAAGACTTCAATGGTATAGCTTGGTTGTAAAGATGGATGATAGCTCTTGGGTTAGCAGATGTAGATCAGTTGAGGTAGCTGGTTCAGTTTACAGGAGAAGGTCAAGAAAAAGATGGGAGGAAGTGATAAAAATGGACTTGAGAGAAAGAGAGATAAATAAAAACCTGACTAAGTCTAAGTTTACTCGATTATTGTCATGTTAAACGGCCTAAGCACACATTCCAACTAGCTTTCTAAATAACAGAATATGTATTCTCACAGCTGAACTACTTTGTTTTGTGCTAGCTTAGGCTTTACATACTACATACACAGCATCATTATCGAAGACGTACAGATTGATATACCAACCTCAGAATGTATGGTTTTCACTAATACGTAGTTTTTGTATGCTTGTTTTCACTAATACATAGTTTTTGTATGCTTGTTTTCACTAATACATAGTTTTAAGGCTTGTTTTCACTAATACATAGTTTTTGTATGCTTGTTTTCACTAATACATAGTTTTTGTATGCTTGTTTTCACTAATACATAGTTTTAAGGCTTGTTTTCACTAATACATAGTTTTTGTATGCTTGTTTTCACTAATACATAGTCTTTGTATGCTTGTTTTTACTAATACATAGTTTTTGTATGCTTGTTTTCACTAATACATAGTTTTTGTGTGCTTCTTTTCACTAATACATAGTTTTTGTATGTTTGTTTTCACTAATACATAGTTTTGTATGTTTGTTTTCACTAATACATAGTTTTTGTATGCTTGTTTTCACTAATACATAGTTTTTGTGTGCTTGTTTTCACTAATACATAGTTTTTGTGTGCTTGTTTTCACTCATTAATAGTTTTTGTATGCTTCTTTTCACTAATACACAGTTTTTATATGCTTGTTTTCACTAATACAAAGTTTTTGTATGCTTGTTTTCACTAATACATAGTTTTTGTATGCTTGTTTTCACTCATTAATAGTTTTTGTATGCTTCTTTTCACTAATACACAGTTTTTATATGCTTGTTTTCACTAATACAAAGTTTTTGTATGCTTGTTTTCACTAATACATAGTTTTTGTGTGCTTGTTTTCACTAATACATAGTTTTTGTATGTTTGTTTTTCACTAATACATAGTTTTTGTATGTTTGTTTTCACTAATACATAGTTTTTGTATGTTTGTTTTCACTAATACATAGTTTTTGTATGCTTGTTTTCACTAATACATAGTTTTTGTGTGCTTGCTTTCACTAATACATAGTTTTTGTATGTTTGTTTTCGCTAATACATAGTTTTTGTATGCTTGTTTTCAGTAATACCTAGTTTTTGTATGTTTGTTTTCACTAATACATAGTTTTTGTATGCTTGTTTTCACTAATACATAGTTTTTGTATGTTTGTTTTCACTAATACATAGTTTTTGTATGTTTGTTTTCTCTTATACATAGATTTTGTATGCTTGTTTTCACTAATACATAGTTTTTGTGTGCTTGTTTTCACTAATACATAGTTTTTGTATGCTTGTTTTCAATTTCCAGAAATTCGTCCACACGTTTATGTAAGAGGCTCTGCCTGTCGGACAGTTTGTCAAGTTGTTACATTCAAGTTTGAAATACCATTTCCATCGCTAAATGCACAGATTAAATGGACTCCAGCATTTTTCAAATAATATCAGTGTGCATTCGTGAAACAGAAAGCCATGCACAATTCACATTGTTTTGCGACAAAATTAATGTGTTTAGACAGTTCTATGATTTTTGTTATAAAAAGCCAGAATTTCGATATTCAGAACAACTCGACAAAATGCTTTCAGGCTGTCATTTTCTTTCCTTCTTTTTTGTGAGTTACTATTGTTGTTGTTGTTGTTGTTGTTGTTGTTACCGTTTTCAGACAGATTATCATTTCTTTTCACGTGTTTAAAAAAATTACCTTCTATTTTTTAAATACTTTTTGGGTGCTTCTGCAGTATTGTGTACATATGAAATATTTCTGTCTTTAATTTAAAAGAGTGACTTGAAAGGGGGGAAATAATTTTGTCACTACCTTCTATTTTAATATAAGACATTCAAACTTTTGGTACGATCCACTTCACTTAAACTTTATCCTTACTCCTCTGATCTGTAGTCCTGTTAACAAAAACATCTCTGCGTTCGCACCTGCCATTCTCTCACGTGTTATTACTCTGATTCAATTCCTGCCAAATTCAAAAGATCCAGGGGCCCTACAAATGAGGAAGAAACAAAAAGAAACAGTGCATTTTAACCCCGAGAAACAGGTCTGTCAGTTGACATTGCTGTTGGGTGTGGCCAGAAATAAAAAAGGGAAGAAGGTCGAGGATTTGGAAAATTTCTCAAATGCTGGCAGAGTTCTCACAGTCATAAGAAATAACCCGTTAATGAATATGATTAGTATTGCTAATGAATCCTTCAACATGTCTCCTCCCTTCGAAAATCTGTTTAAATTTAAAACGATTTTGTTCTAGGAAGGTCCAACTTTTGTTAACCCCTCAGTTTATAGGTCCTTCAGATTAACCTTCACTTTTGGATACTGGCGGCATCTCTTAAAATGGAACCATAAAGAATGAGATGTATAAAAGGTTGTCGGTATTCTCTCCTCAAGAACAGTTTAGTCTATTGATAATGGCACTCTGGTTAGCTAGTATAAATGGCCGAGGTCTGAGATCCGAGCACCAATTTTTCTACATCTTTAGCACCTCGGCGTAGATATATGTTGCATACAGGAGACTCACTTTTTTTCCGGGAAACTATGAAAGCATCCTGTCTCCATAAAATTTGGCAAAATTTGGGTGCAAGTTTCGCGTCCGTGCCCTGTACAATCGGGCTAACTTTGAGTAAAATATGCTAAGTCTAGGATTTTGCTTCTCTGAAAAGAATTATACCCTGATATTTATAGTCTAGATTTTTTAATACTTTTGTTAACGTTTATGTCTTTTAAATTTTTAGCTTAACTAGAGAGTCTATGTTGACATTGCCCCCTCCCTTCTTTTCATCTCCTATTTTTGTTTAATAACGTCCACTGTCATTGTCCCATCGGTGACAGACTACATGATTTGCAAGTGATGTGTGCCAATTTTCGTCCATTCATTTTCGTATGCTCATAAAAATATGTGAGTGTTTTTATTTTTTTGAAGGCATACGCTAACTTTCGACCGGTAAGTCTGCATTTCTACCATATCTATAATTGGGGGTCGGGGGTCGAGTCTTACTAATCATCTTTTTTGTTTAGTTTTGGTATAAAGTTATTGTTTATCACTCGGGGGTTTCTTTTTGTAAATAAAATACATTTTTTATAAAGTGTCCCTCCTTGCTAATACAAGGTTTTTAATTTGGGTTACTATGTACTAAATAATTCGTTATGGTGTCTGGGGCATGAATAATGTAATGAATAATTGAAATGTTTTGGTGACTCATCATTTATACAAATATGATAGGGTTAGTGAAAGTTGCTAGTTAGGATAGAGTAAGACGAGTGAAAACCAGTTCTAGCGCCATATTTTTGTATGTTTTAATCTAAATAACTATTGTTGTATATTGAAGGAGATTGTGGGAGAAACTTGTGTGTTTATGCCGTCACGCGGGAGTAGTGGGAGTTTCAACGGTCTTTTTCGCCAACTAGATTTGAGACAGAGCAGAGGTTTCGAGCACCCATAAAGCAATCCTCAGGCATGAGGGAAGTTTGCATACAAATTAATGACGATTTGGTGGCACGGTCTATGAAATATTTTCCTAGACTAGGGTTTAATAAATAATTCAACCCTTATTTATTGCGTTGTTAACATCTCAGCTGACGAAAGCACATTGCGACAACTGATTAACCGGTGTGGATTTAAGAAGTGAATTGTGCAAAATATTTTGTTGATCAGTATTGTTACATCGCCTCTGTCGTCCCTCCATGAACTGTCAGGTCACCATTTTTTTTTTATATCAAGTAACCTCCCCATGCACCCAAGCCAAGTAGAGCAACGATCTCATAGTCTAACTCAACACATGATTACATGTAAAAAGAAACAAAAACACAACTTCAATGATTTACCATGTGCCAACAAATCTGCCTGCAACAATTATCAGCAGCATTTTCTGTTCTCCGACTAATAAATTTACCCTTCGCTGAAAGAGAGATAAACTAAAAAGCGGTTCCTTGTTGATGAACTATTGTCGAGAATTTGTTCCCGATAGCCAACAATAAATAAACAGGTTAGGACGAGTATTGATTTACTCTTCTCCAGGAGTTAGGCACGAGGCCAGTTTTTATCTTACTCCCACAAGTAAGATGTGACCCAAGGTCGGGTCGGGAAAGTGGGGTTTAAAAATTGCCTGGGCAGCCCCGGTAGGGGCGCCTCAGGCAGTAAGCAATAAACTTACTCCTCCCCAAAGAGGGGAGGCGAAGCCTGGGAGGGTGGACCTCCTAGAACTGCACAGGACAGACCCATAGACCGGTGTAAATCAGGCCCCGAAGGCCAAGACAATACCAGTCTATGGGGGTGCAGTATCCATCGGAACAGATACTACACTTTGATCTTAGCCAAAAGGCCAAGATACATTAGTTAGTTACAAAATAAATTGCCGTTTTTTTTTCCGCAACGTTTTTGCGTTTGTTAACATAAAAAAAAAAACATTAGGGAGATCTAGTTTCTCTTTTTAAATAATAACTGACAGAAATCATGTGGTATCTTGTCGCCTAACCATTGTATATATAAAGGTTTAATAGCTTTCAATTGATTTTGGTTAGTAAAAATGAAAAGAAACACAACTTAAGGTAAGTAAATTGCCCTATCATGCCCGACAACTGTCAATTTATCCACACTATATGTGAAGTAAAGCATTAACTAAAATCTTTCGCATATAACATTAACTTCTTTCAAAAGTGTTAAACAATCACCAACCAGTCGAGGCAACATATTGAAACTCTCTCCCACTTTCTTTCACTCAGTTATTTCTCATACCAGAGTCTTACGCAAACTACACTTCATACAATTACATAGTAAGTAAATAGGTTGACCATAGTCGATGGCGACCCAAAGGCTACCTTTTCATTGGTTACTATACCGAGATGTAGAGAGAGCACCTTTCATGGATCGCTTTACTTAACAGTGGTAGCAACTAAGATGTACAATAAATTGTTTCTGGGAAGCATAAGATCCCACCTTGATCCACTCCTGCAGATGAACCAAAGTGATTTTTGTCCTGGAAGGTCAACCGTATAACAAATTGTAATTCTGAGAAAATTGATCGAAGATGGCAAAGCCAAACAGCTACAGGCGGTTATCACTTTTGTTAATTTCCAAAAGGCTTTTGATTCCATTCACTGAGGAAAGTCAATTTAAAAAAAATTTTTTTTATTTTTTTAACATAGTTCACCCCAAACAAGGCAAGCCGCCACTGTAGACGTAAGGGGCTACCGTGAAAAAAGAAAAGGGGAGAAGGAAGGGGGGGGGTCAACCTAGATTGGGATCTGCGCAGCGAGATGTCTGTTTACATTAGTTTTAAATTTCTGCATGTCTGTTCTGTCGGGGAAACAGGGGGCAGGGAGAGAGTTCCAGAGGCCAGCAGTACGAGGAAAGAAGCTATTTGAGTAGAAGGCTCTCCGACATCTGGGGACCTCCACAGTGAATGAATGAGATTTAGTTGATTGTCGAGTTAGTCTAGGGAATTTACGTCGAGGGGGCACCAGAGTAGCCAATTCATCGGAGCATGATCCATTGAAGTATTTGTAAAACAAGCATAAGGATGCCACATTGCGGCGATGGGACAGAGGCTGAAGTTTGGTTGACAGTGAGGGTCCAATTAGGTTGGCGATTCTTTTTTGGACCTTGTCAAGGAGGGAGAGACTAGTAGATGATGCACCAGCCCAGATGTGACAACAATACTCCATGCATGGGCGAATGGTGGCTTTGTAGAGATACAGGATAATGTCAGGTGTGAGGAGTTTACTAGCACGGTAGAGGGAGCCAACCTTCTTTGCAGCAGCCTTGGCAATGTCTTCAATGTATTTGTCAGGTGTGAGGAGTTTAATTGAGATACTATCAGCCTATTGAGTGCACAAGAAGATAGTAGATGCAGTACACATCCTTTACCACGACACGGTGGTAAAAGTGATTATACCAGGCGGAGAAACAGACTTCTTTGGGATAACCACTAGCGTATTACAAGGCGATACTCTCGCCCCCTATCTCTTTATTATTGCACTTAACAATGCACTCTGAGAGGCCACCAAAAATACACCGACCAGGTTTATGTTGGAGAAAAGACAGGATTATAGAAAACGTGCAGTATACATCACTGATGCAGATTTTGCAGACAATCTCGCATTGATTTCAAACTATATGGAACCAGGCCAATTACTTCTATCAAGATTGAAAATGGCAGCCGAAACTATTGGGCTGCATACCAACTGAAAAAAGACGCAATATATGTTGTTCAACCAGGATGAGACAGATTTAGAAACACTGAGTGGTGAGATATTGAAACAGGTGCATGATTTCAAATGTCTTGGTTCATGGATTGCAGATAGCAAAAAGGACATGGAAGTTCGAATCGTGCTGGCATGGAAAGCGCTAAACAAGTTAGACGAGATTTTGAAATCAACACGGAAAAGAGAACTTAGCATCCAGTTCTTCAGATCCACAGTTAAAAGTAGGTTGCTGTATGGTAGAAAAAAGCTGGAGGCTTACAAATAAAATGTGGCTAGATGGTACCTATAGCAGAATGTTAAGAGCAGTCCTAGGTGTCACTTGGAGGGAATGGGATCACAAACAACGATCGATATGGAGAACTGAGTAGAATAACAGCAGTTCTCAAAACCAGAAGATTTATTGGTCATTTGTGGAGGAGGAGGGGGAGGAGGGGGAGGAGGAGGAGGAGGAGGAGGAGGAGGCTAGAGTTGATAGGCTAACTACTGATGTTGGAACAAAAACAGGGAAAAAGGAAAAGAAGAAAAGTCAGCACTTATATATGTGCACGAGTTAAGAAATGAAACTGGTTTGTCGATGGAAGAACTAAAGAACGCAATGGAAACCTGAAATTTGGAAGATTTAAGTCAATGATATCCGAGCGAGCTCGAAATAACTTACTCTTGATTCACACTGAGTGTTTAGCACGGAATCATCAAGTATCATTTTTTGAGTCTTTGGTATGACTCGGCCGAGGATTGAACCCAAGTCTCTCGGTCCATTAGCAAACACTCTAGTCATTATGCAAAAATATATCTTATTCGTTTTAATGAATCATTTCATTTGCATGAGTGTTCTCTCTTAAAATATTGTCCTTTTTATTCAGTTTTTATTACCTTTTAAGTCACAATGTTAGGATATCATCTTGCATAGAGTTTTTGTACCCACATCCATTTAAGGTATCCTAACAGACAAACAGTTTTAATTAGTGATACAGCAACAAATGCTGATCCCAACGACAACTAGCGATTTTGATGCAAAGCAAAAAGACTAGTATACGGGTCTACCATGACAGCTACATTTTAAAAATCAATCCATCCTTCATATGGATCTGAGGTAGTTGAAAAGTTAGTCGCACAGCCTGAGTTACCCTTGAATTATAGAGATCAGTTCCCCACTCCTCTCAAATATTAACATTAAGCAGTATAATAGTGTATACATTTGTAGTAGCACGGAGAACCGGATGTTCACATGTCCAAATAAAAAGTGCTTTTAAATGGTTCATACGCAGGTGGCTCTACTCAGCATTTCTGGTAAAATCAATAAATATGAATATAAAAATGTTTATTTTTAACCCAATCAAAAGTATCTCTGTTTAAATGCAAAATTGTGTTCGTGAGCCCCGAGATTTCGTCAAGATTATAAAAAGGAACAAAAATCCCCAAATTAGATGAGTAGGATTTAGAAGTCAGAGTCTGTTCACACATTCATGCCACCTTACTTCATTACTTCAAACACCTCACTCGGAACAGCACTCACCTTCTCTTACTCACCTCACCAACCCAGGCGTCTCTCTTCAAAGAACGGTTAAGTATCTTTTCTTCTTATTCCTTTTTGATCACATCTTATATTGGACTCTTCTCACAGCGACTACTTCTAAGATTTTCACACTTATATACAACTCACACACACATGTCCTACTATAGTCAGGCACACTTATGTCTTGCTATAGACAGTCGCACTTAAATATCACATTCACCACACCCAAATTTACAAGAAACATTTATAAAGATTTCACCTCAGAACATTTTCCTACTTTTTCCAAGAGTATACGTGAATTTTGTATGTTTGAATATATATAAAAACCTTTGTATTGTTTATATCTGCTTTTCGTATTTCCTTATTTCTTATGTATTTAAATATCTCTACAGGGCAATAACATCGAACAACCCCCTTCACCTCAACTAAAATATGACATGTTATTACGTCTAAATGAATTGTTGTGGTGAATACAGTAAACAGTAGCCTTTTCGTTAGCAATTGTGATTTCTAAATCTTCTGAATTATGCGCAGTTTATCTACTCAAAGCAACAACAAAAGTGTTGTCTCATACCTGCAAAAGCCGGGCTCATTTGAAGGAGGTGTCGGTATGAAGCAACCACCGTGAAGATTATAATAAAATTATCTTGCCGGATTTTCACATAGCAATCTGGCTGACATATCAATATTTGATTCGGACCAGAATATTTTTGTTTGTTTTTTCCTTCAACTATGTTTTTGGCACAAAAATATTTTATTTCACATCATTTCCTTTTTCTGAAAACACTTATTTCGCCTAAGAAAATTATTAGAGGCGAAACATTCGCCCTTATTCACCGGATATTTTTACACATGTAATGAGTTGTTTCCCTTGACTTTTGTAAAAAACAAATATTTAAAACACGTTATATTTTAAACGTTAAAGGGAAGTTTCCACATTAATTGCACATTAATAATTATTTTTTTTTACTATTAATTGATTAACGTCAAATCGAACTTTTAAAAAAAATTCATTTTTCACAAAATAATTTGATTACAAAATTAAAGTCACCAAAATGAAGTCAGTCATTTTTTTTCTTCTCCCGGGCAACGTCGGGCAGGTAAAGCTAGTCTATAAAAAAGTTGAAAAGTCAATATTAAAGTTAAATATGACAATCAAAATATAAAAGTTTAGATTGTCTTTTGCTTTTCATATTAAACTAATAATTGAGCGATACTTATCATTTCTTATATTCAACTATTTTGATATTATTTCGATTTCTATTTATAATTTTATCATTTGTCATGAGACAAGCTTTAAAACCACGCCCCATGCGGACTTGGAAGCTACTTACAGATTCAGTCATTTAATACTAAATGTTTAGAATAGTAAAGAATGTATTTTAACGTGTAAGTAAATTATTGGAGTATTGATCTACTTCTCTCCAGGAGTTAGGCACAAGGCCAGTTTTTATCTTACTCCCACAAGTAAGATGTGACTCAAGGTCGGGTCGGAAAAGTGGAGTTTGAAAAGCCAGAGCCCGAGAGGTGAGCACTCTGGCCACTAAAAATTGCCTGGGCAGCCCCGTCGGCATTCCCCGGTAGGACCGCCTCAGGCAGTAAGCAATAAACTTACTCCTCCCCAAAGAGGGGAGGCGAAGCCTGGTAGGGTGGACCTCCTAGAACTGCACAGGACAGACCCATAGACCGGCGTAAATCAAGCCCCGAAGGCCAAGACAATACCAGTCTATGGGGTGCAGTATCCATCGGAACAGATACTACACTTTGATCTTAGCCAAAAGGCCAAGAAAACCTCATGAATAATTCTTCATACAGGGTGACCCTGTCCCAAAATGCCACTCATGGAATCGTTGATAAAATTCACAATTCTTTTTTGCAATCAAATTATATTTGATACAAATAAACTTCAGTCTATGCCTGACTTGTCCACCAAGTTTAAGTCATGAACTTTCAACAGTTTTTGTTTTATCGCTGTTCAATGATATAGAGGGGCATTTTAGTGATTGTCTCATCAGTAGGATGGGGAGATTCTGAACAGGCTTTGCACTCACTCGGGCCATATGTTTATCTGCAGGGTTATTTAAAAAAATAATGTCAATCAAAACAATCCCCGAACTATTCCTGGACTGAAGAGGGATGTCATAGCCTAAACCAGGGCAATGCCAAAAGAGAAGTGTATCAGACATATTGACAATTTTGTACATCATGCAGGTGTGCCTATCATTGAACGGCGATAAAAGAAAAAGAACTGTTGGATATTCATGACTAAAACTTGGTGGACAAGCCGGACATAGACTAAAGTTTATTTGTACTAAATATGGCTGAGTGCAGTAAGAATTGTGAATTTTATTAATGATCCCATGGTTAGCATTTTTTAGGGGGGGGGGAGTCACCCTTTATTTGACAGAATTGCAGTAATCACAAAGTCAAAAGCAGAAGTGGAATTATCTTTTTTTGTTGCTGAAAGAAAGTAAATAAAAAGAGACCAACTTACGGTTTTCCCTTTTCTTTGTATTTGGGGAAGATAGATGCATCGGCTATGGTTATCACTTCTTTTGGCAAACAGTCTTTGACCATTTTGCCGCATGCCTTTGAGTTCATATGTTTCATGTCTTCGGGAGTTTTGGCCCCGGACAATTTCACAAACTTCTTGAACGAATCTGCAAGTCCGTCTGTCATGTCGTGTGGTTCTGCCTAGAATTGAAACACAAAATATAATCAGCATTTATAAAAGATGGCGTTTTAGATTTCTTGGAGAAAAGGAATTTCCTGATCCAAGGTATTTTTTGAAATGTTGATGAAATGGATCCGAAGGAGAAGTGGTGTGTTAACAGAAAAGCGGACATTTTTATGAAGAACACACTTTTTGAGATGATGCTTTCACTCTCATTTCCTTGGCATTTGGGCTCGGAGAAAAATGTAGCATCTGTTGTGATAATACACTGCATCTTTTTCAATCAGACTGCAATTTTTTAAATTTTTGTTCCAATCAAGAGTGCTCCTATTTGGGGAGCTGGATTTTCTCCATATCAAAAACCGACCTTGTGTCTAACTTTGTCATCGTGAGAAGGCAAGTAAATAGGAACAATAAGTATGCATTCAGATGAGGCTTTTCATCTTGGTCTTTGGAATAGTTACAATATTACATACAGAATATCCGCCTGATACTTTTTGTAGGTCTTAGTAGGAAAAAGTGGCAGTGTAGCGATATTGAATGCAAAATAGTGTCAAACTAGTGTTAAAACAGAAATTTACAAGTAAGTAAAAATAAGTTGTTTAGGAATCCTGTTGAAAAATGTTGAATTATCAATTTTGTCGGACTGTTAAAACCTATTTTAAGGGTTATCTCCCTTGTTCCATTATTATTTGGGGACCAGATATATCTTTGTAAGAATTGGGGTTATCTGCCCTTTTTATTGTTGTTGTTGTTCTGTTGTAAAATAAACGCACGACGCGCGTGTAAACCTACAAAATGTGTTTGTCTTAACTGAATTGTCCTGCCATGAAGAATGTCTGAATGTTGCTGAGATCAAAAGGTATGTCTCACATTCGTGTGAACTTGGCTTTATATCGATAATAATTATCAACATTTCACTGTAAATTATTTACTTGACAAAAATAGGATTTAACCATAATTCTCGCCATTGCCATATAAACTTGATGATTCTTGAAAATAACCATTCCATTAAAAAAAGCGTCTAGTTATTTTCTAAAAATAATATTTTTTTATTGCATAGATAAGCAAACTCATAAAATTCTAATAATATTGGTGGATTTTGATAACAGACAGGAAATAGTATTAACACCCGCAGTCTGACATCGATAAAGAAACGTTGGAATTTCTTTTTAGCAATTTCTTAAGTGTCACTGTTTGGATCATAAACAGAAAACAAACTTCCTAATTCAATTCTAAAAAAAAATCTAACAAACTTCATAGCCGGAATAAGTATTTTCTGAAATAAACCGAAGAAAATTACATTCTTTTAGTGTAAAAAACATGCTACAAAGATAAAAAGGAAGAAGCAAATATCGATTTGGCAGATACAATACTATTTAGGTCTAACTTTGAAAATTCTACCGACTTACTTTTATATACTAGAAAGAAAATAGAATAGAAGAAAATAGAAGATATATATATATATATATATATATATATATATATATATATATATATATATATATATATATTAAAGTTCACCAACCGATTGAGAATGATCGTATTATAGACGACTGAAATATTTCGGAGGACTATACAAAATGAGTTTTTGAGTTTATTTTGGCTAGTTGTTGAATTGCTTATCCTTTATTCCATTTGTATTTTTACACACACACACACACACACACATATATATATATATATATATATATATATATATATATATATATATATATATATATATATATATATATATATGATAACTCAATGAAAATAATTAGACCTGCAAAGGGAAGCAAATCAAAATTTTCGGTTGTTCGAAACAAGGACGTTTAGTGAATAACAATATTTATTTTTCTTCTCTTTCATTCCTTAAGCCAGGCTTTTCAAAGATTAAAATCTTATCATCAGAGGAAGTTAATGATGGATAAGTTGACAGATGAAGACAGTCAATATACGAAATTTGAAAAAGTTTTAAAGTTCAAACGGCTATTTTCCAGTGTATAGGAGTATCACGAATACGGAAATCCAAGTAGTATGGGGTTCAGATGTATTGGTAAATCCAGAAGAATCCGTGTAAAGATCCAGCGACTGTGATTCCACCCAAGTCTGTAGTCTTTCTTCTTTGAGAGTAAATAAGTTGGTCTTTTACATGTTTTGAAAATTTTGATTTGCTTCTCTTTGCAGGTCTAATTATTTTCATTGACTTATCATATATTTTTGCTCTATCCAGTATATTGAGCTTTCCTTACCTCACAATAGGTTCAACTCTAAAAAAGTTTACCTTTTAGTTATAAGTTTTCATATATATATATATATATATATATATATAAAGATAGAAAGGGAGAGAGAAAAAGGGGAATAGATCTATTATGATATCACAATGTAATTTGAAATCTTTCCATCTCCTCTTTCCCCTTCTCTCCTCTTTCTTTCTCTCTTTTAATTATTTACATCATTCCACTCCTTTCACCATTTCTCATGAAATTCTCCTTTTATTTGGGCCATAAGACGTTTAGATAAACCGTCATAAAGGACATATCCCCCACCCCCCGCTTTCTCTTGTGTGTGATGGATGATGTAATCGTTTTGTGAAGTCACATATTGTGCACGGTCATCTCCAATTTCTCTATTTTTATGGATGACGTCACAAAACGATGACATCATTCACTGTGCACATGGACAAGCAATCAAGCAAACCAGATCCAAAGAGTTTGAGTAGTATAGGGCTCTAAACGGTTCGTTTAATAGACTAGAAAAAATGTTATAAAATAACTCTTCCTTCTCTCTCTTTCTGTGCACGGTCATCCTCCATCTCTCCGTTTTAATGGATAACGTCATCCTTTAGTGACGTCATCTACTATGCACGGTTATCCTTATCTATGTTTTCATGGGTTACATCTCCAGGGTCTAGACATATGTCTTGTAGACGACCGGTGACCCTTCATTTTGATGACCTCATCAAGTGTGCACGGGGACAAAAAAAACAAAAACAAGATAAGATAACAAACAAGCAAGATCCACAGAGTTTTAGTAGTAGTAGTAGTATATTTACATACATACATATATATATATAGACACACACACACACACACACACACACACACACACACACACACACACACACAGACACAGACACATATAAATTAATTAAGTTCAAATATTAACTAAATGAACAAAACCATTACTTTTCAAAAGTGCTCAATATATATTAGAGCTTTTATATCAAAATAAACATAGTTTGAGTAACTATATATATATATATATATATATATATATATATATATATATATATATATATATATATATATATATATATATATTAACGGTCCGTTTCATTTGTCTTGTGCCAAACAACATTTTTATGTCAATATTATATATAAAGTTATATATATATATACATATACATGCATATATGCATATATATATATACATATATACACACACACGCACACACACATATATATATATATATATTATATCTCCTTATAATATTTTATGTGGATACGTGAAGTACTAATATATATATATATATATATATATATAAAGAGAGAAAAAGAAAGAGAGATGTAGATAGATAGAAAGATAGAAAGATAGATAGATAGATAGATTGATAGAAAGATAGAAAAATAGATAGATAGATAGATAGATAGATAGATAACTCTTCTGTTTTCAATTTTCCCTTTTCTCGTACCAGCATGTAAGGTTTATTATTCCATTTTCTCTTTTTTCAATGTAAAAGTGTTTTTCTTTCAGCTGGCGTCAGGTTTTGGCAGCAAACAAAATAAGAGTGATGCCACTCCCATTCGCCCCCCCCCCTCCCCGGTTAGCAAAGTCTCCAGCCTTTATCGTCAAGTACAAACTTCACTTCATCCATGGATAACGTTGGTTAGCCTTCAAATATCGACCACTTCCCACTACTGCATTAGCATTGATTATATAAATGTACATTTGACAGAGAAATACACTTGTCTCTTTATGGGTTATAGCCATGGCCATGGTTATAGCTTATTGGTTATTGGCCGGCAAACATTGTCCGTTCTCAACAAGTTTGATAGACGACAGTTAGACTTTAACAATTGTTTTGTTTAATATGGTATAATTAATAGATAAAATATGGTATAATTAATAGATAAAATATGGTATAATTAATAGATAAAATATGGTATAATTAATAGATAAAATATGGTATAATTAATAGATAAAATATGGTATAATTAATAGATAAAATATGGTATAATTAATAGATAAAATATGGTATAATTAATAGATAAAATATGGTATAATTAATAGATAAAATATGGTATAATTAATAGATAAAATATCGTATAATTAATAGATAAAATATGGTATAATTAATAGATAAAATATGGTATAATTAATAGATAAAATATGGTATAATTAATAGATAAAATATGGTATAATTAATAGATAAAATATGGTATAATTAATAGATAAAATATGGTATAATTAATAGATAAAATATGGTATAATTAATAGATAAAATATGGTATAATTAATAGATAAAATATGGTATAATTAATAGATAAAATATGGTATAATTAATAGATAAAATATGGTATAATTAATAGATAAAATATGGTATAATTAATAGATAAAATATGGTGAGGACATGCTTAACTTAACAGTAAGTATTCGAAATACTTTATTTGTACTCACTAGGAGTTCTCACACAAGTCATCGTCAGTGATTGCTCACTGATAATAACCGGTGGTGTTCCCTGGAGTCTGAGTGACAACAAGCCTCCCCAGATTTCTAATACTCTCCACCTCTTTTTGATGACCATTGCAAATGACTTTGCTGTATTGCAACAGCGGTTTACCATTGATTTCCCACTGGTAACGACCATTGGTCTCCTCTGGGATTTGGGTGGCAATAAGCCTCCCCAAGGTCCCAGTTTTCTCTGCACTCTTCTAGTGGAGGTCTGGTTAGTGCTCTCCCTTCTCGGTCTTTTCATCCTCCTTGACCCTTCACGACTATTTTGTGTGACATCAGCCCGGGCTAGTGTCATCAGTTTTTTTTTTTGGGGGGGGGGGGGTTATGAAATTTCTTATAGTTTCTGTCTCTTAGGTTCATGTGGTGGTGTTCTTCCTATGCTTTTGTTTTCTTCCTATTATAACTTCTATGTGACCGGTTACTGTTCATAGCTTATACTGGTTGGTTTCTGCATTCGAGGATTTTCCTTAAGATTGCAGCTGTTTTCATCATTGCAGTCCTTTGTATGGTTTCCGTGATCCCTTTGATTCCAATTTCTCCTAGTCTTTTTTCCAGTTTTTTTGGGGACTGTTCCTAGTGCTCCTACAGTTATTGATATTATATTGACTTTTTTCATGCTTCATGTCCATTTCAATTCTCTCGCAAGTTCCGTGTCTTTGCTTAGTTATTCCGTCTCTTTGATCTTCACTCTACGATTTAGCATGATTTTTCCTTCTTGTTTATTATTATGACATTGCTTGTATGAGTTTATCTGTTTGCACCACCATGTCCAAGAGGATTCTATGATTTTCGTTTTCTAGTACTGTCTCTGGTTTATGCTTGTACCATTTGTCTGTTGTTTGCATAGTTCCCGGTGTACTGCTTTCCCAACATAGTCGTGTCTGTTCTTGCATTCTTTTTGAGCTAGTTTGCTGCATTCACTTATTATGTGATTTAGTGTTTCGTACACAATCTGCATTTACTGTTTTCTTGGGTTTTATCTATTTTAGATTAAATGTAGTTTGTTCTAATCGCATTGTTCTGTGCAACTGTCAGTAAAGATTCGGTTTCTCTGTTTAAGTGTCCTTTTCTTAGTCATACCCAGTAATGTTGCTGGGTTTCTTCTTTTTGTTGAATAACAGGTTTATAACACGTTGTAATGTCGGAATCTGGCGTCATAGAACAGTTCGCTTGTTGATCCCGCGAACGGGACGATGTGTCGTTTCTATTCGAGAATCCCAGCTGGGGGGGGGGGGGGAACTATTTGTACTAACCGTGCGTCCCTTGTTTCACCGCTGCGTCGTCGTCACTTGATATCTCTGCAGGTTTTTTGTGTCGCTGCTGCTATCCGTCTGTCGCTTTGCCCTGCGTCATAATTTCGCCTTCTTTTTCCACCGTCCTGGCGGTTTCTTCGTAAGCTGAAATCAAATCTTTTACACACAATAATTTATAACAAGCCTTCTATTCTAGTTTGAGCCATTTATTCTCTATTAGCTTGTCGATATTGAAGAAAGTTACGTCGTAGTAGAGAGAGAAGCTTACAATAGTTAATTTCCTAATTACTTAATTACTTGTAAATGGAAGGAAGAGGGGGACATCGCCTGGCTCTTATTTTTGGGGATCTGAAATCCCCTAGCTTATGTAATCGCTACATGGCTAAGGCGTGTTGACTAGTCGGCTTCCAAGTCAAAACTGAAAATCTCACTCAGTTTTCCCACCGGGAAAATTGTGACGTCACGAAATCTCGTGATCACAACGCAGGTGTGACCTAACCTTTGAACTAAGGTCTCATCACCCGTCACTGCGACCGTAAGAAACAACATTGCACCAAAATTGCACGAGATGTCTCCGTTACAAATCGCGCAAGTTAAGCGATCTCTCTGTACGTCCATCCACACATGCGTCCCATTATATAACATTTTGTCATTCTTATGAAACGTCCATATAGTTGTTTTTATTCTCACTTTTCTTTTCTTGCCTTTTTGTTTCTGGTTTCGCTGCTTTCCGACTTGTTCATTAGGACGATGGTAATCAGCTTTTCTGTGTTCTGGTTTATGTATTTCTCCAGCTTTACTTTGTATCTTCCCACAGTCTTCTATACTCACCAGTCCTCTTCCCCCTTCGTTTCTTTTCATTTAGTCCATATCGTTTTTTTGGGTGTAGTGCGTTGTGGGTGGTCATTAATTTTCTAGTCCTCTTGTCAAGGTGATTGAGTTCGTTCTTTAGTTCAGCCTATGGATGGCCCAGAGTATCTCATTAACGATACTGCCCAGGTGTTTATTCCTTTTACTAGATTGATGCCGTATAATTTCGTTTCTAAAAGTTTCCTTGTTCTTCTCAGGTATTCTTTTCCAATCTCTCCCTTTCATTTCTGTAGATTTGATGGTGTCTGCTTCCAGAACTCCCAAATATTTATAGCTATCATGTTCACCTAGCACCATCATCTCCTCTTGGTTGGGCAGTTCCACGCCCTCTATTGTTTCCAATTGTCCCCTTTTCATCTCTAGTAGTGCACACTTTTTCATGTCCTAGCTGAAGACTCTGGTTGTATTTATCAGCTTTTCCAGTTCCTTTTTGTGTTTTGCAAATAGCTTCAGGTCGTCCATGTACACGAGATGGTTTATTCTTTGTTCTGTGTCTGTAAACTTGTATCCGGCATCACATGTTCTGAGTATGTTGTTGAGTGGCATAATGGCTATGATAAATAGCAGTGGTAATAAGGTGTCTCCTTGGAATATGCCTCTTTGTATTTTTATCTCAGTCAAGTGTTGTCCTCTAGTCTCTATGTTCCCATTGCTTTATTAATGAGATTAATAATCCTATCGGGTATCTTGTACATTTTTAAGCATTCAGTTATCCATGCTTGAGAGATTCTATCGTAGGTTTTCTTGTAATCAATCCATGCCATGGATATGTTCTTTTTTCTGCTTTTTACCTCCTTCAGGATCTTTTGATCTATGTATAGCAGATCATGCGTTCCTCTTTTCCCTTTCCTGCATCCTTTTTGTTCCTCGGGGAGAAGTCCATGATTTTTCAGGGATTAGTAAATGTGTGCCGTTAGGATTTTCCATATTGTTGGTATGCAGGTTATTGGTCTGTAGTTGCTTAGGATCGTTCCCTTTTGGGCATTTTTTTTGTATTAGCGTCGCCCTTCCTTTGATTATCCACTCCGCTATGTCTGTTTTGTGGATACATCCTCTCAGTTTCTGCGCTAGCCTTTCTTGTAGGGTCGTGAATTAAAAAAAAAACAGTATGCATGTATTCCATCATAGTCTGGTGCTTTCCAGTTTACCATTTTCCGTAGGGTTGTCTTAATCGTTTCTTCATTAACTTCTGTTTTTGTTCCTTCTTCAATTTCCTGTAATTCATCTTTCATGTTATTCAGCCATTTGGCATTTTTGTTGTGTTTTTGAGGCTTTTCCCATATCTTGCTCCTGAAGTGTTTTGTCTCTGTCGGGTCCCGTTGTTCTCTTGTTGTTCTTTCTCCATTTAAGATTTTGTAAAACTGGCTTTCATTGTTTTCAAGGGTCATGTTTTGCTTGTACTGCTATCTTTTGTTTTAGTTCTTCATGTTTCTTATTTAGTCTTTCCTTGCGAGTCAGATTTGCGCTCTTCCATCATTTCCTGTTGTGTTTCATCCTGCTTACAGTTTTAGATTTATTTCGAAGTTTGCTGATCTAGGTTTCCAGTCTGATTTCCCATGCAGGCTTTGTTGGTCAATTCATTTGGCCATTCTTTTTCTTCTTTTTAGTTTCATACTTATTGATTTTGCCTCACATTAAACCAACGGGTTGGTTGGATTCAAAAGCCATCAGAAGATGATATTTCAGCTTTTAAAAAAAAAAAATATTTTTTGTTATTTAAGTTTAAACTTATAACAATTTGTTAGTTCTCATGAAATAAAACAAAATATAATAACATGTTTCGATTTTTAAGGGAGTGGTAGATCTGTTCTCTCAGTTGTGCGGTTAGGATTTTCCAAATAGTAAGCAAGCAGGTTATTGGTCCATAGCTGTTTGGGATCGTTCCTTTTTTAGTGTGTTCTGTATGAATGTAATTCTTCTTTTCGTCATCGATTCTGGTATGTCTGTTTCATGGATGCATCTTCTAAGGTTTTGCGTGAGCCTTTCATGTAGGGTCAAGAATTTTTTAACCCAGTATGCATATATTCCATCGTGGCCTGGTGCTTTTCAATTTGCCATTTTCCTTAGGATTGTCTTCAGTAATTTCACTTCCTGTCCTTTCTTCAATTTCCTGAAAGTCTTCTTTCATGTTTTTCAGCCATTTGACATTTCTGTTGTAGTCTTGTCGCTTTCCCTATATATTGCCCCAGAAGTGTTTGGTTTCTTTCGGATCTGGTTGTTCTGTTCTTGTTCTTCCTTCATTCATGTTTGGATTAAACTGGCTTTCATTGTTTTCAAAGGTTCTGTTTTGTTTGTACTGTTCCAATTTGTATCTGTATCACCTCAGTCTTCCCTTTTTTCTGCTATCTTTTGTTTAAGTTCTTCATGTTTTTTATTTAGTCACCCTTCTTTGTGAGTCATATTTCCTTCTTCCATCGTTTTCTGTTCTCTTTTATACTATTTACGACTTTAGCTTCTTTTTATGGTTTTCTGATCTGGGTTTCAAGTCTGGTTTCCCATCCAGGCTTTGTCGGTCCATTCTTTTGGTGAGGTTTTGTTTCTATTATTATGTTTATTATTATTACTATTTACTTACTAGGAGTTTTCACATGAGTGATTATCAGTGATTGCTCACTGACAATAACCGGTGGTGTTTCCTGGAGTTTGAGTGACAACAAGTTTCTCCAGATTTCCAGCGGCAGCACTTTTACCCCCCGGCACACCCCGGCACACCCCGGCACACCCCGGCACCCCCCGGCACACCCCCGCCGCCAGCATTTTGGCTCACGTGACACAATCACCGTCATTTATAAACAGAATAGTCTTCATTATGAATCGTTAGCATATATCCCCCCCCCCCATACACATTTTTTGTTGTTTATTATTTTGTTACCTTACGAGGATAGAACGAAGGTTGATGGATTTTCCCTTCTGAGTATATCCCCACTGAAAAAATAAATGTTTCAAATTCTTTAAACTCAGTGCTCTGAAAGTAATTGAACCAATTTTCAATTAAAAATTTTTTAATACTGCACTTTGTTCCAAGCGAAGAAGCTAAGAAATATTGTTTAGACCTTTCATATTTGTGCCGGGGGGTAAAAGTGTAAATCGATTCTCAGCAATCAACCTTCGTTCTATTTCGTATGGTAACAAAATAATAAACAAAAAAAAATGTGTATTGTGGGGGGGGGGGATATATGCTAAGTGTTCATAACGAGGACTATTCTCTGTTTATAAATGACAGCGATTGTGTCACACGTGAGCACAAAATGCTGGCGGCAGCGAGGGCGCTTGTTTGTGGCGGCGGTTTGCTGAGAATCGATTTACACTTTTACCCCCCGGCACAAATATGAAAGGTCTAAACAATATTTCTTAGCTTCTTCGCTTGGAACAAAGTGCAGTATTAAAAATTTTTTAATTGAAAATTGGTTCAATTACTTTCAGAGCACTGAGTTTAAAGAATTTGAAACATTTATTTTTTCAGTGGGGATATACTCAGAAGGGAAAATCCATCAATCTTCGTTCTATCCTCGTAAGGTAACAAAATAATAAACAACAAAAAATGTGTATGGGGGGGGGATATATGCTAACGATTCATAATGAAGACTATTCTGTTTATAAATGACGGCGATTGTGTCACGTGAGCCAAAATGCTGGCGGCGGGGGTGTGCCGGGGGTGCCGGGGTGTGCCGGGGGGTGCCGGGGTGTGCCGGGGGGTAAAAGTGCCACCCGATTTCCAGCATTCTCCGTCTCATTCGATAACTCATGCAAATCATTTTGCCGTACCATTGATTTTTTCCTGGCAACAACCGGAATTTCTGGAATTTGAAGGTTCCAGTTCTCTCTGCACTCGGTTGGTACTCTCCCTCATCAGTCTTTCCATTCTCTTTGGCCTTTCAAGACCATTTTGTGCGGTACCAGCCGTGTATGTGCGTGTGTCTTTAGGGGGTGGGGTCAGTTTATGTGATTTCTGGCATGATGATGATGATGATGATGATCATCATCATCATCATCATCATCATCATCATCATCATCATCATCATCATCATCATCAGTTCTTTATTGGAAGATCATCATCATCATCATCATCATCATCATCATCATCATCATCATCATCATCATCATCATCATCATCATCAGTTCTACCCCTCCATCCCATTTTTCTATCATTGTTTTTTTTTTGTGCAATTAATATCCAAAACAAATTCCATCCTTTACCCTATCATTACCAAATAGTGCGTGTCTGTGGTTTTATGATTGTTGAATGAACAACCATCCAATTTATTATTTCATTTCTATGCACAATTCAGTCATAGTCTCAGTCGAGACAATTCAGCCAAGTTTCCATGTTTGTATTTTGCTAAAAAGAAAAACACAAAAAAATGTAATCACTTTTGTTGCTATGCAATAGCTAAAAACGATATATACAAAAATATCGACTATATTTTGTATGAAGAGGTCAGTAGAATCTTGTATCATACTGAATGAACAGGCGACACTATTGATTGTTCTTCAAACTCTATTTGTTGAAAGATTTTTAACTGCACCGATCAATTCTTATGCTTTGGTCAGCAAGTATATATATATATATATATATATATATATATATATATATATATATATATAATTGTTTTCAATGTATTCGATGTAATTTAGTATAGGCTATTCTATCACTTAAGTAGTTAGATACCAAGATACTACTAATACAGACAGAATTGAGTGTCTAAAGAATGCCAATTGGAAGAATAACATAAAAAAGAACAATATTAATCATAGAAGTAAAAGTACATTTCTAACACATTATGAAAACCCAGCGTTGCCCGGGATTATATAGGGAATTCTATGGCTTTTCACACTCATCCCATAACCCTATATTATATTTTTTATTCTTATTTTTTACATTTTACAATATTCAATTTTGGGAGTGAGGCCCGAGGATGTATCCAGTATTAATTGAATGAGAACGGATGTAAGTAAAGTGACATTAATGGAAATAAATTTCGGTAAATGTATAGTCTTTAAACTTCTCAAGGCACACCTGGCGTTTCTCAAGAACTGTTTTAGTTTCTATAATTTTTATGTTATTAATCCAATAAAATAGAATAGTAAATTGCACCAGCGGCAATAGTAGTATCAGTGGTAGTAGTGATAATACTACTACTACTACTACTACTACTACTACTACTACTACTACTACTACTACTACTACTACTAATAATAATAATAATATTAATAATAGTATGTAGGCAATAGTAAGAGTCTACAAAATTAAATAATAACGGCGGTTTAATAGCAATTCGCTCTTTTAAGGAAATACTCGGTCAATGTGAGTGACGTGGGAGTAGATAATTGTAGGGGAGTGAAAATGTTTGCTACCCTCTTTGTGGAAGATGTATTTAGGAGAAGCAGCTAGATCGGAACTAATGTAATAATTTTAGTAAGATGACTAAATGTATGCATATTTTCTAGAAACACACATTAAGAATTGCTGTAAGTGGTTGGGTGAACAGAATAGCATATGATGCTGTTGGTTTGCAGCCTATAGTAGTCAAAGTTAAAGGGGAAAATTGACTTTATTTTATTATATAGAAAATAATAATAATGTATGTCTCACGTTCATATCATATATTATGCACATATATATCTGACTAAAGATCTCAGGTGTGTTTATAAGTGTTTCCAGCCTCTTTTCTCTCTTTTAAAAATAGCTTAAGGTCATCCATATACACGATATGGTTTTTTATTTCCCCCTTGTCTCTGTAAATCTGTATCCTGCATAACATCTGCTGGCTATGAAATACAGTAGTGGAGATAGTGAGTCTCCCTGGAAAATGCCTCTTTGTATTCTTATCTCTGTCAAGTGTTGTCCTCCGATTGTCAGTTCCAGTCTCCATGCTTCTATTGTTTTCTCCATAAAGTTAATAGTTTCATCAGATATTTTGAACATCCGTAAGCATTCCATTATTCATGCTTGCTGGATTGTGTCGTAGGCTTTTCCACATGGTTGGTAGGCAGGTCATTGGTCTGTAATTGTTTGGAATCGTTCTTTTATCAGTTGTCGTTTCATTCACTTCAGGATGTCTACTTCACATAGAAATCTTCTTAGGTTTTGTGTTAGTCTTCCATGTAGGCCTGTGAACCTTTAAAACCAGAATTCATGTCTTCAGTCATGTTCAGGTGCGTTCCAGTTTGCCATTTTGCTTACGGTTGTCTTCAGTGTTTCTTCATTAATTTCTGTTCCTCCTCAAATTTCCTGAAGATTTTTTTCATGTTTTTCAACCACTCGACATTTCTAAGACTGATCAGACAAGAGACATACGAAATAAGCTGGACATGGCTATGGAAAGTACACCTGAACAGAAAAAAAGAATCGCTATTGACAGCCACATAGAACAAAACAACCAGAACGAACAATATCAAAGCTAAGATAGACAAAACCCAAGAAAACAGTAAATGTAGATACTGTGGACAAAGAGACGAAACGGTAAACCACATAATAAGTGAATGCAGTAAACTAGCCCCAAAAGAATACAAAACCAGACACGACTGTGTGGGAAAGGCAGTCCACCAGGAACTATGCAAACATTTGCACTACGAACATGCAAACAAATGGTGCAGACTCAAACCAGAGACAGTATTGGAAAATGAAAAGCACAAACTCATCTGGCACATGGAAGTACAGACAAACTCATCTAAGCAAGGAGACCGAAAATACTTGCCAAATTGTAGATTTTGTCGTCACAGTAGATCACAGGGTGAAGATCAAGGAGGCAGAAAGACGAAGCAAATACATGGAACTTGTCAGAGAACTGAGACGAATCTAGAACATGAAGAAAATCACTAGAATACCAATGATTGTAGGAGCACTAGGAAGAGTCCCCCCCAAAGCTGGAAAACAGACTAAAAGAAATTGGAATCAAAGGGATAATTCAGACCATACAACGACCAGCAATGTTGAAAACAGCCGAAATAGTAAGGAAAATGCTTGAAGACAGAAACCAATCCACATAAAGAGTCACAGATAATCTTAAATAGAAAAAGAACAAAACATAAAATAGGTAGAACATCACACGAGTCCAAGGGAAGTAAAAACTGCCAGAATCACATAAACTGCTCCCCCCCCCCAACTCCCCAAACATACAGACACACACATGTGGTAGACACAGCCTTGGCTGATACCACAAAAAATGGTTGTAAAGATTCAAGGTGGATGGAAAAATTGAGGTGGAAGGGCACCAACCCGTTCTCTACTGGAAGGATGCAGGGAATACTGAAACTTTGGAGAAGCTTATTGCCACTCAAATAGCAGAAAAGACCAATGGTCGTTGGTCGCGAGAAATCAATGCAATAACGCAAAATAACTTGCAATGGTTATCGAAAGAGGCAGAAAGAGCTGAACATCTGAGGAGACTTGTTATCCCTCAGACTCCAGGGAACACCACTGGTTATTATCGGTGAACAATCACTGATAATGACTTGTGTGAAAATTCCTAGCAAATAATAATAATAATGATAAGAGAATTAAAAGAAATATAGGACATGAAGAAAGTTACTGTTGTACCAATAATTGTAGGATCACTAAGAACAGTTCAGAAAATCCTGGAAAAAAGAAATTGGAATCAAAGGGAAGATTAACCCATACAATGCACGGCAATGATGAAAAAAGCCAAACTATTAAGGAAAATCCTTGAGTGCGGAAGCCAAACCGTATAACCATCAAATGCTGACCAACCACAGATAAGTAAAAATAGAAGTAGAACAAAAAAATATAGAAATAACATTACACAGGTCCAAGGAAATTGAAACGGCCAGAAGTCCCATGATTCGATACCCCCCCCCCCCAGAAAAACACAAAAAAACAAATGTGGTAGCACAAGCCTCAGTTGGTATCACACAAAATGGTTGTTAACGGGCAAAGAGGATGGAAAGACCGAGGAGGGAGAGCACTAACCAGACCTCCACTGTAATGGTGCGGAAACTTGGGGAGGCTTATTGCGTTTCAAATTCCATGGTTGTTGTCATCAATAGTAAATAGCTGTTGCGATAATGCAAAATGATTTGCAGCGGTTATTGAAAGAGGTGGAGAGTGCTGGAAATCATTAGGGACTTGTATCACTCAGACTTCAGAGAACATCACCGGTTATTTTCAGTGAGCAATCACTGATGATGACCGGGGTGAGAACTTCTAGGGAGTACATAATAAGAATAAGAATAACAATAACAATAAAGGAATAAATACTTGAACAGTATCCATAGTAAGATATTCTGGACCATTCATAAATTGGACTAAAAATAACTCAAGTACATGCATCAAAGAACCAGGAAACTAATGACTATGCACTGCATCAAGAGGATGATACTGACTGACTCTATTTAAAAGAAAAGAAAGAGGAAGTATGACTAGTAAGTATTAAAAACTGTGTGGACAATGCGATAAGAGGACTAGAAAAATAGATTGCACAAAATACAGAGAGGCTGATAACCGCCGCTAAAACACTGCCATGGTAAACCACATGGAGGGCAGCGAAACAGGAAACAAAAAGGTGAGAAAAGCAAAATGGAAAAAGAAGCAGGTACCTGACAAAAGATATAGCATATAAAAACATATGGACATGTCCACGGAAAGAACATGTGAAGAGAGAAACAAAATCGCCACTGACAGCTACACAAAGCAACATGATTGAAGCAAACTTATCCGTTGCCGTGCAAGTGACATCATGGTAATTGAATAGTGGGGGAATTGTTGATTTCCCATTGTTCACCACACTATTATAGATTTACCAGATATTACGAGTTCCTAATTTCTGTGACTCAATGCGTTTTCTGGTAATTTCATTATACCCTACTTATAGCTATGGCTGTTGCAGTGGTTTCATGATGCTATTTTTTTGTCTATTGGTAGAAGACTTATGGCAGTTTAATTGCTGGAATGCTTGCTGCATATGCGCAATAGCAGCTGCACAGGTCAAAATTAACAATTGGGGATAATTTCCGTGTGGGGACATATGCTTCTATGCCTGCTGTGACCTTATCTGTTACCTCCCTTATGCACTGTTCGACAAGTTTTACTCCATGGGGCGTCTCTAATGTGGATTTTAATGGATTCCAATTAAACTTGTGGGTAATATCTCGTTGCTTTGAGTAACAGAGTTTCGATCTGGGGTCGGGATTTAAGTGTGATATCAACCATTATCACAAGGTGATTAGCAGTCCTGAGTGGTCTATGGGCATCCGTCACACATGCTTTGGGCAATGTTGTCAAGAATAGGTCGAGAAGTGAGGCTTGCGGATCATCACGACCAGGGAGACGTGTCGGGAAAGTCATGGTTTTAGACAAGGAATGCGCAATAGAGAAGCTATGCATTCGACACCCTGTCGCCTTATCGGCAGTCGAAAATCGTAAACACTGAGGCATCAGCCACCACCACGTGTAAGGGAAATCTATAAATGCTTATATATTCACAATTATCGGCACCTAAAGTGCTTTATTCTTTTACGAAGACGCTAGGTGGAAACCAATCCTTTCCTTTACAAGAGAGCTCAACCCACAAAGCGTGTGGAGCAAATTTATTTCTGTGTGTGCATGTTGCGCATATTTGTGTGTGTGTGTGTGTGTGTGTGAGCGATTAGCTTAAACTGTTTAAATGAGTACATTCAAACAGCGACATGTTTATTATGGGTGTAACCATTAATATAGTCATCTATTTCGAATACGTGAAATACATACTTTTCTACATACGCCCATATACATATAGATAGATGCTTAGACAAACCACTCTGCGTTATGTACTTACGTATGAAAGTGAATGATCGAATGACACTGTACAAAAACTCAGTTACATTCAGGCCGCGAAAGATTTATTTATGAAGAAAAACAACGAACATATTTGCATGCATCGTAAAGCTTACTCACACGCACACACGAACAATAAGTAGAAACTAAGATTTATTTTTTATTTTCATATTCATATTCATACAGGATGTTTATTGTTCTGGTTTTTAAGTGTGTGTTAAAGTTGTCTCAAAGTGCAGGCAAATGACATCATAAACACGTGACAGCGACGAAAAAAAAAACAATATGTCAACTATAAGTATTATCGGTTTCTTAAGTGTTCTTACACATAAACGAAAGAAAAAAAAGAACTAAAAACCTAACTTCTAAAAAATATAACAGGATTTATTTGCTCTTGCAAGTAATACACCAAAGCATGCACACATGTCAACGTTTCCTAATACGTGGATATATGAAAGACGGATTTACCAAATATGTTTAGAGACACATCGACAGAACCGCATGCCACAGAACTGGTCTGGACAAACTAGGAGCAGTAGACGATTATGTGTTTGGCAAATATGTTGCCATCTCAACGGCAACACAAAAAGGAAGCAGAAAATCGACTTCTCGGTCTCAACTTTTATATGTGTAACCACGTTGCTAAATAAACTAATGGTTGACTGGCCCGTCGTCACGTGATCTGGGACTCCACACATTAGGGAAAAAGCAACCCTAACAAAACTCTAAAACGCTAAAATCTTTCACATTAGTTAAACCATAAACTTACATTACTAAACGCATTGCAAAAGATACCACTACGAATATGCAATATTCAAATTTACCCTCCAAGATGATCGATGTTAATTGAAATTTTTTTAATGCCTTTGTAGAGACGAAATTTACCCTCCGGTGCCGAAAATGAAAATGCTTGAACTCGTCTCTGCACAATCGGCTCGACGCACGCATTCGCTTGAATTAATAGAATCAACTAAAAAGATTTTAAGCCAATCAGATGCATTTCTCTGAATTTATCAAATTTGCCGCTTTGATCCACCCGGAATGCATATAAAGCCAGATGTTTCCTTCAACATTTATGTTTAAGTCCAAATCCACGACAGAGCTAACATCGACATTTCTCTAGCCCCCTCTCCCCCCTGCCGGGCCTTGGGAAAGCTGAGAATGCATTTTCTAAACTTACGCACACATGGCTACTCTAACACAAACGCACACACATACACAATGCATTAACTCTTTCACTGTCTTACGCATACGCACACTAAAGGGAACACACTCACGCTGCTTGAATCCCCTTTCAATGTCGTCTGCTGATTGGAAACAAATGTATAAACTCAATACTTCATCCACTTCTCACTGAATTTCTATGAAAACAAATTAATATTGACTTTATTTAATAACTTTCAATGAAATTTAATTTATGTAATTGAGTAAGGAAGTTTTGATTACGATTTTTAAGACCCGTTGATAATTCACATCCCTTAAATTATCTCGACTAATGAACCCCCCTTGTTCTGCAAGGACACTCGAAATATGAACAATTATTTTATGTTTTCCTATCTATGAAGACTTTAATTTTTAAACATATATAAAATATCTCTTTTGTGAACTTATGCTTTTGTTTTCTTTATTTTGTTTGTTTATCATGTAACATTTCTCTTGCTCTCTCACACATTTGAATATTACTTAAAACTGTTTTCTTTAAAATGTTTCTATAAAACTGGTTCTTCCCAAAACCTTCCCCCAAACTGGAACTCTAAAAAAGGCCCCCCAAACCTTTAACGATATCCAATTTTAGACAATGTTGGTTCAGATTTTGTAAGAAATATAAAACATTTTATAAAATACAAGAAACAAATATGCTTATGAAGATACAAACTTTGTATTCAATAAAAAACATATCCAAATGAAAACACAATGTTTTAAATTTTGTTCCTGTAGGGGCACTGATTCTGAGCACCGTTGATTGTTTCCCCTTCATTGTGTAAGAAACGAACCAGAAAGTATTAAGTATTCATCACTGTCAGACCTCTCCCGTTGGGCTCTCACAAATGAAGAATCTAGCTCTCCTCGGTAATCAATGCTCCTATCTTAAAAGTGAAGCAAGTACTAAATATCTTTTATTGTTTTGTATAATGTACACTGTTTGTCTTTCATAATTGTCAACTGTAATAAATGTGTTAACTGTTCTTTTCGCCTTAGCCTTTTGTTTTAATAAATGCTGATGGATATGTTTGGGATATATTTTTTTAATCTTTTGCCCACATTAAAACCAACCTTGTCTTTAACTCTGTCCACGTAGTAAGACAACTAAAATGTAACACTCTCACGTATGTTTTCCTGTGTGTTCTTTTTTGTATTGTTTATTTCCTTGTTTATTCCAATTATTTCGATAGGATTATTTACATCTAATCATTATTATTTTTCCTTGTTGACTTTTACTAAAACGTTTTTTGCCTTTTATTGTTACGTTTAATTGAAGATCATTGCCTTTTTATCGATTTAGTCATCATTTATCCATTGTCGAAAATACGTCTAGGTGTGACGTCAGTCGCATGGCTATCTTTATATCTCTGTCTCACAAACAGACGTTCGCCTATCACCCTCCTCTTTCGTCAGGGGATTTCTATCTGAAAAAAATGAGATATTCTCACGTCTTGTGAGTTGGGTACTTTTACTCATTCTATCAACACTCCCTATGTATCAATGCATATATATATATTTTTTTTCTCCCGTATTGCGATGATCTGACACCGGTTTTTCCCGTTTTTCTTCGACCCATTCGGTCTTCTATTGTTGTCTTCTGATAATGAAAGTTTTACTTTCGAAAATTTAAGATTACCCTTTGCCGATCTGTTACTTACCGGACAGTATTTACTATTTGGTATTTAATCAGTTTTCGTGAAATTATTAATAAATCGTTTTGAGTTTCACTTTCTCCCTGCGTTTATTTCTTTTCACTTTTCCATCTTACGGCAACCACATCGCATTGCTATAGCCTCGGACGACTAATCTACACTTATATATATATATATATATATATATATATATATATATATATATATATATATATATATATATATATATATATATATATATTCAACGGATTTACATCTACAGAAACGAATACAATACGTGTACTATATATATGTATATGTATATATATTAAAAGGAAATTGTAGTTTGCTTGAAGCATTGCTGGTAAATATAAATGTAAGTTCGTAATCCGAGGCAGATATGATATAGGTACCGGAAGGTGGAACAGATGAACAAAAATAAATGAGAAAAGAAAATATGAATAGAATCTTAAATCAATTTATTAATATTTCACGGTTTAATTGTTTTTAATACCAGAACAGTAAATATAAAAAAAAGTTTACTGTCAAGCAATTTAAAAGGTCCGGAAAAGTTAAATTTTAATTTTCGAGAGTGGAACCTCTCATTATCAAAAGATAAAAAATATGACCGAGTGGTCGAAAAGGCGAGATGGACACAACTGGTGACAAATGCCGCAGAGAATTGGTGGCAGATTCGCAGAAAATGAGTTTAGATAAGCTAATTGGATATCAATATTAATTATTCCTATCATAATTTATTTGTTAATTTATTGTATAATTATTCAGCTTTAAGCTTGTCATCCTATTAATATTTATTTATTTATATACTTTACGATTTATTATTATTTTTTAATTTTTATTATTTTTAATTCAATTTTAATTTTAAATTTGATAACTTTCTATTAGCGAAAATCGGTAAGATGTTGCTAGAAAATGAACGGTCAAGGGGAGGCAACTGTACAATCAAACATCTGGTTAGAATTAATTTAAATTCAAAACTGAAATTAATTGTGAAATAAAAAGTAATATATATATATATATATATATATATATATATATATATATATATCACACTTCTTAATAATTAGCCATAAACCAATATAAATGTAACACACTCTCTATTTCAATTCTTTTAATACATGTGTACAATATCCTTTCTCGCACATCACACACCAAATAAATATTGTTAACCACGCCCCATTTAATAGAATATACATATTTATATCTCCTCTAGTTTGGAGAAGGTGGTTATATATGTGCGTGTATATATATACACATACCCGGTGACTATAACAAGCTCTCATTGGTAATCAAATCACTTTAATACATCTCTCTCAAACTTAAACCTTATTTTCTATTTTTCGAAATCTATATATATTTTTGCTTTTCTCCTACTTTTCTAACCTACTTTTCCGTTTGTTTCATTTTTCAAACGTTTTGTCCACCACGGCACTTCATTTTCACGAATTATCATGTATCTCACCCCATGCATACATATGTATATATATATATATATATATATATATATATATATATATATATATATATATATATATATATATATATTGACTGTCGTGTGTAAGACCTTTTATTACTCTTTAAAAACCTAATGTGTGATAAACTAGCAGATTTATCCCCGATTCATTCTGATTAATCTTTGGATTCTGGCGTCCAATATATCAATTTCATGCCCACCCCCACTTGTTCACCCTGGTCAGCTACTCGTACTATCGTTTGGCTAAGATCAAAGTGTAGTATCTGTTCCGATAGATACTGCACCCCATAGACTGGTATTGTCTTGGCCTTCGGGGCTTGATTTACGCCGGTCTATGGGTCTGTCCTGTGCAGTTCTAGGAGGTCCACCCTCCCAGGCTTCGCCTCCCCTCTTTGGGGAGGAGTAAGTTTATTGCTTGCTGCTCGAGGCGCCCCTACCGGGGAATGCCGACGGGGCTGCCCAGGCAATTTTTAAACCCCACTTTCCCGACCCGACCTTGGGTCATATCTTACTTGTGGGAGTAAGATAAAAACTGGCCTTGTGCCTAACTCCTGGAGAGGAGTAAATCAATACTCGTACTATCTCCCGTTTTGTCGCCTCTCTCACTCTCCCACCACCTTCTCCAAACTAGCTCATTAGGTGTGGAAGTAAAAAAAGAGAAAGAAAATAAATAGAAATATAAACAGAAGAATAAGAAACATAGTAAACTGTGCCACCCACCCGTCATATTTAAACATCACCTAATGTCTTCTTCATATGGTCCAATCAGATCATATTTCCCTCATCCCGTGTATGGGCCTTCAAAATAAAACTATTTTATTACCTTCATTTCTGAAGACGTTCTCCAACAGAACGAAACCGGTCAAAATCTTTTGTTTTTGTTTTTCTCCTGCACTTTAACTTGTTTTTCCGTTTGTCATTTTTTCACACACACACACACACACACACACACACACACACACACACACACACACACACACACACACACACACACACACACACACACACATATATATATATATATATATATATATATATATATATATAAAAGGATTCAATGAATTAGAACATTACAATTGTTCCAAGAATTAGAACATCAAGTCTAGTATGACGTACGGTCGTTTCCAAAACATTCTGGAAATACTTTATTTTATTTTATTTTATAAATTAACAAAGCTACTCCAACATGTCTCTTCACCGGCGCCTTTAGCACCACGTCTTACAGAAATTCAAAGAAAAAATAACAAGCTCGTCGTAGAGGAACATCTATTGACAAAAAGAGCCAGAGACAAATATTAGAAAAAAGAGTAAGTTACAAATATAAAATAAAAATAGAAAGATAATAATAATAACACATTATAAAAATAAAGATAAGAATAAGAATAAAAATAAATATAAAATATAAAAAAATAAAAAATATAAAAAGGAAAAATAAAATAAAAGGATAAAAAAAATAAAGTAAAATAAAAAATAAAAAAAATAAAATAAAAATAAAGAATAAAAATAATAATAAAAATATGAAAAAAAATATAAAAAATATATAAAAAAATACAAAAATAAATAAATATAAAATAAAGAATTAAATAGTAAACTAATAATATACAGAATAAAAGTAAAAAATAAAAAATAAAAAAAACAAAAATAACAATAAGAAGATGATAATAAAAATTAAAAATACAAAATGAAAATATAAGATAAATATAAAAGAAATAATTGATATTAAAATAAAAAATAAAAATAAAATAAAAGTAGGAATTAAAAACAACATAAAAATATTAAAAAAAATAGAAACAAAAATAAGTTTAGAAAACAAAGGTTGTATATTATCAAGGCTCCTTTTATAAAGGTTTTTTATGAAAACATCCTGCAAGAAGATGTGTATGTTATGAAAACATCCTGCAAGAAGAGGGGAGGAGGAAGAACACAGGGGAAGGTATGGACAAAGATAATTTTTAGGGGGAGAAAGACACCTTATAAAAAATTATAGGAAAAGGGGCAGGAGTGACCAGGAAATAGGGGATGTAATAAAATAGAAGTTTAGTTGGGACTATACCAACAGCACTGCACAAATAAGTGCATGAGTACATATGAGATATGAGGGAGGAGAAAAAGTTTCTTATTAATTACACTGGTTCATAAGGAGGAGAGAACCAGCTTTACAGGAAATATATACAGGGTGGATTCATAAGTCATTTAGTTATTTAAAATGATTACCATATGAAGCACAAACATACTATGAACTTTTGATAATTGTTATCTTACTCTCTAATTACTGCTATTTATTATTTTAAATTTGTTGGTTTATATATTTGTTTC
Organism: Sepiola atlantica; assembly: GCA_963556195.1. Classification (NCBI taxonomy): domain Eukaryota; kingdom Metazoa; phylum Mollusca; class Cephalopoda; order Sepiida; family Sepiolidae; genus Sepiola; species Sepiola atlantica. The sequence continues at coordinate 11,833,621 of OY744515.1, forward strand.
TATATATATTTATTTTTATTTATTTAAATTTGTGTAAATATGTGCTTTTTTAAGGCAGTATGTCATTTACAATTGAAGAGCGAATTTTTATTGTTATTCATATGGCCAAATTTGATGAATCTCCCACACTTGTTGAAAGGCAATGACGACCTTAAATAAAAAATCACTGCCGAGTTTGTTAAAATTAATCAATCAAATATGCTACAAAGAGTCGTAAATTCCTTGCAAAAAAGAATGGAACTATGCATGCAGAACGAAGATGGAAATTTTGAAAATTTGCTGAAATTTTAAACTCCCATAAATGAATTTGTTGAATAAACTTTCTGTTTTGTATTATCGTATTTTTTAACTTTAGAATTTCAAAAATAAATAGCTAAGTGACTTATGAATCACCCTGTATATATATATATATATATATATATATATATATAGTCTCGGAAGTTCTTTTAACCTTCAAAACTGGGAAGAAAAAAAAAAAAAAAAAAAAAAAAATTTTGTTGAAAGATTTTAGTCTAGTAAGTCAATCAATTTACTGCAATCACTATTTTAGTTTACTTCCAAGAATATACTCTAATATAAATATATTTTTATATATGTTTTTATATATAAGGGATCGTCAGTTGTTTACCATGAAAACTGTTTCGGGATTTTAAAAACAAAACAGTATTTCTTTATCATGGCATCCCAGCAGTGTTGATCAGACACCACCTCCCTATTTAATAATTATTTTTTAATTTAAAAAGTTTACAAATATTTAATTTAGTTTTGCCTCCAGATTTGTTTTTCTAAAGTATTAAAATATAGTTTCCTTACCTGTGTTGTTCCTTTCAAAGTGGGTATTTACTATTTTACAGAACATCTATTTTATAGAGTTAGATGATTCCATTATAATAACCCCCCTTTTTTCCCTTGGTTATTTTCTTTGTCTACAAATGTTTTAAAATTAAAAATATATATTTATAAAAATATTTCATATATACATATATATATATATACATTTATTTATTTATTTTATCATGGACTATTTACATATGTTATACATTTTTATAGTAGAGTTTTGGATTTCTTTTATCAATTTCTTTTGATTTATTTCATATAATTTAAAAGCGTCAGGATAGCGTGTTATTGCCTTATTTAACTGTCTAAATATTTTATTTTTATCTCCACCTTGTTTAAGCATTCTTATTACTAATGAAGTGACTGGAGGTATAAAATCCATTAACCTTAAAGTAACGCGGGCTATTCTTAGAAATTCGGACATTATACTCCCATAAAATATATACATAGGACAGGTACTACTTTTATGCGGCATACGAACGATATGAAAGGGAAAAGAATTTCTTTTATCAAACATTTTATAAATAAATCTACCATCCTCAATTTTTATATCTAAATCTAGAAAGGTAGCATGTATTCCTGTATGTTCACAATTTAATTTTAATTCCCTAGGATATATTAAATGTTTAGTATTTTCAAACTCCTCTCTATCATTTATACAGACCAGGTCATCAATAAACCTCCTGCAGCCGTGGTAACTATACGTTCTAGATATATCATTTTTTATTAATGCTGACATATATATGTATTCATATCTATGTAAATAGAGATTTGCCCAAAAGGGGGCAGGGTCCAAACCCATAGGAATACCTATTGTTTGTATTAGTGTATTATTTCCTATTTTAAAATAACTTTCTTTAATCAGGTGACTTATAAGTATTTTAAGGCCATTTTTTGAAGTACTAGTTTTACTGTTTTTAGTCTTACACCAAAAGGCTTTAGATTTTGAAAATTCTATGTATTTACCTTTACCCCCGGCAAAAGCTAAATCTATAATGTTACCTAATTCTTTAATTAGTTCATTATGTGGTATTTTAGTATATAAGGTACTAAAATCATATGTAGAAATTGACTTAGCCTTTTTACGGGAATTTATATGATCTAGTTTTTCTTTTATTGGATATGAATTATTTACTACCCAAAATAGGTTTATATTACTATAGAACTTTCTTTTATTATGAAAATTATTTATCTGATTAATTATTAATTTAAACACATTTGATATAGCCTTACTCAAGGGTTTAGTAATACACATTTTGGAGGCAACAATAAAACGGGCCCCAACTGGTTTTTTATGCATTTTCGGTATCCAATACATACATGAAAGTTTATTATTTTTCTCATCTAATTTTAGTCCTAATTTTTCACAAATAATGGTGTTATTTAGAATAATACTTTCTTTTTCACAATTACTTACTTTATAAGTATCTGATTCTATACCTATAATTCCTACTTCTGACAATAATCGTTGTATGTAATATTTTTTACATATAAAAGCTATATTATTTGCTGCCTTATCAATAGGAACTATTACAAATTTATTTTGAAGTATTTGAAGGTCCATAATTATTTGTGAATTTCTAAGGAGAGGATTCGTCTTTTAAGGATGTTTAAACATTTTTAAACGTTCGACTTTTTTATTTATGAATCTGAGTATATTATTTTTCCATGCGTCAAATGTGGAATCTAATATTTTGTGTTTTTTTGCCATGGATATACTAAAGGTTTCTAATGCTTTATTTATTTCTTTTATACATTTTGTATAATTTAAACATTTAGGTTCTCTGTAGTTTGGACCTTTTGTAAGGAGCTTTCTCAACTTAGGATTTTTTACTATCGCTAAATTACCGGTAATTACATGCCCTATGTCATTATTACATAAAGGGGAGGACTTACATTCGCATTCTGGAATATTTTCATCCTTATAATCATTTGTATTTATATTTTCTACTGTTTTTTTATAATTGAAAATTTTATTTCGTATGGTTTGCCCAAGTTTATATGTTACTATTGGATTTTGTCCCTCCATTTTTAGTTCAGTGGGTAGTAATTGTAAGATTTCTGGATTATTTAATATTTTTGGCAGATTTATATCATCTAATCCTTTATTTTCATACAGAACTACACAAACATTTCTAGGTTTATGTTTTTTATATACAACAGGTGGTTTATATAGTTTAGTATCGATTATATCCATTATATATTCATACCATTGAGTTAGTTTTTCTTTTTTGTACATCATATCCGGTTGTAGTAATATTTTAGATGCAATATTCTTCTGTACCTTCTTTTTTGTTTGATTTAGAAGTTTTCTAATGTAATTGAAAGAACCGGAAATATTATTAATAATACTATCTTTAGTTTTTTCAAAGAATTCCTCGCATGAAATGGCAGATTCTTTGCTGTTTCTATTTACATATGACCTATCTCTAGTACCGTAGCGAGGTAAAGCTGGATATAATCGCCCTACATTTTCTAATTCATCGTGTAAGTTATTTTTCTTTACTTTACTATTTAGACCATAAGGATAAATTACTCGTAATTTCTTAATTGTTTCATCTTCTTTATTTTGACGTATTTTTAATATATTGTTATCTACTTCTCCAAAACTATTATATCCGTTATTTTTAAATTTTTCAATGATTTGTATTGAAAAGGACGATTCACTACAGGTTTCTTTAAAATGTTTAATAACATGGAGACATCCTTTAGTGCTAGTTCTATGTATATTCATGCGTTTATTTAAAGGAAGTACGGTTTCGCCTACGTATTGTAAATTACAATTTTTACATGATAACAAATAAATTAGATTTTGAGACTTACATGACAAATCTTCCCCCGAATGATTTACTATTTTATACATTCTGTCTGTAACATTTGATTTATATTCTTTAGATGTTATTAGAATATTACAGGTTTTACATAATGAAGCTCCGCAAGGAGCAACCTTAAAACTTATTTCGGCCGGACAAGTCCCATTTGCCATTTCGTACGAAGGAGCTCCTACTTCTATGTTACTAGTGACAACGGCTTTACCCTGTCGAGATATGTCCGACCTCCTTGGGGGGTGAGCCCTAGGGGAACTCACTAGTTCTGAGGGCTGCCCAGACCTAGCTTGTGATCGTGTTTTAATAACCATAGTTATTACTATTATATATTATTTATTTTTTATATATATATATATATATATATATATATATATATATATATATATCTTTTTCGGTTATCTAAAGTAAATATTTGAAAACCAGATATCGTATGTGGGTGTGTTTTCTTATTTATATATGGGTGGTTGTTGTACAACTGGTGTCTCGTCTCAACGGACGCTGACTCATGCTGTCTAAGGCTGGCGTAGCTGTGTATGTACATCTGACTGTGACATACGCAGTTCTTACGAGAGAGTAGCTGTAATATATTCTATATACTGTTGGTCATATTATTTTTGACCTATTGGCATTTGACCCGGAAGAAAATGTTAACAAGTTGTGCACCACGCCATGCTTGTATGAGTCATCTCAATTCCCCAAACAGTTGAGACAACGTTTACGCGCTGTTTTTTTTTTCACTTGAGACATTTGATCCGTTTTTTCCTGTCAATTTGCCATTTGCATTTTTTTTCACGGTTGAAATTGAACCAGTTTTTATAATACAGTACTATAAAAATTGATGACTTTACAAAGGGAGAAAACAAAAAAGTCAGTCAATATATTTAATGGACATTTGAGGGGGTAGACATGCTATACAAACGGACGTAAAGGTTACTAGCTTCTATAAGCTACTTTCTTTCTTTCTCCGTTCGTTAGGTGTGGCGGAATTGATGATCTTGAGCCAGAATCGAGCGGTGGAGGTGGCCCGGACTTAGTTCTTCCCCGCAGTAAGAGGGTCCGCCTTTGCCTGGCTTGCAGATGGAAAGTGAAATAAGTTTTGGCTTACTAGTTTTCTAATGAGGATTGAACTCACAACCTCGTAGTAACAAATCTACTGGTTGCTGCACAATAATAATAGATTTAATTATCATGACAAATACTTAGCCAGCGGATTATGTTTTTTTCTGATTGGTTAAGCGGAATTAACTGAGGGAAAAATCTGCTAATAAAAGGACATAATCCGCTGGCTCACTATTTGCATGAACTCAAGCTACAGATTAGAATGTCCACAAGATACTACATCGCACACCACATCTATTAAGAAAGACACACAAGCGGGATTATTTTTACAACCTAAAACCTGGTTATGCAACCAACTTAGAAAAATGTCATGCAAGTACATCGAAATATTGGGTTGACATGATGGGTTGAGAAAAAGTAGTAGCCGTGAATCACTAGCAGCGATCAAATTATTCATGAAAGGAAGGAGTCGGAGCTAGAACAAAACGTTTTCAAATGACAAAAAATTATGGCAACTGCGGTAAGAAATATTTCTTTTTTTATGAAAGAGGCCCACCACCCGAAATATTAACGGATAACGACACTGCATTCACATGCAGACAATTTAAGGAATTTGCAAGTACCTGGGGCGTGTATTTGAGGTTCCGATGTGCTTACGTTCCGTCCGGTAATGGCATTGTGGAACGCAGTCACAGAAGTATAAAAACTATTGCGGCCAGAAAAAAATTGCTCAGCGTTGGAGACTGCCTACTGGCATAATGTTACACCTAAAGACAACCTTTCACTGTCTACAGAACCGGCTGATGTCCTGCATAGATACCATATCCGAGTAAAAGGCATTGATATCGTGCCCCCCCGCCTGAAGTGCAAGTGATTGAAGGGAGATTTGAGATAGGTGATCTGGTATGGGTTAAGACCCCACACAGCAGGTGTACAACTAAATATGGAACTGGACACATAACCGATGTGATCAGTGAGCAGTCTTCTTCTTTCCTTTTCACTTCTTCCTCCTTCTGTACTTAAGGCATAGGCTTCACTTAAACCAGTTGATTTCTCTGAGGTTCGCACAGACGCAGCAGGCTACCTCGAAATAATAAAACAAACAACAAATTATTTCACATAAAGGTGTGAATTCTAGATTGAAACAAATTCTTTTGCCAAACCTATGTGAACGAGCTTATTCTAACAAAAACAGCGAACTTGACAACCAAAGACTAGTGTTCTTCTGACCGACACAACTACGCACTTAGACTCCGTGATGACGACAGCAGCAACAACAACCCGTGGGCGCCAAACTGAAAATCACTAAAGTACTTCTGAACTACAAACACCCAGAAAAGCCTCTACTTTAAAGGATATCCGTCTTGGAAATTATTATGGCTCTATATTAAAAACCAACAGATTTACCCGGCGTTGTATGGGTATCAAATATGAACATAATTACTAATTGTTAGGAAAGGTATAAATTCCCCCATCCCTCCTCATAATGGGTGAAATAATGCAACTACTTTTCTTCTAACGATTCGTTTACAACAAACAAACAAAAAATAATAAATATTTGTTTAGAAAAATTGTCCCCAGCATTAAATGATAATAAAGGTCGATACTTCAATGTACTCCGATGAACTTGCTGCTCTGGTGTCTCCCCGACGTAAATACACTCGACCAACCCGACATTCAGCTAAATCCCATCCATTCACTGTGAAGGCCCCCATATTCCGGAGAGCATTCTACTCTAATAGCTTCTTTACCCGTGCTCTCGGCCTTTGGAACTGCCTCCATGCTCCCTGTTTCCTCGACTGTACCGACGTGCAGAAATTTAAAACTAATGTGAACAGGCGTCTCGCTGCACAGCTCTCAATGTAGGATGACCCCCAAAACTTTTACCCTAATTCCCAGTAGCCCTTTACGTCTACAGTGGCGGCCTGCCTTGTTTGGGGTGAACTAAGTTAAAAAGAAATATATGATGGGGTTTGTAATTAATACCAAGATTCGTTCCTATAAAACAACTCTATCCTTTCAAAACTTGTTAACTCTTTTCTATATTTCTCGTTCGAAATTTTGGCTTGTGTCAGATAATTTTCGAATATCATGGAAAGTCGACTGCCACTCAGCAAGAAAGACGATCCCGATTTCATATCTTTTTTTCGCCAGTCGAATGCAATAGTAACTCACAATAAATAGATAATAGATAATAATACACATACTTATTCAAACGCTCCTTACAATCTATATTAACAAAATTATGAAACAACTTCACGTGCGTGTGTGTGCTTTTCTCGCGGCAACGTAACTTCGACAATTAAGCATTGAATAATCATTTTTTATTCACTACTAATCTAGTATTTATCAAAATAAAAACATTTAATAGCGTAAACTGAAACAAAAATTTAGAACTATTACGAGCTTAATTAATATTTACTCTACCCCCCGTTGTTTGCACACCAGACTGACATTATGTAACCAGTTCTCCCTCCTTGCATTCGTCACGTAATCAAAAGCCCTTCTCTTTATCTACCTGATTGCTGATTTGACACCACTCTTTATTTATACATTTAAGAGTAAAAAAAAATGCGAAATTAAAATGATAGTAAAAAGTGTCCTGGGCAACGCCGGATACGTACGAGTTGGGTATAAGTTAATTTTTCTCAAATTGCTTTTAATGTGATCTTGCTGCCAAGCAAATAATCTATTTACCTTCTCACTGAGAATATTAGCGTAATTAACATATTAATGACTTTTCATATCTGAAACTCCGATTAAATTTCACCCCAAAGCGATAAGTTAGATTTCGCTGGTAGATTTACCAGGATGTGCTATTTAAATTATTCGCCGATAAAGTGTTCAATCTCTCCTTTCTTGAATGTGTTTGTTCTTTAACAATTGCCTTACGATATTGAACAGACAGTCGAGCGGTACGTTTTATTAAAGAACATGTTTTTCTCGTTTAGAGATTCTTTAGCATTCTTTAAGTTATGATGCATTACAATAGCGATGCAAACAAAACGAAGTATTTTTAAAAAAAAATGGCTGCGGGGCTGATAACGAGATGTCGACGACCCAACAAACAGAAAATAAATAAAAGTGCTCAACGGAACGAAAACAAGAATGACAAGGTAAGATATCATCCCCAGCTTTATTCTCGACAAACGGAATGTGGTACGTGTAGTTGGTTTGTAAGGAGTTGACAAGGTGGAACTACAGCTGGAGTAAGCTGGTGTTGGCAGCTGTTGGAAGTGGAAGCTGGAACTGGTTATAGTTGAAGCAAACTGGGGCGAAGATTCCCATTCCAAACAAAACCACAACTCCAGTTTCCCCAGATGCCGGAGGGCTTTCTACTCAAATAGCTTCTTTCGGGACTGGCGGGACAGTTATAAAAGTGTGTGTGTGTGTGTGTGGGGGGACTCTCCTAAAAAGTGTGGGGGCGGTTAAACACATGCATATATAACTTCATTATTGATGACCGTAAAGTGTGGGGGGGGGAGTCAAAAGTGTGTGTGTGTGTGTGTGGGGGGGGGCTTCCTCGTGCTGCTGGCCTCTGGAACTCCCTCCCTGCCACCTGTTTCCCCGACAGTACTGACATGCAGAAATTGAAAATTAATGTAAACAGACATCTCTCTGCATAGATCCCAGTTTAGGTTGACCCCCCCCCCCAAACCTTCTCCCCCTTTCTTCTCAGTAGCCCCTTACGTCTACAGTGGCGGCCTGCCGTGTTTGGGGTGAACTACGTTAAAAAAAAAACGACAAAAAAACAAACAAACAAAAAAACAAAACAAATAAGGGTGTTTCATTTTAACAAGTTACAATGATACTTGTTTTTTGTTTTTTTTCAGCTACGGAACTGCCTCCTTGCCCATCCTGCTAGAATATATATAGAGAGATAGATATTTGTGTCATTCGTGGTAGCATTTTGCCTAGGAAGAAAGTGTATCTGTTCCGATGGATACTGACCCTATAGACCGGTGTCGTCTTGTCCTTCGGGGCTTGATTCCGCCGATCTGGGGGTTTGTCCTGCACAGTTCTGGGAGGTCCATTCTCCCAGGCTTTGCCTCCCCTCTTTGGGGAGGAGTAAGTTTATTGCTTACTGCCTGAGGCGCCCCTACCGGGGAATGCCGACGGGGCTGCCCAGGCAATTTTTAATGGCCAGAGTGCTCACCTTCGCGGGCGCTGACTTTTCAAATCCCACTTTCCCGACCTGATATTGGGTCACATCTTACCTTGTGGGAGTAAGATAAAACTGGCCTTGTGCCTAACCTCCTGGGGAGGTAAATAAATCGTGGTAATCCACACACTTACCTACTTTAAAAGGCTAATCTGCTTTATTACTGAACATAAAAATTTACTGATCAGGGGGGGGGGCACCATCTCGGATGATCGTAAATCAAATCTTAATGGCATGGAATATCGTATCCAAGAGGACATTATTATTTCAAAAACCGAGCTGTTTTCTTTGGAGGTCTATCTTCTGTTAACTAAATATGACTCCATTACAGACCCGTTGTCTTCATGTATTGAACGCATCACTTATTGTAGAACAACCATCTTGAAATATCCCCAACAAGCGTGTTAACCAATGTAAACACATAGAGCCATTTTGAAATTAGCCTCGAGTTAGCGTATGGGAACAATGATGTTTTTATTAAATTAAATTAAACATAAAAACAAAAAACAAACACTGAATATGCGTAATAGTTTTATGCGGTAATAAGTTGTTTTGAAATAGTGCCGAGCGGCATTTCTTTTTCTTTTATGATTCCTCTACAGTTAAGATTAACCGAAATTTCCATCTGATTTCCAAAACCGTTTACAACGCTTTATTTTTCTAGTTTTAAAAGCCGTGAAAATATTTTTCCAAGTGCTGTACCACTGGATTGTATAAACATCTGTTTAAATAGAATATATTTCAGACTGTACGAGAAATTGACCTTTACGAGAGGGGGTGTAAAACAAGGAAAACGGAGTTCCTGTCCACTTATTTTCTTTTACCAGATTATACAAGTTTTCCTAATGTCGAGATTGTTCGGATTTTTTGATGATTTTGCGGCCATACTTTTCGCTCCATCTTGGCACTTCGTAAAAATTTCTTGTATTTTTCATGCATCATCGATCATTTTCCGACACCTTAAAAACTCATGGTGGTGGGTGGTGGTAAACTTTGGCACATTCTGATACTTACCTGGCACGCTAGGAAGTAAGTGTAGTATCTGTTCCGATGGATACTGCACCCTATAGACGGGTGTCGTCTTGTCCTTCGGGGCTTGATTCCACCTGTCTGTGGGTTTGTCCTGTGCAGTTTTAGGAGGTCCACCCTCCCAGGCTTCGCCTCCCCTCTTTGGAGAGGAGTAAGTTTATTGCTTACTGTCTGAGGCGCCCCTACCGGGGAATGCCGACGGGGCTGCCCTGGCAATTTTTAATGGCCAGAGTGCTCACTTTCTCGGGCGCTGGCTTTTCAAACCCCACTTACTCGACCCGAGCTGTGGTCACATCTTACTTGTGGGAGTAAGATAAAACTGGCCTTGTGCCTAACTCCTGGAGAGGAGTAAATAAATATGGTTCACTGGGCGGAGGGAAATTTTCATTTTGTCCCAATTCAGAGACTTCTTTGCTAATGATCATGTGGAGGAAGGGAAATGTTGTAGCCAATAATAACTTTGGTGGAATTCTAAAAAACGCCGCTCAGCACTATTTCAAAACACCTTATCTTTTCTTATATAAAGTTAGGAATGTGTACATGTTTATATATTTGTATGCAAATGATTCACTTCTAAATTAATTAACCGATCATTATGAATTTCAGAACACTGATGCTAGGTGGAAATGTGGGTAATGTGAGCTACAGTTAGTTTAATATAGTTTTGTACAAATGCATTTTTCTAGTTATTGTATAAAACCATTACATTCAACCCTTTTTTTTAAAACAATAAATACATGTAATATGATTTAATAAAAAAACATTACTATCGCTGTTGGACTGACCATAAGAGACCATTTTCAAGATTTGAGTCTTTACATACTTACTGATGCATTCTGGTCGAATATTTTTGGGAAAATTTGGATAAAATTTATTTTTTAAACTTTTATTCATCCCAGGGCCAGATTTATAGGGGGCAGCAAGATGTATGTTCACGTTACATTGTTGGTTGTAAATTGTATTTTTAACTCGGAAATAAAATTTCAGTTCACTTTAAAGTCGATTTAACTTACCTTCCCACGAAAATAAAATGACCAGAATGCATCAGTAAGTATGTAAACAGGATGCGGCTCTGGGTCCCTCAAACAGCGATAGTAATGTGATTTTATTATTAAATTATCTTACACGTATTTAAAAATGAACATAAAATATAATGGTTTTAATAATAAAAGGGCATTTTTTTTTATAATCCTCCCAAAGTTGATATTAAACAATTTTGTTGTGCCACCCTTTCAAAATATCTTGGAAATCAGCATTCAAAATCATTACTGTTCACATATTTCCTATTTTCCCAATCCTTTCCTTGAGCCTCGCGTTTTCACAGATTTATTTACAGACTCTCCTAAATGCCACTGTTGATATACATTAAAAGTCATTCAATACCTGACCCATTTACTGTCTTAGTTTTTACGGACGGGTGTGGCACATTCCATTAAAATGTCTTTCCTGCAGCGAATTATGTCGAGATCTCTCAGATTACCGATAGAAAAGAACATTGGTGGGCGAACGCTTTACACTGTGTCGGTGAAAAAAAGTTAAGCTTGTACGATGCCGTTGTATTCGGTCTACTTGGCCACCTTTTTGCATTCGATCTATTGGTACCGCTTTATTATCGGTCTATTGCCACGCCTTTATATTCGATCTGTTGGCCCGCCTTTATATGCGGTTTATTGGCCAACCTTTGTATTTAATTATTGGCACGACGGCTCGAAACCGATTTTCATAAAACAGGTTTTCATATGATGATCATTAAAACCGAAACTGATTTGCTCAAACCGATTTTAATATTACATTTTGCTATTTTGTTTTCTTGAGGAAAAATATCGTTGTAAGTGCAGTCAGCCAGTTTTTAGTTAGCTGATGATTGATGATTGAAACAGTTCCCAACATATCAATTTCCTATCTTGGCTGCACCGTTGCCACAAACGCATTTTTCTGTTATGGTGATTGGTATCTTAAATATGCACATTTTATGTACATCCGTTCCACTACAATAAGTCAAATGTCGTAGTCTACAATGTCTTAAGAATGTAAATATCATAGACTCGATTGCTATATGTTGAAAATGGCGCACAAATGAAAATAATTCCCCAATTTAATTCTTTTAACAATAAAAAAATAATTTAATAATTACTCTTGTTTTTTTTCTTTCGTTACATTTTTAATTTCATTCTATTTGTGCAATGTTTTTAATACTTTTGTTTCATTTTACTTCAGTCGAAGTTCTCAGAAATCAGGACCCCTTATTGGGGATAACGCTTGATCTCTACATGAGATACATAGGTATTCGAATATCCCATTAAAGTTGTTCTTTTAAAAATTCTTTTTATGTACTTCCCTTCTTTTACCCCTCAAACGTTGAGTTAGTAAAGAAGTTCAGAACATTAATTTTCGTTTCCCCAATTTATCAGGTGACTATGTAATAGTATATCTTTCTTGTGGTCTCTTTCTCTTAACGGATTCCAGGATAAGAGTTCATCTAGTCTGGTGGAGTATCCAGCTAAGTGCTGTTACTATAGGCAACATCACTTGGAGAAGGTGCATCATACTTCGCATAAGCCAGTGTGAGGTAGCCACACCCAAGGGATCTTATTTGGCCTACGAATACTATGTTATTTTTAAAAATATTTAGTCAGGGTTTACTTGTAGAGGAAAGTACCTCATGCCAGATTGTCCCGATAAACCACTGGGTGGGGGGGGGGGGGGAGAGAGAGAGAGAGAGAGAGAGAGAGAGAGAGACGACACGACACTCGAGAACAGTGTCTAGTAGGCATTCAAGATAATGTGTGAAGATGTGAATCAGGATCACATTTTAAAATGTTACACCCTTGCAAATTCGGTGTTAAACACGATGTACAAATGAACTAAATGTTTAAACAACTAACTTCTAAAGGTTAGAATCGGTCTCATTAGTGACCGTTTTACTGTAAGCGTGAATGACAAAATTACCCCCCCCCCCACCCACGCCGGAAACTTTGAAAATAATAAATATTTCCGAATTTTTTTCGCGATAATCTTAAAGTTTGGCGTTTAATCGATATCTATTCATTAAAATAAAAGAAAATTAAAATAAACGTTTTTAGCAAACCGGTTTTTAACCGGTTTTTAGAATTATCGGTTATGTGTGCCCTAATTAGCAGCGCTTTCTATTCGGTCTATTGGTACGTCTTTCTATTCGGTCTATTGGTACGTTTTTCTATTCGGTCTATTGGTACGTCTTTCTATTCGGTCTATTGGTACGTCTTTCTATTCGGTCTATTGGTACGTCTTTCTGTTCGGTCTATTGGTACGTCTTTCTGTTCGGTCTATTGGTACGTCTTTCTGTTCGGTCTATTGGTACGTCTTTCTGTTCGGTCTATTGGTACGTCTTTCTATTCGGTCTATTGGTACGTCTTTCTATTCGGTCTATTGGTACGTCTTTCTATCCGGTCTATTGGTACGTCTTTCTATCCGGTCTATTGGTACGTCTTTCTATCCGGTCTATTGGTACGTCTTTCTATCCGGTCTATTGGTACGTCTTTCTATCCGGTCTATTGGTACGTCTTTCTATCCGGTCTATTGGTACGTCTTTCTATCCGGTCTATTGGTACGTCTTTCTATCCGGTCTATTGGTACGTCTTTCTATCCGGTCTATTGGTACGTCTTTCTATCCGGTCTATTGGTACGTCTTTCTATCCGGTCTATTGGTACGTCTTTCTATCCGGTCTATTGGTACGTCTTTCTATCCGGTCTATTGGTACGTCTTTCTATCCGGTCTATTGGTACGTCTTTCTATCCGGTCTATTGGTACGTCTTTCTATCCGGTCTATTGGTACGTCTTTCTATTCGGTCTATTGGTACGTCTTTCTATTCGGTCTATTGGTACGTCTTTCTATTCGGTCTATTGGTACGTCTTTCTATTCGGTCTATTGGTACGTCTTTCTATTCGGTCTATTGGTACGTCTTTCTATTCGGTCTATTGGTACGTCTTTCTATTCGGTCTATTGGTACGTCTTTCTATTCGGTCTATTAGCCAACCTTTATACTCGGTCTATTGCAATTCGTTTGTATTTTGTTTATTGTTTAGCGTTTGTATTCAATTTATTGGCACAGCTTTGTATTCAGTCTATTGGTCCACATTTGTATTTGCTTCATGGTCCCGCCTCTGTATCGCTATATTTGAGAAACCAGTTAACAGACGCGTGAATTTATATCAATAAATGAAATTTATTAATCATTTTTTTTAAATATATTTTATAAATTAGAATTTTCGGTTTAACAAACCTTAATATATTTTTATAAATTTTTTTCTGCATTGTGAAAGTCAACGGCACCGCCGAAGACTGACGATTCTCTCCGATGTTATCGGTGTTTTTATATATGTATTCACGCGTCTGTTAACTGGTTTCTCAAATTTTCAAATATATCTCTTAACGACGCTTTAAATGCTGTAGTAACACTCATATTATTCTAACCCATGCTTACCAGCGCATCCACTACTTGCACCGGACATGTATAAAAACACTCCAATAACATCGGAGAGAATCGTCAGTCTTCGGCGGTGCCGTTGACTTTCACCATGAAGACAAAACAAAACAAAAAAAATACTGTTTCCAGTATTACGGTTTGTTAAACCGAAAATTCTGATTTATAAAATATATTTAAAAAAAAAAAAAAGATTAATAAATTTCATTTATTGATATAAATTCACGCGTCTGTTTACTGGTTTCTCAAATTTTCAAATATTTTAAATATGTGTTTTAAAAAATACGGTGAGCAACATGGGTACATTATTTTTTTGTAAACTTTACCATTTACGGGGTGCGCTCACCCAAAACCGTCCCACAAAACCTTTTTATTTCCTAAACTAATGAACGGATCATTACGAATTTTGGAATATATATTCGAGAAAATACGATGAGTAATATGGGCACATTATTATTTTTTTGTAAATGTTAACAAATATATAAAGTAATTTTATTTATAAATTCTTTTATGAACCGACCATTATGAATTTTGAAATATACATTCTCAGCGACACGGTGAGCAACATCGGTACATTATTTTGTAAACTTTACAATTTACTTGTTTAAATAAGTAACGTACAAAAGATTGAGAAAAAATTGCTCTATATCAAATTCTGAGTTATATTTAGCAATACATTTTTTAAAAGATCGGTGCGCGCCCGAGCGTCAATAATATGTATGTGTTTGGTAAAATCCTAGACTATTGAACTTATCGTTATGGAATATGGAATATGTATTCTAGGCAACAGGGTGAGTAACGTAGGCACATTATTATTTTTTTTGTAAACTTCACCATTTTAGGGTTTGCCACCGAAACCAAGAAAGTAAAAACATTAAACTTTAAAACTAATGCTATATTTATTGCTTATACCCATCATAGGACGGGTATATTTGTAATATATATATATATATATATATATATATATATATAATCCAGGTAAAACATCCACAGGGTAGTAATCCAAAGAATTTCAACCGGATTTATAAAAAAAATGCTCAATATCAAATAGAGCTTTTGTATATGATTATTTTTATTTACACAGAAATGTACAAAATTTGCGACACTGGCATGTCGATGTTATCGATCAACAGCTATTATAAACTGAGATCTCATCAGGTAGAGTTAGAATCCGATCTTAACCTTAGGTTCTTTCCAAATATGATCTAAGGTTAAGATATGATTCTAACTCTGCCTGATGAGATCTCAGTTTGTAATAGCTGTTGATCGATAACATCGACATGCCAGTGTCGCAGATTTTGTACATGTCTGTGTAAATAAAAATAATCATATATATATATATATATATATATATATATATCTTATATTTGCATTCCATAGACCATGTTGAATTAATGCAAAACCATGAATTTTCATTGGTTTTAACAACTTCTTTGTGTGTACATATATATATATATATATATACATACTGTAAAAATGGGACTCGTCAGGTAGCCCATTGAGCTTAGGTTAGATTGTTTGAATCAGTAAAAAGGCGACCGGTAATAAATCACCTCTTCCAGAAGTAGGAGGTAATGCTTTGGAAGATGACGTCCCCGGATCGAACCGAACCATACTTAATTCAGACAAAAAGGTCGGATTCTCTGCGAAAATACTCTAGAATTAAAATGCGCCAATGATTCTTCAGCTGGTATGAAAAAAAGAGAACAGAAAAGAAAAAGCCCTTTATTTACGTACCTCCCACAGCAGCAAAATATGACACAAAGTCAGTTTAATGCGAGGGGGCACTTTGTAAGCATACAAAAATAGCTGTGAACGGATCCGTCGGCATTCCCCGGTAGGTGCGCTCCAGGACACAATCAAAGGCGTCGTCTCTCCTGCCTCTGTCCAATAGACAGCCGAGCAAGACTATTCTCCACTGGAAGACATACAGCTTGAAGAAAACCGACAATCGAACTTTCTTACTTTATTACTTCCTTGATTGTGACACTGTCTTAACTTTCGGCAACCTACATCCAACGGTGTAGGTCACTTAAATAAATATTTATATTGTTGCTTATACAAGGGATTTGTTTTCCTTTTTTTTTTTTTGATGACCCTTTTGTTAGAAAATAATTATAGGAGTTGGTCTTACAGTCCATGCGAAGATTGGCTCATATAAAATGGTGACCCCGACGTGATCTGAACACGCAACCTTCTGATCTGAGGGCTATGGTAGAGGCTCAGAGTGGCTTCTTCGTATAAGCTGTATTCGGCTAAAGAGATTCACTCTAAATGTTGGGAATACATCAATTATTGGTCAAGATATGACGATTTTTCTTTCTTTTCCCAAAAGTGTCAAATCTATTCCGAATACCCTGTATGTATGTTATGCACTCGTAGAAATTTCAGCATAAATCCTGTATATGTTTGCTTAATAATCCATCGATAGTTGACACGATATGTAAATAAATAGATTTATTTGATTTCCTATAGTTATTTTTGATCGATAAACCCTTTTTACACATACGTTCGAAATGCATCAATGTGCTGGTTTGATGTTTTATTAAAACGCGTACATGTAACCTCAACACTGTGTGTATGATTCGTTTATCCTTTTCTGTTTCTTTTAGAAATTAATAATGAGTTAAAAAATAAATACGTCTATATGAAGCACTTGTGTTTTGTGTGCATCTTGTATTGTGTTTTGTGTGTATCTTGTATTTTGCTTATGTGTATTTTAAGCTAGTTGGTATTTTATTCACCTCCCACTACAGTAAAGTGCGGCACAAGGTCGGAATGTGGAGCAAACAAACTCCCCGGAGAAGGCACTCTGGTTTAATACAAAAGTAGCCGAGAGCGAAACCATTGGCATTCTCCGGTAGAAGCGCCTGAGGTAACCGGCAATGAACCCCCCCCATCCCCCCAGAATGAGGAGGTTATGCTTGGGAGAGTGAATTCTCTTAGACCTAGCTGGACCATAACTAAAAAGTAAGTCTCTTTTTTTCTAGTGAATCACCACTTATCAAGCCTAAAAGCAACACGAGGATGAAGGGTTAATGAGATGGATAGATTGACAGTTGAATGATGATGAATACTATGAGAGGATTGTAAATATCCACGTACCACCTACTCAAAAGGGGCAGTCGACTCAGAAAACAGCAATTCTTACACCTTTGTCAGAAACATCGCTCATCTAGCGTCCACTTTCTACTCTCATCACCATCATGGATAGAAGTCAAAGAGACTTATTATTTTGTCATCTAATTTACCTATATGTTTCGGGTGTGTAGAGACAGGCGTATGTAAATTGGATAAAAACACTGAAAAAAAAAGGAGAGTCACTTTTTCTCTAAATGCTCACTAAATATTAGAGAGTGGTTGAATCAACATAGAGTGAGAGGACCCGGAGATAAATGTATAGATAGCAATGTGAGGGGTGGGTGACTTGTTCAGTTAATTAAATATTACTTCTAATTAGAACATAATTTTTTTCCAGACATAACTCAATCCCAGAACTAAGGTATATTTTAGCGTGTATTTTGTGTTATTAAAGCATTAAAGTGTATAGGAAAATGGCCTTAGGGAAACAAACGTTGATTAACTCACATTTAGTATAGTGATAGATTATCAACCACTTGTGAATGCGGGTATTTTGGATTTTGCCAAATTGGATTTTAAGCTGGTTGGGATTTATTTGCTTCCCATTGCAGCAAGATGTTGCACAAGGCCGAAAGATGGGGTAACCCAGCTATCCTGATGGGGGTCACTCTGGTCGGCTACAAAAATAGTTCAGAACGGTCCAGTCGGCATTCCATTGTAGGGGTACCTCAGGTGATCGGCAATAAACCAACCTTCTCCTGAAGAAGAAAGAAATGCTCGGGAGGGTGCACTCTAAGACCGAGCTGACGCATATCCCATTCTTCCGACAAAGAAAACGTTGATGGTTCAAGCCAGTCCCCAGGTTGCCAGAATGATGCTAAGAGGAACCTCGGCTGGTGTGACAACTGACGAACCAGTTTTTAAGGTAGTATTCACCCCCCTCTCATCACAGAACGATGTGACGCAAGGTCGGAATGTGGAGATTAGAAAGCCAGCGCACAAGAGAAAGTGCACTTTGCTCACCCCTGAAAATACCTGAGCATCTCCGTCGATATTACCCGGTAAGGACCCTAAGGCGATTAGCAATAAACTAACCTTTTCGCAAAGCATGAGAAAGTAAGGCATGAGAGGGTGGACCTCTTAGAACTCACAGAACCATACCTCAGCCCGAAGGAAGAAAGGACACCTAGCTTCAAAATCGCACAGGCTCTGTCGGACTGATTGTCGAAGACGTATCCTAAACTGGTACGTACCAGCCTTGTCTATGCACAAAGCTAGTTTCAAGTAGTATTTGTAAAGTCCTTTATTAGAAGGAAAACAAAAAGCATATTTGTAAACGCCAAAGAAAAGTAATGCGTACAAAACGGTTTACGAAAGTTAAATAACCCCCCCTTTTTTTTTAAAGAATAAATAAATGAAGCCAGTTTTGTTTCATCTTCCAAACGAAAGAAAACATTCAGAAACTCGACCGAAGCTATTATGCCTGCCAATTTTCTGCGACATAATTCTCATCACTTCAGACAGCAGCTTATTCGCAGAATCCGATGGAGAAAAACAAAACAAACAAAACCTCCTAGACAGCAACAAGTCTCAAAAAAGATTATCTGAAGAAAAAGATGAAGAAAATGGAGACCTACCATGACGAGTATTCCACGCGTTGTCGCTATGTAATCCGTGCGCTTATGAGGCTAGTTTTCGTTCTTTCCGTTAAACTACCCTGTTAGCCTGTTACTCAACACTGGAACTTCTTTTCGTGTGCGTGGGTGAGATTGTTTTCTTTTTCGACGAATACAGAGACGCAAACGAATGAATGGATCGGGTTAGGGTTAGATTACGACCGGGCGCACGTCTGTGCATGTGTATGTCAGAGTGTTTATTTATGTGGGTGAGGTAGCGAGATTGAATGAGCTTGTGGCGACCCGCTTGGCACAGCCCCACTCCCAATTGTTTGGGAGAGAGAGAGAGTACTTCAAGGCTACACCAGTCTGTGCAGTTGGCGTCCGGTTTTTACGCTTAACAATTTTTAGAGCCACTCTTTTGTTGGCTGCGAAAAGATAAACTATATACACCGGATAAGATGAGGGGGAAAAAAGAAAGTTAAAAGTGGCCGCAGGAAGGAGAATTATTGATAAAACATTTCTAATAAAGCTAGGAAAAAACAAAAATGAAAATGTTGGACACTTGAGCAAATAAGGAAGACCCCCCCCCCCTAAAAAATAAATTGTCTGCTATCAGAGGAGAGAAGAAAAAAAAAGAAAGAAAGATACCTTTTGCAATTTCGGTTTTATTTTATTTGGACTAGATAAAGTAATTACGGTTGTTTTCTTTTAATTGGGGTTATTTTTGCTAAAAATAAATAAATAAAAAGCTACTATCAGTACCAGATGTTAAACACAACCAGTCTAGTGTTTCCCGATCAACAGGAACCTCAATAATATCCTAGAATGGTGTTCATAACCTTTTTAGAAATATTGAAGAAACAGAAATGCAAGACCAGGGAAAAGAAGAGATAATCATTACTATTACCGACAAAAATTATTTTAAAGCAAATACAGTTGGGGAATTAGCCAGAAACAATATATTTTGGTTTACCTACACATTTGTGACCTATTTGCGTTAAAAGAAAAAAGAATTAATAGAAGTGATAAGTTAGACTTTCAAGTTCGCGTAAATACCGATTCTGAGTAAAGCAGCCATTTTTGTTTAGTCAGCCTGTAACGAAAACAAAAATGCCTACTTTACTCAGAATCGGTATATGCACAACCTTCAAAGGCCTATAACTTCTATTACATATTTCTATTCTTGTAACGCAAATACGTCACAAATGAGTATTTATTTACTTCAGAAGTTAGGCACAAGGCCAGTTTTATCTTACTCCCACAAGTAAGATGTGACCTAAGGTCAGGTCGGGAAAGTGGGGGTTGAAAAGCCAGCGCCTTAAAAATTGCCCGGGCAGCCCCGTCGGCATTTCCCGGTAGGGGCGCCTCAGGCAGTAAGCAATAAACTTACTCCTCCCCAAAGAGGAGAGGCAAAGCCTGGGAGGGTGGACCTCCTAGAACTGCACAGGACAGACCCATAGACCCGCGTAAATCAAGCCCCGAAGGCTAAGACAATACCAGTCTATGGGGTGCAGTATCCATCGGAACAGATACTACACTTTGATCTTAGCCAAAATGAGTAGGTAAACCAAAATAAATTGTTTTTGACTAATTTCACAACGATATTTCCTTTAAAATGATTTATGTCGCCAATAGTAATGCTTACCGAAATAAGAATTGACTTAGATATTATTATCACATAATTATATATTCATGTTTTCTTAGAATATCTGGTGTTTTTTTTTTATTAGTTTTGATTTACCAACCGACGTCAAAAATCTAAATAAAGCTCCAAACCCTAAAGCACCAACTTTATCTTATATTATCTTTATATGGTTTATCTTTGTCGATTTATCTGCCCTCTCTACACGGGGGCCGGATGTGACACAAGTTAGAATTTAATGTGGGGTGTGGCCAGTCTGAACGCCACTAGAGCGTTCATGACTGGTAACACTTTACCTCCCAAAATAGCCTTAGAACTGAAATTGAATACTTTTAGCAAGTTTTACTCACGACGTGAACAGTTAAGACAATTATTTCTGCATTTTCTCTGCTTATATTCGAATTAATTAGTTGTTGTCATTATCAGTATTCAAACATACAGAATAATCACGTTGACCCACAACCGGTTCTCGTTAGATCACCATAGTTAAGCGACGTTGAGCCTGGTCAGTACCAGATGGGTGACCATTTGAGACGCTATATGTGAGAGGATAGTGAAAGCTCTCTGAAAAATAAATAAATAAAATTTGGCTAAGATCAAAGTGTAGTATCTGTTCCGATGGACACTACACCCCATAGACTTGTATTGTCTTGGCCTTCGGGGCTTGATTTACGCCGGTCTATGGGTCTGTCCTGTGCAGTTCTAGGGGGTCCACCCTCCCAGGCTTTGCCTTCCCTCTTTGGAGAGGAGTAAGTTTATTGCTTACTGCCTGAGGCGCCCCTACCGGGGAATGCCGACGGGGCTGCCCAGGCAATTTTTAATGGCCAGAGTGCTCACCTCTCGGGCGCTGGCTTTTCAAACCCCACTTCCCGACCCGACCTTGGGTCATATCTTACTTGCCTTGTGCCTAACTCCTGGAGAGGAGTAAATAAATACAGCCCAAGTACAACTTGCTTATTCAGCATATGTGGACACAATGGAACAACCCCCCCCCCCGGTGGAAGTTCTGTTCTCAATCAGGTGGCGAAGCTCCCCAAAAAAACAAAAAACCCTCTCCGTACCCTCCCAGTCGAGGTCTGAGTGGTGCTATTTCTTCTCGGTCTTTCAATCCTTTCACCTTCCCACCGACCATTTTCCGTAGTATCAACCGATAGTGCCACTGCGTTTTTTTGAATATCAGGTTATAGTATTTTACTTAATATATTTTACTTATATATTTATCCAAATAGTTTCAGTTACATTGGTTTCGTCTTAATATACTACATCACTATTTCTTAGTTGTACTTAGTATTTCGTCTGTTTTCATCAGTGTCATAATTTGCATGATCTCAATCCTCCCTTAAATTAAAATTTCTCCTAGTCTTTTTTCCAAGTGTTTCGGATTTGCTTCAATTATTGGCATTACCATAATGTTCTTCATCTTTTATAGTCCCTTCAGCCCTCTGGCAAATTTCATGCATTTGCTGAGTTTTTCTGCCCTCTCCAGCTCCACACTGTGATCAGCAGGGACGGCGACATTTAAGATTTGGCAGGTTATTTCGTTCTTGTTGACAATTATCATGTCTGATATTCTAGCTTAGATAAGTTTGTCAGTTTCCATTTCAATGTCTCAGAGGATTTTATGCCTTTAGTTTTCCACTACTGGCCCGCGTGTTTGTTTCCAACATTTGTCTGTAATGTTCAGCGTAGCGTGATCACAGTCCCCAGTGGACTACCTTCCCAACCCAGTCATGTTTATTTTTATATTTCTTATTGGGCGAGCGTGCTGCATTCACTTTAATTTTGTTTTTATTCACCTCAAACAAGGCACATTGTCACTGAGACGTAAGGGGCTACTGTGAATTAGGGACCATGTCTACAGGGACACTCTAAGTAGGGAGTTGAGCAGCGAGACGTCTGTTTGCATTACATTTACATTTCTGCATGTTAGAACAGTCAGAAGCAGGAAACGGGGAGAAAATTCCAAAGGCTAGCAGTTCGAGGAAAGAAACTATTAGAGTAGAATGCTTTCCGGCATTTGGGGACCACTACAGTGAAGGGGTGGGATTTTACTGCTTGTCAGGTTGGTCGGAGGTATTTATGTCGAGGTGGCATCAGTGCTGAAAGTTCATCGGAGTACAGTCAATTGAAGTACTTGTAAAACAAATACAGAGATGCAACATTACAGCAATGGGACAAGGCCTGGAGCTTGTTTGACAATGTGAGACCTATTAGATTGGAGACTACTGTATTATTGCACACGCCTGCTCTATCAAGGATATGGAGCACTGCCTACCGAACAATGCAGAGTACCTTTTCTTGTATAACACAATGCAGTGAAAATCTTTCTCCCGGGCAACGCGGCGTTTAAAAACACCTGCTTTATGTAAGATTGTTTTACTTAGGATATTGATGACTCCCGAGCAACACTGAGTAAACACATCTGTTCTATCTAGGATATTGAGCGCTATACCACTTACCAAATATAATACTGTATTATTACTATTATGGCTCCCGGGCAACACCGAGTTGATAAAAGACAGACAAGTTCTTTCTCCCGGACAGCGCTGCGTTTAAACACACCTGCTCTATCAAGGATATTTAGCACTTTTGGACTACTATATACCATTTACCAAATGTAATACTGTAATCTTAGAGCGCTATTGAAACCACCCAAATAAAATTAAGGATGCCCCCAGAGAACTACTAAAACCACCCTTTCCGAGTTTCTTGCCATTCCTTCTCTAATCCGAAAAGACGCTTAAGAAATGTTAAATAATTTTGAAATAAATTGCCGAGTCATTTCCGGAAAGAATACATTGAAATTACAGTGTTTTCTTTCCAAATTATGACCGAAAAACTATCCCCCCCCCCTCCCGTGACAAAATCTGATCTATAGCCCCAATAGCATAGCCGTGCAATTAGAGGTTCGGGAATACTTCCATTGTCTTCCCTGGTTAATTTTACATAAGAATACACTTTTACATTTTATGTAGATTCTCTAATCTTGTTTTCTATAGCACACACACACACACACACACACACACACACACACACACACACACACACACACACACACACACAGACATTTAGTTTTATATGCATATAGATATACAATATTATGATAAATATTTTTAAATTCTTATCCACATACATATATGTTTGATCCTTTTCTGGGAACCATCAGTGTGGAGGATAACTGTTCTGTCGGTGGCACTATTCGAAGCCCAGACCCAAGTTACCTTTTAACTTTCAAGTCTGAACCCCTCAATCAATGGGGTCAGCCTAACAGTCATTAGGGGAAAAGAAAATTAAAGTCTTATGTATTTACAAGCGTACATATGTAATAGGCTGTCACAACAGTGTTCAACAATCCAATTGGACGGAACATCGTATTTAAACATTAATTTGACAACTATTTTTACTTCTCTTAAAGGACCCAGCCTGTGTTAAGGGGGCTATAAACAATATTATGATAAATATTTTTAATGCGTATCCACATACATATGTTTCATCATTTTCCGGGAATAACCAGAATGCTTAATATTTTTGACACACGGGCATCGCCGGACAAGTCAGCTATAAATCGATATTTCGAGAATTACACACTGTTTCCTTTGTTGTTCAATGTTGTTTTTATATCTTTCATCTTTGCGAGAATTGTCCATGTTAGTTTTCTTGTATTAACAGCGGCAAGATAAAACGTCTGTCATTTCTTTCATTTCAATTTTCCCACGTCCTTTTTAAAATATGTTAAGTCGTTCAAAATGTAATGGAGTGCAACTTAGGTAATCTATACACAAATCACCTCCGTTTATTATTTTATCAAATTTCGGGCAATGCGTTTTTATAGTAATTTTGCGATAAGCTCCACTGATCAACAATAATCGCTAATGGCCAGTAGAAAGTCGTTGCAAAACAAAATCTTTGTCAGTCTAGAAAGAAAACGCATATGTTTAAAATTTCCACATCATAGCTTTGACCTGATTTGTGTGTGTTTATTCATAAAAACCTTTTGTTGCTATTTGCCAGCATACGTGGGTGGTAATTTGTTGTCTATTTGAAAAAACAAAATTGAATCAATTCGTTAAATAAAACTGCTAATATTTAATGAAAACAAATATAATTGTTTACTGTGAAAAATAAATAAACTATTTACGATTTGGACGTGTATTATATGTTCTGTTAAGAAGGAAGAAAGTCTTGTAGGGGAATAAGATGAATGACACCGGTTGCTAGGGGCACTGATGGGTAGTGTTCCCGGAGAAAAGGAGACTAGCGACGGACCCTGTTGCCCTCTCGCGCTAATCAACGTCGTAAATGGTTGGGCAGCCATTTTATAATGTTCTAATATGAAAGTTACTCGATGCTGACGAAAGTTTTTTGAGTTGTGTAATGTTTAAAGAAAACACCTATAGTTTCTAGCGAGATTCACGAAATATTCGTAGAATTTGATATATTCGGACTACTGTTCTCATCTTTCTGACGAATTCCCGAGTTCGACAGAAAGATTCCCGAGTTCGACAAAGTACACCTGAAGAAGGTCGGAGGTTACATCAGCCGAAACGTTGTGATAAAAACACCCAAGATGAGAACAGTAGTCCGAATATACCAAATTCTACGAATTATCAACCCTCATCTAAAAAATTCCGAAGCATAATTACGAAATATTCTTATATTTTTTGTTTTAGTTTGTAAAAGTAATTTGTTCCCTTATATGAAAATGTTTTTGCTATGTTTTTAAATATATATATGTGATCGATTTTTTTTGTATTAATTTTATCGGCGAGAATGTTATTGCGCAGTGCATCAGCTAAAAGAAAACGATTTTATGTACATTTGAAAAATGATGTTAAAATCTGTGTTTTTTATCTGTAAGGGAACGGAAATTGTTTAGTTAGCATTAGGACTAACCATAAGAAGGATCCAATAAGCCAGTTTAATAAATTAACGATAGACACGAAAGGCAGCTTACACCATTATGTTAAGACAACATTTTAATTAGTTGTTGTGCGTCAAAATAGTTTACACATGTTTATGATATTGTTAGGATCGAGAGGGTGATGTTCCCGGACTATAAACGTGCAAAGTTGACTCAAGCAATGCTGCATGCAAAGACAGAGTAATAATTAACAAACAAGATGAGGTAGTTCAAATAACGTTTATTGAACGTGTGTGTACGTGGAATGATGAAGTGTGTGATGTATGCATGTGTGTCGATGGAAAAACAGTTCTTGAAAAAGGTATAAGAAGAAATGAATCCGGCGTGAGGAAAGTCTTTGAAAGCCGTACACAAAGAAAATGAGTTGAGAACTCTTACCGTTGTTTGACCACGTGTGTTGGTAGTTGTTATGCCGATGCCATTTGAAGAGAAAAGCGTGGGACGAAGCGCTAGTGTATTAGCGTCGTTCTGTCGACCAGAGAAGAGAGAGAGAGACGGAGCGCTGGTGCCAGCGTTGTTCTGCCGAGGCTGGTCAGTGAAAAGAGAGATGGATTTTCCGTTTGCAACGGTTTTTATAGTCAGAAGGGCAGATAACTCTGGTGTCGTTTTACAGTGCCACCTGTCGGTGAAAAAGCGACACCTACCGGCAAACCGGTGTAGTTATGTTTTGAAAGGAGGAGGTAACTGCTACAATATCAAAGTAACTTAAAAATAAATAGGCTAATAATTTTCATTTTTTAATATAATTGTTTATTTTAATCAAAATAATTCTCCATACTACTGATAAATCTGAAGTTATACACAGATGGAGACATGTAGGAATTTTTTCATCAATTTCGCAAGCGGCTGGTTTTGCTTAGTTTAGGTCATAAATGAAAAATGTCCCCAGTCAAACAAACTTCCTAGCCGGTTTATTTAGTATCAGAAATAAACTTAAACAAACCAAATTATATTCTGGTCGATAATATGGTGGAAGAAAAAAAGGCTAGTCCAAATCAAATACGAATTTCTCAGACGGATTGCTATTTGAGTCTGACTTTGAAAATCCGGCAAGATAAATTTATATGATAGATTCGATTTCTTACTGGCAACATGGTGAGTTAAGTATAACTGAAAAAGTAGACATTTTATTCTCATAAAAATAAAACCACATGAACGCATGGAAACAATATGGAAAATAATCCTGCAAGTTGTTTGACTTTTATTTCAACAGGAACATTCCATTTGTTATTGTCATTAGCTTAAGCATTAGGTAAAAAATAAATAAAGCAACAAATGAACGTGTTCGAAGTTTTATTTTGAAAAAGAAATTCCTGCGCGACTTAAGTATTAGGTAAAAAATAAATAAAACAACAAATGAACGTGTTCGAAGTTTTATTTTGAAAAAGAAATTCCTGCGCGACTTAAGTATTAGGTAAAAAATAAATAAAACAACAAATGAACGTGTTCGAAGTTTTATTTTGAAAAAGAAATTCCTACGCGACTTAAGTATTAGGTAAAAAATAAATAAAACAACAAATGAACGTGTTCGAAGTTTTATTTTGAAAAAGAAATTCCTGCGCGACTTAAGTATTAGGTAAAAAATAAATAAAACAACAAATGAACGTGTTCGAAGTTTTATTTTGAAAAAGAAATTCCTGCGCGACTTAAGTATTAGGTAAAAAATAAATAAAGCAACAAATGAACGTGTTCGAAGTTTTATTTTGAAAAAGAAATTCCTGCGCGACTTAAGTATTAGGTAAAAAATAAATAAAACAACAAATGAACGTGTTCGAAGTTTTATTTTGAAAAAGAAATTCCTGCGCGACTTAAGTATTAGGTAAAAAATAAATAAAACAACAAATGAACGTGTTCGAAGTTTTATTTTGAAAAAGAAATTCCTGCGCGACTTAAGTATTAGGTAAAAAATAAATAAAACAACAAATGAACGTGTTCGAAGTTTTATTTTGAAAAAGAAATTCCTGCGCGACTTAAGTATTAGGTAAAAAATAAATAAAACAACAAATGAACGTGTTCGAAGTTTTATTTTGAAAAAGAAATTCCTGCGCGACTTAAGTATTAGGTAAAAAATAAATAAAACAACAAATGAACGTGTTCGAAGTTTTATTTTGAAAAAGAAATTCCTGCGCGACTTAAGTATTAGGTAAAAAATAAATAAAACAACAAATGAACGTGTTCGAAGTTTTATTTTGAAAAAGAAATTCCTGCGCGACTTAAGTATTAGGTAAAAAATAAATAAAACAACAAATGAACGTGTTCGAAGTTTTATTTTGAAAAAGAAATTCCTGCGCGACTTAAGTATTAGGTAAAAAATAAATAAAACAACAAATGAACGTGTTCGAAGTTTTATTTTGAAAAAGAAATTCCTGCGCGACTTAAGTATTAGGTAAAAAATAAATAAAACAACAAATGAACGTGTTCGAAGTTTTATTTTGAAAAAGAAATTCCTGCGCGACTTAAGTATTAGGTAAAAAATAAATAAAACAACAAATGAACGTGTTCGAAGTTTTATTTTGAAAAAGAAATTCCTGCGCGACTTAAGTATTAGGTAAAAAATAAATAAAACAACAAATGAACGTGTTCGAAGTTTTATTTTGAAAAAGAAATTCCTGCGCGACTTAAGTATTAGGTAAAAAATAAATAAAGCAACAAATGAACGTGTTCGAAGTTTTATTTTGAAAAAGAAATTCCTGCGCGACTTAAGTATTAGGTAAAAAATAAATAAAACAACAAATGAACGTGTTCGAAGTTTTATTTTGAAAAAGAAATTCCTGCGCGACTTAAGTATTAGGTAAAAAATAAATAAAACAACAAATGAACGTGTTCGAAGTTTTATTTTGAAAAAGAAATTCCTGCGCGACTTAAGTATTAGGTAAAAAATAAATAAAACAACAAATGAACGTGTTCGAAGTTTTATTTTGAAAAAGAAATTCCTGCGCGACTTAAGTATTAGGTAAAAAATAAATAAAACAACAAATGAACGTGTTCGAAGTTTTATTTTGAAAAAGAAATTCCTGCGCGACTTAAGTATTAGGTAAAAAATAAATAAAACAACAAATGAACGTGTTCGAAGTTTTATTTTGAAAAATAAATTCCTGCGCGACTTAAGCATTAAGTAAAAAATAAATAAAGCAACAAATGAACGTGTTCGAAGTTTTATTTTGAAAAAGAAATTCCTGCGCGACTTAAGTATTAGGTAAAAAATAAATAAAACAACAAATGAACGTGTTCGAAGTTTTATTTTGAAAAAGAAATTCCTGCGCGACTTAAGCATTAAGTAAAAAATAAATAAAGCAACAAATGAACGTGTTCGAAGTTTTATTTTGAAAAAGAAATTCCTGCGCGACTTAAGTATTAGGTAAAAAATAAATAAAGCAACAAATGAACGTGTTCGAAGTTTTATTTTGAAAAAGAAATTCCTGCGCGACTTAAGTATTAGGTAAAAAATAAATAAAACAACAAATGAACGTGTTCGAAGTTTTATTTTGAAAAAGAAATTCCTGCGCGACTTAAGCATTAAGTAAAAAATAAATAAAGCAACAAATGAACGTGTTCGAAGTTTTATTTTGAAAAAGAAATTCCTGCGCGACTTAAGTATTAGGTAAAAAATAAATAAAACAACAAATGAACGTGTTCGAAGTTTTATTTTGAAAAAGAAATTCCTGCGCGACTTAAGTATTAGGTAAAAAATAAATAAAACAACAAATGAACGTGTTCGAAGTTTTATTTTGAAAAAGAAATTCCTGCGCGACTTAAGTATTAGGTAAAAAATAAATAAAACAACAAATGAACGTGTTCGAAGTTTTATTTTGAAAAAGAAATTCCTGCGCGACTTAAGCATTAAGTAAAAAATAAATAAAGCAACAAATGAACGTGTTCGAAGTTTTATTTTGAAAAAGAAATTCCTGCGCGACTTAAGTATTAGGTAAAAAATAAATAAAACAACAAATGAACGTGTTCGAAGTTTTATTTTGAAAAAGAAATTCCTGCGCGACTTAAGCATTAAGTAAAAAATAAATAAAGCAACAAATGAACGTGTTCGAAGTTTTATTTTGAAAAAGAAATTCCTGCGCGACTTAAGTATTAGGTAAAAAATAAATAAAACAACAAATGAACGTGTTCGAAGTTTTATTTTGAAAAAGAAATTCCTGCGCGACTTAAGCATTAAGTAAAAAATAAATAAAGCAACAAATGAACGTGTTCGAAGTTTTATTTTGAAAAAGAAATTCCTGCGCGACTTAAGTATTAGGTAAAAAATAAATAAAACAACAAATGAACGTGTTCGAAGTTTTATTTTGAAAAAGAAATTCCTGCGCGACTTAAGCATTAAGTAAAAAATAAATAAAGCAACAAATGAACGTGTTCGAAGTTTTATTTTGAAAAAGAAATTCCTGCGCGACTTAAGTATTAGGTAAAAAATAAATAAAGCAACAAATGAACGTGTTCGAAGTTTTATTTTGAAAAAGAAATTCCTGCGCGACTTAAGTATTAGGTAAAAAATAAATAAAACAACAAATGAACGTGTTCGAAGTTTTATTTTGAAAAAGAAATTCCTGCGCGACTTAAGCATTAAGTAAAAAATAAATAAAGCAACAAATGAACGTGTTCGAAGTTTTATTTTGAAAAAGAAATTCCTGCGCGACTTAAGTATTAGGTAAAAAATAAATAAAACAACAAATGAACGTGTTCGAAGTTTTATTTTGAAAAAGAAATTCCTGCGCGACTTAAGTATTAGGTAAAAAATAAATAAAACAACAAATGAACGTGTTCGAAGTTTTATTTTGAAAAAGAAATTCCTGCGCGACTTAAGTATTAGGTAAAAAATAAATAAAACAACAAATGAACGTGTTCGAAGTTTTATTTTGAAAAAGAAATTCCTGCGCGACTTAAGTATTAGGTAAAAAATAAATAAAACAACAAATGAACGTGTTCGAAGTTTTATTTTGAAAAAGAAATTCCTGCGCGACTTAAGCATTAAGTAAAAAATAAATAAAGCAACAAATGAACGTGTTCGAAGTTTTATTTTGAAAAAGAAATTCCTGCGCGACTTAAGTATTAGGTAAAAAATAAATAAAACAACAAATGAACGTGTTCGAAGTTTTATTTTGAAAAAGAAATTCCTGCGCGACTTAAGTATTAGGTAAAAAATAAATAAAACAACAAATGAACGTGTTCGAAGTTTTATTTTGAAAAAGA
Organism: Sepiola atlantica; assembly: GCA_963556195.1. Classification (NCBI taxonomy): domain Eukaryota; kingdom Metazoa; phylum Mollusca; class Cephalopoda; order Sepiida; family Sepiolidae; genus Sepiola; species Sepiola atlantica. The sequence continues at coordinate 11,864,459 of OY744515.1, forward strand.
AATTCCTGCGCGACTTAAGTATTAGGTAAAAAATAAATAAAACAACAAATGAACGTGTTCGAAGTTTTATTTTGAAAAAGAAATTCCTGCGCGACTTAAGCATTAAGTAAAAAATAAATAAAGCAACAAATGAACGTGTTCGAAGTTTTATTTTGAAAAAGAAATTCCTGCGCGACTTAAGTATTAGGTAAAAAATAAATAAAACAACAAATGAACGTGTTCGAAGTTTTATTTTGAAAAAGAAATTCCTGCGCGACTTAAGCATTAAGTAAAAAATAAATAAAGCAACAAATGAACGTGTTCGAAGTTTTATTTTGAAAAAGAAATTCCTGCGCGACTTAAGTATTAGGTAAAAAATAAATAAAACAACAAATGAACGTGTTCGAAGTTTTATTTTGAAAAAGAAATTCCTGCGCGACTTAAGCATTAAGTAAAAAATAAATAAAGCAACAAATGAACGTGTTCGAAGTTTTATTTTGAAAAAGAAATTCCTGCGCGACTTAAGTATTAGGTAAAAAATAAATAAAACAACAAATGAACGTGTTCGAAGTTTTATTTTGAAAAAGAAATTCCTGCGCGACTTAAGCATTAAGTAAAAAATAAATAAAGCAACAAATGAACGTGTTCGAAGTTTTATTTTGAAAAAGAAATTCCTGCGCGACTTAAGTATTAGGTAAAAAATAAATAAAGCAACAAATGAACGTGTTCGAAGTTTTATTTTGAAAAAGAAATTCCTGCGCGACTTAAGTATTAGGTAAAAAATAAATAAAACAACAAATGAACGTGTTCGAAGTTTTATTTTGAAAAAGAAATTCCTGCGCGACTTAAGCATTAAGTAAAAAATAAATAAAGCAACAAATGAACGTGTTCGAAGTTTTATTTTGAAAAAGAAATTCCTGCGCGACTTAAGTATTAGGTAAAAAATAAATAAAACAACAAATGAACGTGTTCGAAGTTTTATTTTGAAAAAGAAATTCCTGCGCGACTTAAGTATTAGGTAAAAAATAAATAAAACAACAAATGAACGTGTTCGAAGTTTTATTTTGAAAAAGAAATTCGTGCGCGACTTAAGTATTAGGTAAAAAATAAATAAAACAACAAATGAACGTGTTCGAAGTTTTATTTTGAAAAAGAAATTCCTGCGCGACTTAAGCATTAGGTAAAAAATAAATAAAACAACAAATGAACGTGTTCGAAGTTTTATTTTGAAAAAGAAATTCCTGCGCGACTTAAGTATTAGGTAAAAAATAAATAAAACAACAAATGAACGTGTTCGAAGTTTTATTTTGAAAAAGAAATTCCTGCGCGACTTAAGTATTAGGTAAAAAATAAATAAAACAACAAATGAACGTGTTCGAAGTTTTATTTTGAAAAAGAAATTCCTGCGCGACTTAAGTATTAGGTAAAAAATAAATAAAACAACAAATGAACGTGTTCGAAGTTTTATTTTGAAAAAGAAATTCCTGCGCGACTTAAGTATTAGGTAAAAAATAAATAAAACAACAAATGAACGTGTTCGAAGTTTTATTTTGAAAAAGAAATTCCTGCGCGACTTAAGTATTAGGTAAAAAATAAATAAAACAACAAATGAACGTGTTCGAAGTTTTATTTTGAAAAAGAAATTCCTGCGCGACTTAAGTATTAGGTAAAAAATAAATAAAGCAACAAATGAACGTGTTCGAAGTTTTATTTTGAAAAAGAAATTCCTGCGCGACTTAAGTATTAGGTAAAAAATAAATAAAACAACAAATGAACGTGTTCGAAGTTTTATTTTGAAAAAGAAATTCCTGCGCGACTTAAGTATTAGGTAAAAAATAAATAAAACAACAAATGAACGTGTTCGAAGTTTTATTTTGAAAAAGAAATTCCTGCGCGACTTAAGTATTAGGTAAAAAATAAATAAAACAACAAATGAACGTGTTCGAAGTTTTATTTTGAAAAAGAAATTCCTGCGCGACTTAAGTATTAGGTAAAAAATAAATAAAACAACAAATGAACGTGTTCGAAGTTTTATTTTGAAAAAGAAATTCCTGCGCGACTTAAGTATTAGGTAAAAAATAAATAAAACAACAAATGAACGTGTTCGAAGTTTTATTTTGAAAAAGAAATTCCTGCGCGACTTAAGTATTAGGTAAAAAATAAATAAAACAACAAATGAACGTGTTCGAAGTTTTATTTTGAAAAAGAAATTCCTGCGCGACTTAAGTATTAGGTAAAAAATAAATAAAACAACAAATGAACGTGTTCGAAGTTTTATTTTGAAAAAGAAATTCCTGCGCGACTTAAGTATTAGGTAAAAAATAAATAAAACAACAAATGAACGTGTTCGAAGTTTTATTTTGAAAAAGAAATTCCTGCGCGACTTAAGTATTAGGTAAAAAATAAATAAAACAACAAATGAACGTGTTCGAAGTTTTATTTTGAAAAAGAAATTCCTGCGCGACTTAAGTATTAGGTAAAAAATAAATAAAACAACAAATGAACGTGTTCGAAGTTTTATTTTGAAAAAGAAATTCCTGCGCGACTTAAGTATTAGGTAAAAAATAAATAAAACAACAAATGAACGTGTTCGAAGTTTTATTTTGAAAAAGAAATTCCTGCGCGACTTAAGTATTAGGTAAAAAATAAATAAAACAACAAATGAACGTGTTCGAAGTTTTATTTTGAAAAAGAAATTCCTGCGCGACTTAAGTATTAGGTAAAAAATAAATAAAACAACAAATGAACGTGTTCGAAGTTTTATTTTGAAAAAGAAATTCCTGCGCGACTTAAGTATTAGGTAAAAAATAAATAAAACAACAAATGAACGTGTTCGAAGTTTTATTTTGAAAAAGAAATTCCTGCGCGACTTAAGTATTAGGTAAAAAATAAATAAAACAACAAATGAACGTGTTCGAAGTTTTATTTTGAAAAAGAAATTCCTGCGCGACTTAAGCATTAAGTAAAAAATAAATAAAGCAACAAATGAACGTGTTCGAAGTTTTATTTTGAAAAAGAAATTCCTGCGCGACTTAAGTATTAGGTAAAAAATAAATAAAACAACAAATGAACGTGTTCGAAGTTTTATTTTGAAAAAGAAATTCCTGCGCGACTTAAGCATTAAGTAAAAAATAAATAAAGCAACAAATGAACGTGTTCGAAGTTTTATTTTGAAAAAGAAATTCCTGCGCGACTTAAGTATTAGGTAAAAAATAAATAAAACAACAAATGAACGTGTTCGAAGTTTTATTTTGAAAAAGAAATTCCTGCGCGACTTAAGTATTAGGTAAAAAATAAATAAAACAACAAATGAACGTGTTCGAAGTTTTATTTTGAAAAAGAAATTCCTGCGCGACTTAAGTATTAGGTAAAAAATAAATAAAACAACAAATGAACGTGTTCGAAGTTTTATTTTGAAAAAGAAATTCCTGCGCGACTTAAGTATTAGGTAAAAAATAAATAAAACAACAAATGAACGTGTTCGAAGTTTTATTTTGAAAAAGAAATTCCTGCGCGACTTAAGTATTAGGTAAAAAATAAATAAAACAACAAATGAACGTGTTCGAAGTTTTATTTTGAAAAAGAAATTCCTGCGCGACTTAAGCATTAAGTAAAAAATAAATAAAGCAACAAATGAACGTGTTCGAAGTTTTATTTTGAAAAAGAAATTCCTGCGCGACTTAAGTATTAGGTAAAAAATAAATAAAACAACAAATGAACGTGTTCGAAGTTTTATTTTGAAAAAGAAATTCCTGCGCGACTTAAGCATTAAGTAAAAAATAAATAAAGCAACAAATGAACGTGTTCGAAGTTTTATTTTGAAAAAGAAATTCCTGCGCGACTTAAGTATTAGGTAAAAAATAAATAAAGCAACAAATGAACGTGTTCGAAGTTTTATTTTGAAAAAGAAATTCCTGCGCGACTTAAGTATTAGGTAAAAAATAAATAAAACAACAAATGAACGTGTTCGAAGTTTTATTTTGAAAAAGAAATTCCTGCGCGACTTAAGCATTAAGTAAAAAATAAATAAAGCAACAAATGAACGTGTTCGAAGTTTTATTTTGAAAAAGAAATTCCTGCGCGACTTAAGTATTAGGTAAAAAATAAATAAAACAACAAATGAACGTGTTCGAAGTTTTATTTTGAAAAAGAAATTCCTGCGCGACTTAAGTATTAGGTAAAAAATAAATAAAACAACAAATGAACGTGTTCGAAGTTTTATTTTGAAAAAGAAATTCCTGCGCGACTTAAGCATTAAGTAAAAAATAAATAAAGCAACAAATGAACGTGTTCGAAGTTTTATTTTGAAAAAGAAATTCCTGCGCGACTTAAGTATTAGGTAAAAAATAAATAAAACAACAAATGAACGTGTTCGAAGTTTTATTTTGAAAAAGAAATTCCTGCGCGACTTAAGTATTAGGTAAAAAATAAATAAAACAACAAATGAACGTGTTCGAAGTTTTATTTTGAAAAAGAAATTCCTGCGCGACTTAAGTATTAGGTAAAAAATAAATAAAACAACAAATGAACGTGTTCGAAGTTTTATTTTGAAAAAGAAATTCCTGCGCGACTTAAGTATTAGGTAAAAAATAAATAAAGCAACAAATGAACGTGTTCGAAGTTTTATTTTGAAAAAGAAATTCCTGCGCGACTTAAGTATTAGGTAAAAAATAAATAAAACAACAAATGAACGTGTTCGAAGTTTTATTTTGAAAAAGAAATTCCTGCGCGACTTAAGCATTAAGTAAAAAATAAATAAAGCAACAAATGAACGTGTTCGAAGTTTTATTTTGAAAAAGAAATTCCTGCGCGACTTAAGTATTAGGTAAAAAATAAATAAAGCAACAAATGAACGTGTTCGAAGTTTTATTTTGAAAAAGAAATTCCTGCGCGACTTAAGTATTAGGTAAAAAATAAATAAAACAACAAATGAACGTGTTCGAAGTTTTATTTTGAAAAAGAAATTCCTGCGCGACTTAAGCATTAAGTAAAAAATAAATAAAGCAACAAATGAACGTGTTCGAAGTTTTATTTTGAAAAAGAAATTCCTGCGCGACTTAAGTATTAGGTAAAAAATAAATAAAACAACAAATGAACGTGTTCGAAGTTTTATTTTGAAAAAGAAATTCCTGCGCGACTTAAGTATTAGGTAAAAAATAAATAAAACAACAAATGAACGTGTTCGAAGTTTTATTTTGAAAAAGAAATTCCTGCGCGACTTAAGTATTAGGTAAAAAATAAATAAAACAACAAATGAACGTGTTCGAAGTTTTATTTTGAAAAAGAAATTCCTGCGCGACTTAAGCATTAAGTAAAAAATAAATAAAGCAACAAATGAACGTGTTCGAAGTTTTATTTTGAAAAAGAAATTCCTGCGCGACTTAAGTATTAGGTAAAAAATAAATAAAACAACAAATGAACGTGTTCGAAGTTTTATTTTGAAAAAGAAATTCCTGCGCGACTTAAGCATTAAGTAAAAAATAAATAAAGCAACAAATGAACGTGTTCGAAGTTTTATTTTGAAAAAGAAATTCCTGCGCGACTTAAGTATTAGGTAAAAAATAAATAAAACAACAAATGAACGTGTTCGAAGTTTTATTTTGAAAAAGAAATTCCTGCGCGACTTAAGTATTAGGTAAAAAATAAATAAAACAACAAATGAACGTGTTCGAAGTTTTATTTTGAAAAAGAAATTCCTGCGCGACTTAAGTATTAGGTAAAAAATAAATAAAACAACAAATGAACGTGTTCGAAGTTTTATTTTGAAAAAGAAATTCCTGCGCGACTTAAGTATTAGGTAAAAAATAAATAAAACAACAAATGAACGTGTTCGAAGTTTTATTTTGAAAAAGAAATTCCTGCGCGACTTAAGTATTAGGTAAAAAATAAATAAAACAACAAATGAACGTGTTCGAAGTTTTATTTTGAAAAAGAAATTCCTGCGCGACTTAAGTATTAGGTAAAAAATAAATAAAACAACAAATGAACGTGTTCGAAGTTTTATTTTGAAAAAGAAATTCCTGCGCGACTTAAGTATTAGGTAAAAAATAAATAAAACAACAAATGAACGTGTTCGAAGTTTTATTTTGAAAAAGAAATTCCTGCGCGACTTAAGTATTAGGTAAAAAATAAATAAAACAACAAATGAACGTGTTCGAAGTTTTATTTTGAAAAAGAAATTCCTGCGCGACTTAAGTATTAGGTAAAAAATAAATAAAACAACAAATGAACGTGTTCGAAGTTTTATTTTGAAAAAGAAATTCCTGCGCGACTTAAGTATTAGGTAAAAAATAAATAAAACAACAAATGAACGTGTTCGAAGTTTTATTTTGAAAAAGAAATTCCTGCGCGACTTAAGTATTAGGTAAAAAATAAATAAAACAACAAATGAACGTGTTCGAAGTTTTATTTTGAAAAAGAAATTCCTGCGCGACTTAAGTATTAGGTAAAAAATAAATAAAACAACAAATGAACGTGTTCGAAGTTTTATTTTGAAAAAGAAATTCCTGCGCGACTTAAGTATTAGGTAAAAAATAAATAAAACAACAAATGAACGTGTTCGAAGTTTTATTTTGAAAAAGAAATTCCTGCGCGACTTAAGTATTAGGTAAAAAATAAATAAAACAACAAATGAACGTGTTCGAAGTTTTATTTTGAAAAAGAAATTCCTGCGCGACTTAAGTATTAGGTAAAAAATAAATAAAACAACAAATGAACGTGTTCGAAGTTTTATTTTGAAAAAGAAATTCCTGCGCGACTTAAGTATTAGGTAAAAAATAAATAAAACAACAAATGAACGTGTTCGAAGTTTTATTTTGAAAAAGAAATTCCTGCGCGACTTAAGTATTAGGTAAAAAATAAATAAAACAACAAATGAACGTGTTCGAAGTTTTATTTTGAAAAAGAAATTCCTGCGCGACTTAAGTATTAGGTAAAAAATAAATAAAACAACAAATGAACGTGTTCGAAGTTTTATTTTGAAAAAGAAATTCTTGCGCGACTAAATAAAAATAAAGGCGTTCGAAATCTTTATCCGAAAAAAAAAGTTCATGCGGTTGTAAAACGGCAAATGGAGTTAACGAATACTGGATAATTTCGTTTATACTTATTTTAAATCTTAAAAATACCAATAAAAATAATGAAATGTTTAAACCTTTTTTTGAATACATTCTTCGCTGAAATATTATTTGTTTAATTTACTTTTGTTTTACGAAACGAAGAAAATCTATTTAAAAAAATGAATTCCGTTTATTTACGTTCTAATGTATTTCAGTTATTTCATAGACCTAACCGATAATTGCCCCTAGTCACCCCAGATGGAATTGAAGGAAAATGTCAATGGTGTCTTAAGATTCTGTGAAAAATGTAATCCTTAATGAAACTTATTTGAATGTACTGTTAACATATTAATGTCTATAACACACACACACACACACACAAACATTGACTTTTATATATATTGTTGGGATTAAAATAACCCTGTAAATAAAGTTCAATTCTCGCACGTGAGAATGGGGTAACAATGTGCAGATAAATCATCAAAAGAGAGATATAGGACGAAAGCCTGAGAGAAGGAACACAAAACACCAGAATGCAGTTTCACAGCAATTTTAGTAAGAAAGAGACAGGTGCAGTCATAGAATATTTACAAACAGAGTTTTCGAAGTTCAGTTAGCCATTGGTGAATTTGAGAGGGGGTTTGCGAAAACGTGGTTCGCAAGAACTTATCTGTATAGAGTTCGGGTAACTGCGGGAGGTCATTCTCTGTGACTCCCGTCGTGGGCTGTATCATTGAGAGTGCCAGCCGATGTATTGCTGACTTGAGCGGAGACGTCGAAAAAGAGGCCGGGATGCCGTGTGCAATGGTTTTTAAGGGCTGGCTCACGTGACAGCTAATGGAAAAGGGGTTGCAATGCCTGACAGCCAATCCGTGAGGCCCTTAAGGGACATGACTACAGCCAATCAGTGAGGGGGGCTTTAATAAATTCCAACAATATAGAAGATATTATATAGAATTTTAACACACATAATATTTATTCAAAACTTGTAAGGCTAACCGGAGGAGTAGAAAGTAATTTATTTTCATAAATAACCATTGATTTCCTACTTTTGTCAAAGGCAATGTAACTTTTACTGTAAAAACCGAAACAACTAATCGATGTAAAACTTACAAAAATAAATGAAAGTTAAATCTTACTTAAAAGGACAAATGTACGAGTAAAGTTTTACAAAAAATGAATAAATAAAAAATATGTGAGATATGATTTAATTAAAAAAACAACAAACTAACCCGTTCTCTCTCCTGAATCTGTAAATAAAGCATCTGTGTGCCCATAGATTAAATCCTATTTTAGCTACAAAAATATTAATAACAAGGAAATATTGTTTTGTGTCTATTAAAAGCGAAAGAAATTCGTTCCATTATTTTTATTATCAGAACCCCCTCTTCTTTGCTCATAAATATTAAATTTGCACATGTGATTATTCTTCTCTTTATTTATTATTATCAGCTATTATTAAGAATAAATTTAAGCCTCCTCTTCTTTGCTCATAAATAAATTTGCATATGTGATTATTCTTCTCTTTATTTATTATTATCAGTTATTATTAAGAATAAATTTAAGCCTCCTCTTCTTTGCTCATAACATAAATTTGCATATGTGATTATTATTCTCTTTATTTATTATTATCAGCTATTTTTAAGAATAAATTTAAGCCTCCTCTTCTTTGCTCATAAAATAAATTTGCATACATGATTATTGAAGCAAGCCGGACACACGTACATTCACTTTTATTATATAGATAGATGACACACAGTAAAACGTTTTATGAAGTTTTGGGTTTACTTATGCATCCCTTATAAACGTAATTTATTTGTGGTAGTACAATGTAGAAAAGAATGAATCATTTTTTGTTTGTTTGTTTTTTGGATTTTTTCATCGAATCTTAGATGGTGCGAGATGACGTCATGGCGCTGCCTCGGATGATAGCTAGGGAAATGCTAAATGTTTATAAAATTAATTGTAATTTGAATCTTCTTCTTCTTCTTCTTCTTTTTCTCATTCTTCTTCTTCTTTTTCTCATTCTTCTTCTTTTTCTTCTTCTTCTTCTTTTTCTCATTCTTCTTCTTCTTCTTTTTCTCATTCTTCTTCTTCTTTTTCTCATTCTTCTTCTTCTTTTTCTCATTCTTCTTCTTCTTTTTCTTCTTCTTCTTCTTTTTCTCATTCTTCTTCTTCTTCTTCTTTTTCTCATTCTTCTCCTTCTTTTTCTCATTCTTCTTCTTCTTCTTCTTCTTTTTCTCATTCTTCTTCTTCTTCTTCTTCTTCTTTTTCTCTTTATTCTTCTTCTTCTTCTTCTTCTTTTTCTCTTTCTTCTTCTTCTTCTTCTTCTTTTTCTCTTTATTCTTCTTCTTCTTTTGCTCTTTATTCTTCTTCTTCTTCTTCTACTTCTTCTTCATCTTCTTTATATTTTTCTTCTGCTTCTTTTTTCTCATTCTTCTTCTTCTTCTTCTTCTTCTTCTTCTTCTTCTCTACAATATCAAGTCTGCTTTCCTTCATTTCGCTATCACTTTGGATTCGCATCTCTCAACGTGCAGCATCTTCATCGTTTTCTGTTACAGTTAATGGCGCGCGTCCATAGCATTTGTCTTTGGTTTCCATATCACAGTGCTCACAGACTGCCAAATGAGGACTTGCCGTTACTTTGTAGGGCCTTCGTGCGTATTCTGTTTCAGCCAATTCTCAGTATTCATACACTAAATGATGTATTGTCTTTTGGAGTTGATTGCATATTCTACGCATTCTATTGGTGCCATCTTTCAAGATCTTGTTTCGGTAATGATTGGTCTTAATGCACTTTTCTCGCCTGAGGAACAGAAGAAAGTACATTCACAGCTAGAACTCACCTTCTACCACAACTGCAAAGAACTTTCTATTCTTCTTCCGTGTGTTTAATATCAAACGGAATTTCCGTAGACAGAGTTTCTTTCCAATAACTTCCCATCCGTGGAACACATTACCACGGGAATGTTTCCCTGCAGGCTATAACATGGTCATCTTCAAATTCAATGTCAACAATTACTTGTCATAAGTTATCCTCATAAATAATCAAATTCTGTTCATTCCACTCATCATTTTCAATCTTCTCATAATATTATTCATCATTCAACTGAAAATCTATCCATCTTATTAATCCTTGTCCTCGAATGGTTTTTAGCCTTGATAAGTAGTGACTCGTTAGTAAAAAAAGCTGTCCTTTTCAACCCGTCCTGGATTGCTTCTATGTAATTACAATGACTACAACACAACCGAAACATTAACACATAATTCTATAGGTCTACATATCTACATAAAAGTCGTCCGGATCTGTTCTATAAACTAGACAATAGAAAAAAGTATCTGTCGGCTGTCTTTTTCGACTCCTCTTCGACGGCTTCTATGTTATTATAATAATTACAACACAGCTAAAAACAATAATAAACATATCTAAAGGTCTACATAAAATTAAGCTGGATCTGTTCTCGGCTGGGGAATAGAAGTATTATTTACTCCTCTCCAGGAGTTAGGCACAAGGCCAGTTTTATCCTACTCCCACAAGTAAGATGTGACCCAAGGTCGGGTCGGAAAGTGGGGGGTTGAAAAGCCAGCGCCCGAGAGGTGAGCACTCTGACCATCAAAAATTGCCTGGGCAGCCCCGTCGGCATTCCCCGGTAGGAGCGCCTCAAGCAGTAAGCAATTAACTTACTCCTCCCCAAAGAGGGGAGGCAAAGCCTGGGAGGGTGGACCTCCTAGAACTGCACAGGACAATCCCATAGACCGGCGTAAATCAAGTCCCGAAGGACAAGACAATACCAGTCTATGGAGTGCAGTATCCATCGGAACAGATACTACACTTTGATCTTAGCCAAAAGGTAGAAGTATACTGTTCGATGTTTTTTTACGACACTCCTGTGGTGTTACCATGACTACATCAAAGTCAAAACAATGTCAAATATGTCTAGAGGTTTGTATAAAGGTCAGCCGGATCTGTCTCAACTGGGAAATAAAAGAAAGTATACTCTCAGCTGTTTTTTTTTTGGTGCTTATGCTGTTCAGCGGCCGTATGAAAAAATTATTTTTTTATAAAAGCAATATTATATACTTATTCAGCGTTATATTCTCACTGTACAAAAAGGTAGAAAAAATTATCCACTAGAACTTTAATTACAAGTATTTTTCCATTCTGCGTATCATAACAGCAATTCGTTCAGTAAGCGTCCATCTTCTTTCTTAAGAAGATTTGAAGGGCAAGTAACTGAAATCTTCTTAAGAAAGAAGATGGAGGCTTAGTGAACGAATTGCTGTTATGATACGCAGAATGGAAAAATACTTGTAATTAAAGTTCTAGTGGATAATTTTTTCTACTTTTTTGTACAGTGAGTAAGAATATAACGCTGAATAAGTATATAATATTGTTTTTATAAAAAATAATTTTTTCATACGGCCGCTTAATAGCATAAGCACCATTTTTTAAAACTCCTCTGGGCAGTTTCTGTGTTATTATATACTTAGATGAGTAACCATTTGAGAATGCCATTTTTTATGTACTAATGGGTCCCCTCTTTTCAAGGCTCAAAGGCCACTCGAGGATAAGGGTTAATGAGTTTGTCAGGTGGACGTTGAGACAACAGCTTATGGATTCGTAACGATCGTTGAAACTGGACAAAATTTGATTATTTAAGAAGACGGTTCAACAAAAATTTGTTAACACTGAACTTGAAAACGACCATGTTGTGGTCAGCTGGAAAGCAGCCTCGTGGAATTGTGTTCCACAGATGAGAAGTTCTTGGAAAGAAACTTTGCTCATGGAAGTTATATTTAGTTTAAGGTACACGTAGGGAGGAAGGAAAATTATTTACATCAGTTGTAGCTAGACGAGTTCTTGTTGTGATGTTTTACAAAGGGAACCATAGATTGGAGCTCAGTCGAGCACCTACCATGAAAATTACGATAGAGTAGAGAAAGACTAGCAACCTCTCTTTTGTGAGAAAAAGACTGTAGGGAAGAGAACATTCCCCACTAGATTTCGAAGTTGATTTTGTACTCTGTCAAGGCAAGAAAGGTGATCTGACCGGCACCTCCTCAGATGTGGCAACAGTATCTCCATATTTAGACGTATTTGACTCTTATACAGGTAGAGGATTGTGTCAGGAGTGAGATACTTTCTGGAGTGGTAGAATGATCCACACATTTTGCCAGCAACCTTAGCAACAGAAGCTTATCAAAACAGGGGCTTCCTCAAGGAGAGAGTCATTCATTTCAATTGAGGCAAAGTAAGGATCCAAGCATTGCTGGTGAATAGAGAGAAGCTTGATTTTAGATGTATTAAAAGTAACCAGCCAACTATTTCCCTATTGCACTACGTGCTCCAGGTCAGAAGAGAGAGAAACAGAGATCTTAATCATTAATGCTCTTCGAAGTGTTGCCATAGATGTTGTGTCATCTGCATAAATGTCAACGAATGATCTTAGAATGTGATTTGGGAGATCATTGATGAAGATCAGGAAGAGGGTTAGGTTCAAAATTGATCCTTGAAGCACCCCAGTGTTGATATTATGTGCTTCAGACTTTTGTCCATTAACGACTACTTTTATAAACCTAACAGAGAGAAAGGATTTGATGGTTGAGAAGATATTCCCAGATATTCCATAGCTAGCTAGCTTGTGAAGCAGACCTTTATGTCAAACGCTATCAAAGGCCTTTGATATGTCAAGGGCTATTGCTTTAGAAACAAAGCCTCTGTCAATAGATTCACTGATCCTGTGTGATATTACAATCAGCACATCAGATGTTGATCTTGCAGGACGAAATTCATAGTGATCGTTACTAAGTAAATTGATTTTGCTGAGGTGGTTCACAACTTCTTTATTTATCACAGATTCAAGCAACTTACTCATGACGCACAGGAGACTGATTGGTCTGTACTGTGATGCAGAAGACCAATCTCCAGTATTTTTAAATACTGGTCAGACTGACGAAGATTTCCAAGGTGATGGAAAGAATTTCTCCTATAAGCAACAATTGAACAGCTTTTTAAGAATATCAGGTGGTTTCAGTTTCAGCTTCTTAAGCACTATGATTCGAATGCTGGCATTAAGGTTCTTGATAATTTCGGCAACATCCCAAACAGATATATGGATGTCACTCAGAGTATTTACAGTTACAGGAGGGAATTCAGGAGGTAGGCCGAACAGATCGCAAAGGGTGAAATTTGTATGCAAATTCTTTGCAAAAAGTTTGGCTTTATCAGATGCTGTGGAAATCATCTTCGGTCCATTGGAATAGAGGTCCTACATCTGTTCATGACTCTGTTTGTTATTCACCAAAACTCTTGGGAATCAAGTCTCTACTTAGCCACTCAAGATTTAACGGATTGGGCATAGCACTCTTTCGCGTTTTGCAGTGGTTGTGAGCAGTCATCAAGGCAACTTTGGTTTCAGAGCATCTATTTTGTTGAAACTAATTGAAATAGTGATTTCTGTGAGAAATGGTGGAGGAACATTCAGGGATGTACGAAGACTGGCTGTTCGATTTTTGTTGGAATTTCTTGGAGAGTATGAAGCTCTTAATAACAACGATGAACCAATCAGGTATATCGGATGCTATACAGGACACATTCTTTTCAAAAATGGAGTGCAGAGGAATTTCTGATATGAAAGATCGGAGGCTGTCCCAGTCAGTCAGCGAGTATCGATACATTCTATGATAGAAAAAGGCATCAGAGGTCTTATTGCACTTTGTCTTTATTTTAAGTGAGACAACTGAGTGATCGGAAGATCCCAGTGGAAACAGAACAGTGGATGAGTAGAGTTCATGGCAAGTTGTCAGAAAAAGATCAAGAAGGCCTACAAAATGTCTGTAGTTAAAAACAACTCGCCATCACCTGCACGTGATATCTGTCTGTGGTAATGCTCAGTGTCTGCTCTAATAATAATGACTCATTGCCAACATTGGCTATTTCAACAATGGACAGAAAATATTAACTGTGAAAAATCAGGATGGAAACAAGTGAATGAGCACTGTTCAGGATAAAGTTGTCAGAAAAAGACCAAGGAGACTTGCAAAATGTCATACGAGTAGGTTTTACAACAATCTGTGTTAGATCATAAGCAAGGGAAAATCATGACAAAACCCTGCTTGGTCATAAGTCTTGTTTGAGCAGATTAGTTATTCAATATTATGAACAGTAAAGTCACCACAGACATGCTGCGATCCTAATGAACTTGCAAACTGAGGTCTAATACTTATCTGCAAATACGAGGAATATAAAAGACAACCATGGGCTGTTAGTTGTGATCTTCATTGACCAGATACTGGCCGGCGATTACAGATCGAAATCAGTATTCAGAATGCACTAGTCTTGAGCAGCAATAATGATCCCCTTTCGGCATGAGATTTCAGGTTTGTTGTTCTTAGTCATTTGAACATTTACCTATCCATGATTTAATATTTAACCTTAAATGGTGTTCTTCATGCACAGTTGAGTTACTCAATTAGTGCCTTTTGGCTAAGATCAAAGTGTAGTATCTGTTCCGATGGATACTGCACCCCATAGACTGGTATTGTTTTGGCCTTCGGGGCTTGATTTACACCGGTCTATGGGTCTGTCCTGTGCAGTTCTAGGAGGTCCACCCTCCCAGGCTTCGCCTCCCCTTTTTGGGGAGGAGTGAGTTTATTGCTTACTGTCTGAGGCGCCCCTACCGAGGAGTGCCGACGGGGCTACCCAGGCAATTTTTAAACCCCACTTTCCCGACCCGACCGTGGGTAACATCTTACTTGTGGGAGTAAGATAAAAACTGGCTTTGTGCCTAACTCCTGGAGAGGAGTAAATCAATACTCAATAAGTACCACACCTGATACATAGATGCTACAACTAATAAAAATCCATATGATTTTTATAAAGTATTAACCTTCAAATGACATGTGTAAAAATTTGAGCCCATTTGGATTATTAGCTTACAAATTACAGTTATTTCAGTGAAGCTACTGTTGCAAATGTTCAAAACAATGGAAACTTCTGAATTTCGTGTGTTCATAAAGCATCGCTTTTTGATGTGAAAAAATACTGTTCAAGCATTTCTGATGTAATCATCATTATTTTAAAATTGGATGCTTTATGAGGCATTGATGATGTTTCTTTCGTCTTTCATGGTGTGGCAATGTAAACATGTGTGTGTCTGTACGCTGATGTTGGTTGATGAAAATAACGGATGAGTCAATGTGAGATGTGGCAATCGTCTTGTGATGAGTTATGCCATTGCGTTGGCAGCAGAATATGACATAAAGCTGCATTCGTTTGACATAACCACTGCATTCCTAAATGGTGAGAAGATATTTATATGAATAAACAAACAAAACAGACAGAAGGATTTGAGATCACAGACAAGCTATTCTGTGTCTTTGAACTAAAGCAAAGTGTATATGGCTTGGAACAATCGTCAAGATGTTGGAATGAAGCACTAGATAGTCAGCTGAGAAAAAAAGAAGATGCATTTCAAGCAATTAGAAATTAACCTTTGTTATCTGCACACTCCATTCGGAAGGAGAGATGTTCGTAGCTACTGTTTATGTTGATATCATTCTGACAAGCAAGTATGTATCCGAGATTTTGTCAGCATAATCTTGGAAAGTTTCAGCATCAATAGCATGGGGAAACTACATTACTTTTTGGGTGTTAAAATCGCTTATCCACACAATAAACCGGAGAGAGTAGTTGAAAATGAAAATCATGAAATATCCCAAGATATATAAATACAAAAGGATAAACTCATCAAAGCAAAGGAATCAGACCTGATAATAATGAACAAGAATGAGAAAAAAACCTGACAAATTGTAGATTTGAACATCACAGTTTTGTAGCCTTTTGGCCATGATCAAAGTGTAGTATCTGTTCCGATGGATACTGCACGAGACTCGTCCTGTGCAGTTCTAGGAGGTCCACCCTCCCAGGCTTTGCCTCCCCTCTTTGGGGAGGAATAGGAATGCCAACGGGGCTGCTCAGGCAATTTTTAAATGGCCAGAATGCTCACCTCTCGAGCGCTGGCTTATCTAATCCCACTTTCCCGACCTTGTGTAACATCTTACCTTGTGGGAGGTAGATAAATAAATTGAACGTCACAGCAGATCACAGAGTAAAGATCAGAGAGACAGGAAAACTAAGTAAATGCATGGGGCTTGCAATGGAGCTGAATTATTGTAATATCAATAATTGTACGAGAACTGGGAACAGTTTAAAAAAACATGCAAAAAAGACTAGAAGAAATTCGGATCCAAGAAATGAAATTAAACAACGCACGTCACTTATGAAACCAGTTGAAATATTAAGAAAAACCCTTGAATGCAGAAACCAACCCACATAACCAGATAATGCTGACCAACCACAGGTAAGTTGAACACAGAAATAGAACAAAAAATATCGAAAGAACATTACACGAATCTCAGACAACTGATACTCTCAGAAACCCATACCCCCTCACCTACCCCCAAAAGTGGCGAAACCACTATTAACTGGTACCACACAAAATAGACATGAAAGTGCAAGAAGGATGGAAAGACTGAGGAGGGAAAGCACCGTCCAGGCCTTCACTGGAAAGGCACGGAGAGTATTGGAATCTTGAGATAGCTTATTGTTGTCAGCAATAAATCAATGGTAAACAGCTTTTGTGAGAACACAAAGAGATTTGCAACGGTTATCGAAAGAAGCAGAAAGTACTGGAAATCTGGGGAAACTTGTTATCACCCAGACTCCAGGGAACACTACCTGTTGTTGCCAGTGAGCGATCACTGGCTATGAGTCGCATGATAACTCATTCTGAGTAAGAAGTAATGCAAATAATAATAATAGCAGTCGTAGTAATAGTGATGCTAAGTGTGTGTTATCAAAGCAAAAAAAAAAAATTAGAATGTTTTTGTTTACATTACCGATTCCGGAGAACTCTATTCTAATTACGAATAGTAGTGCTTTCACACTAAGTGGAAACCGTTATATTTATTTTAGTTAAATAATATGGACATTTTTGTCTGCAGATTTTTATCAAAATTCGTTTAAATTTCCTAGTGAGAGTCTTTGTTTCATGTGGAAACTGGTTGATTAATTCACCATATTTCAGCTGTAAGTACTTTCGGTTTGATTCTAGAACATCCTTGGGGAGTCATGAGTATTGCAAAGATAATCAATTTAAATATTTATTTGATTAAATTTGGCGGGTAAATGATGTCACTTCAAATTGTATAATTAGTAGTACTAATATATCAGTTAGTATATTTATACTGGATCCAACCGGAAACTTCAACATATGTAGACAAAAATAGAATAGACAAAAATAGAATAGACAAAAATAGAATAGACAAATATAGAATAGACAAAAATAGAATAGACAAAAATAGAATAGACAAAAATAGAATAGACAAATATAGAATAGACACAAATGGAATAGACAAAAATAGAATAGACAAATATAGAATAGACAAAAATAGAATAGACAAAAATAGAATAGACAAATATAGAATAGACAAAAATAGAATAGACAAAAATAGAATAGACAAAAATAGAATAGACAAATATAGAATAGACAAAAATAGAATAGACAAATATAGAATAGACAAAAATAGAATAGACAAAAATAGAATAGACAAAAATAGAATAGACAAATATAGAATAGACAAATATAGAATAGACAAATATAGAATAGACAAAAATAGAATAGACAAAAATAGAATAGACAAAAATAGAATAGACAAATATAGAATAGACACAAATGGAATAGACAAAAATAGAATAGACAAAAATAGAATAGACAAAAATAGAATAGACAAATATAGAATAGACAAAAATAGAATAGACAAAAATAGAATAGACAAATATAGAATAGACACAAATGGAATAGACAAATATAGAATAGACAAAAATAGAATAGACAAACATAGAATAGACAAAAATAGAATAGACAAATATAGAATAGACAAATATAGAATAGACAAATATAGAATAGACAAATATAGAATAGACAAAAATAGAATAGACAAACATAGACTAGACAAAAATAGACTAGACAAATATAGAATAGACAAAAATAGAATAGACAAAAATAGAATAGACAAACATAGAATAGACAAAAATAGAATAGACAAAAATAGAATAGACAAATATAGAATAGACAAAAATAGAATAGACAAATATAGAATAGACAAATATAGAATAGACACAAATGGAATAGACAAATATAGAATAGACAAATATAGAATAGACAAATATAGAATAGACAAATATAGAATAGACAAAAATAGAATAGACAAAAATAGAATAGACAAAAATAGAATAGACAAATATAGAATAGACAAAAATAGAATAGACACAAATAGAATAGACAAACATAGACTAGAAAAACATAGACTAGAAAAACATAGACTAGACAAACATAGACTAGACAAACATAGACTAGACAAACATAGACTAGACAAACATAGAATAGACAAAAATAGAATAGACACAAATGGAATAGACACAAATGGAATAGAAAAAAATAGAATAAACAAAAATAGAATAGACAAAAATAGAATAGACAAAAATAGAATAGACAAATATAGAATAGAAAAAATAGAATAGACAAATATAAAATAGACAAAAATAGAATAGACAAATATAGAATAGACACAAATGGAATAGACAAATATAGAATAGACACAAATGGAATAGACAAATATAGAATAGAAAAAATAGAATAGACAAATATAGAATAGACAAATATAGAATAGACAAAAATAGAATAGACAAATATAGAATAGACAAATATAGAATAGACAAATATAGAATAGACACAAATGGAATAGACAAAAATAGAATAGACAAATATAGAATAGACAAAAATAGAATAGACAAATATAGAATAGACAAATATAGAATAGAAAAAAAATAGAATAGACAAAAATAGAATAGACAAAAATAGAATAGACAAATATAGAATAGACAAATATAGAATAGACAAATATAGAATAGACACAAATGGAATAGACAAAAATAGAATAGACAAAGATAGAATAGACAAAAATAGAATAGACAAATATAGAATAGACAAAAATAGAATAGACAAATATAGAATAGACAAATATAGAATAGACAAAAATAGAATAGACAAAAATAGAATAGACAAATATAGAATAGAAAAAAATAGAATAGACAAATATAAAATAGACAAAAATAGAATAGACAAATATAGAATAGACACAAATGGAATAGACAAATATAGAATAGAAAAAATAGAATAGACAAATATAGAATAGACAAAAATAGAATAGACAAAAATAGAATAGACAAAAATAGAATAGACAAATATAGAATAGACAAATATAGAATAGACACAAATGGAATAGACAAAAATAGAATAGACAAATATAGAATAGACAAATATAGAATAGACAAATATAGAATAGACAAAAATAGAATAGACAAATATAGAATAAAAAAAAAAGAATAGACAAATATAGAATAGACAAATATAGAATAGACAAATATAGAATAGACACAAATGGAATAGACAAAAATAGAATAGACAAAAATAGAATAGACAAAAATAGAATAGACAAATATAGAATAGACAAATATAGAATAGACAAAAATAGAATAGACAAATATAGAATAGAAAAAAATAGAATAGACAAAAATAGAATAGACAAAAATAGAATAGACAAATATAGAATAGGAAAAAATAGAATAGACAAAAATAGAATAGACAAAAATAGAATAGACAAATATAGAATAGACAAAAATAGAATAGACAAAAATAGAATAGACAAAAATAGAATAGACAAATATAGAATAGACAAAAATAGAATAGATAAAAATAGAATAGACAAAAATAGAATAGACAAATATAGAATAGACAAATATAGAATAGACACAAATGGAATAGACAAAAATAGAATAGACAAATATAGAATAGACAAAAATAGAATAGACAAACATAGAATAGACAAAAATAGAATAGACAAACATAGAATAGACAAAAATAGAATAGACAAACATAGAATAGACAAAAATAGAATAGACAAATATAGAATAGACAAAAATAGAATAGACAAATATAGAATAGACAAAAATGGAATAGACAAATATAGAATAGACACAAATGGAATAGACACAAATGGAATAGACAAATATAGAATAGAAAAAAATAGAATAGACAAATATAGAATAGACAAAAATAGAATAGACAAAAATAGAATAGACAAATATAGAATAGACAAATATAGAATAGACACAAATGGAATAGACAAATATAGAATAGACAAATATAGAATAGACAAAAATAGAATAGACAAAAATAGAATAGACAAAAATAGAATAGACAAAAATAGGCGGCAATAGTTTAGTTTGACTATGATTTTGCTAGCTCATTTCTAAAAGCACACACGAATTTAAGTTCATGTCTGGCAAAATTTAATTGGCCTTTTTATAAATTGATACATTATGCTAAAAAAACTTACAATGCATGGAATAAATGATTTAAAATGAATATTTAAAAACAATATGGTGTAACAAAATATTTTAGGTGAAAAACAAAGCATAGAAGTGATTTTAGATTTTAAAGCATATTATTTATGAAGTCAAAGCAATGCATCGATTACATATTAAGTGTTTTTGTCGGTTTGATCAGGGTTTAGTTTATGTAGTTCTACAAATATACACCGGTTCTTGTTAGATCATCGAAGTTAAGTGACGTTGAGTCTGGTCAGCACTAGATGGGTGACCACTTAGGAATACCAGGTGCTGTATCTGGGAGGACGGCAACGCTTTCACAAGCTATCTACAAAAAAAAGTGACGCCTGAAACTGACGCGTAGTTTGAGGCCAAAGACAAATTTTACTACCAAAAAAAAGGCATCGAATTGTTTGAGAAGCGTTGAAATTCAGTGTATCACCCTTGAAAAAAAAGCATAAAAATATTAAAAAATATCCGTAAGAAATGTGAAGAGTCATCGTTAGGATTATTAATCCATTGCACTATGCTGATATACGGCATAATCAAATTGACACATCGGCCCTCATTAAATCACAGAAGTTAAGCAACGTTGAGCTTGGTCAGTACCAGATGGGTGACCGTTTAGGAATACCAGGTGATTTATCTGGGAGGAAGACAACACCTTCCTGCCCCAAAATAAACAAACTGCTAAACATAAACTCACACAGATACACGGCGTAATTACAGTGACACATCAGTTCTTATTATCGTCGAAGTTAAGCTATCTTGAGCCTGAGTGATTATTTGGGAATACCATGCATCGTATGTGGAAGGATGGCTACACCTTCCCTCCAAAACCTGCAAAAAATTAACGTAATTAAAATCATCTCGCTTGAACGAGATACACATGCGATTGGGGACCGCTTGTAAATGTAATATTCTCTAGGAACTTTCTCCTTCAGAGGAAGTCAGCTCAACCTGCCCACCAGGTGGAGCCTTACAAGTAAGTTACTCTGATGTAATTCTCTTTTTAGCTTGACAGGGCAAATATCTACCCCAGCCTGACAAGGCACGTGAATCTTATTCCATCCATTTCTTTCTTGCTTTCTTGTTGATTATGAACAATATAAACGGATTGTATTTCGGTGAATATTTTGAAGCACAAACTTAAACCAATTAGTTCAAGATCCAAGTGACGTCAAGGATGAAAACGAAACATTACTGAAGATTTTTTTTGTTTGAAATAGATATATGTAAATGTTGATACAATCTTGCTACTCAGGTTAGGGTAAATTGCGGAGCAGGATTAACATCTCATAGAGCTCTATTAAATCTGTCATCCGAAAATGTAAAGAGGAACGGGCCACAGCAAAGCTTCAAAGATAATTCAACCTACGTAAACTTACAGGTTAGGTAATGACGGTATCAACCAGTCACAGCTCAGGTGGGAGGGTCAGGCCTCAGAATATGTATCTGCAAATCGAGCTGACACGATTAAATTTACAGTCAGTCTGTAGTCGAATGAGGACATAAATAGATGGTAACATTGAATGCTACTAAGACAAGGCTTTTTTTCTTTAACAATTATAAGAAACTTTTTTAATCACCAATTACCATGGCTGATAGAACCCTACTCAAGAGTCCAACATTCAAGATGCTCGGCCTAACATTCACAGGTAACATTAACAGATCAACGTTCTTTATTGTCAGCAGTCAACACGTACAATGTGCGTGATAGGGCACTTGTATTCCTACATATGGGATAGATAAACACTATCCTTGTGATAGGATCACATGTGAACTAAGTCCGGGTCTGATGTTGCTACATACACCAACAAAAACCATGAAAAAATGACACTAAACAAATATAAAAGCCCAGAAGAAAGATCTGCGTGTCATAATCGGCACGGACTTGTTTGATAGTCAACATGGTTGGCATCCTGCGAGCGTTGGCTTTTCTTATTTCAGTTAACATAATGCAACAGACCAAATACAGGTAAATAAATCAGATCAACATGAAATAAAGATCAAACGGACGATGAAATGAACCATAACAGCAATTAGACTTGTAATGGAGAGTTATTATTAAAGCAATTCACCCCCAAAAGCATCCGTTACACATATAGAATATAATCCCAAAGTCATGACATCTATTTTCCAAACACCCTGTACATTAGCAAATATTGCTACATGTAACGTTTTTTTTTTACACATGTGTAGCTGACCGTTAACAAACATTTGAAAATGGCAATAACGATATGAAATTTACTTACTGTCAACTTTCTCCGGACAAAGGACACACTTCTGCTTTTATTACGAGAACACGATCGACTGGCAACAACAATCTATTAAATTATCCCAAACACACAACCACCAGCCGGTTGCTTAGCAACGGAACCATCGCCGTTCGAATAGAAACTATGTTTTGCATAACCCCATGGCAACTAATTCTCGCATGACCATTATTCGTAGACGCCTTTAAATAATTCAGTGAGCGCTGCGTATCTATGGCATAGTCGCCTGACTTCTTTCAGTTTCAAGCTCAATGTTTATTTTCGAGTCAAACTTCGCCCACGTCCATCACTTTTCTAAATATCGCCAAAATCAATGCTCACAATTTTTGCGACCAGCACTAAAACCCTACCTCGAGTTTTCTCTCAAATCGGGGAGTTATCAGATTTCAATTAAATTTTCTACAATTACCTCTATATTAACAGCCTTCCTTGTCCTTTTGGCTACGGGCAAAGTGTCGTATCTGTTCTGATACATTTCATCTTTCTGTCCTCGGTCTGTGAAAGAGAAATCATTCTAGACCGAGACAATTTTTAGTTTTATTCCAATCCAGGATGCCTCTCTTTTAGGGAAGGTGGATTTTCCTCGCATTAAAATTAAAAACCGACTTTCTGTCTAAATGCCTTCGGGTGGGGGGTGGGGGGTAGATAAGAA
This sequence comes from Sepiola atlantica, assembly GCA_963556195.1. Lineage (NCBI taxonomy): Eukaryota > Metazoa > Mollusca > Cephalopoda > Sepiida > Sepiolidae > Sepiola > Sepiola atlantica. The sequence goes on from OY744515.1 coordinate 11,887,877, forward strand.
CTCTATATTAATACTGTTACACCGGCCGTTCTTACACAGGAGAAACAACACCGGTTGTCACTATAAATAGTGCGAGTCACCAGAGACACAGAGAAGACAAAGCACAGTCTTGTAACTGTCTAGCCAAGTGCTAGTCACTTTCTTACTTTGTTAATACACTTGTTAAACCAACCCTCGACTTGACTTCCTTTATTTATTATTTACTGTTGGACAACTTCACAACAATATGTATATATAATCAGTAGATAAAGTAAAAAAAAAAATTGGCATGATTCTTTTCGGGCATTAGTTGTCAACCAGTGATGAACCCGATTCTATAAATCAATTGTTTATGCAGTTACCAAGAAAAATTATGATTTTATACAGAGAGGCTGCTGTATCGATAATAAAAAATGGTTTGACAAAAAATCGGATCATTTTTGTTAATTATATAATTGATCTCTCGTATTTGTAAACTATTTAATGACTATTGAGTTTCCTTGCCTATTCCTTATGTAATTTAAAACGTATTACATAGATATAGATATATATATATATATATATATGTGTGTGTGTGTGTGTGTGTGTGTGTGTTACACCGGTCGTTCTTACACAGGAGAAACTGCACCGGTTGTCACTATAAATAGTGCGAGTCACCAGAGACACAGAGAAGACAAAGCACAGTCTTGTAACTGTCTAGCCAAGTGCTAGTCACTTTCTTACTTTGTTAATACACTTGTTTAAATCAACCCTCGACTTGACTTCCTTTATTTATTATTTACTGTTGGACAACTTCACAACAAATACAATTGTGACCACTTCTTGTGTCTCTATCTGTGTGTATTTCTCATGTCAATGTAACTTTGATAGTTACGCATTTGATTTATTTTTTAAATTTAATATTAATCGAATATTTATTGAAATAAAAAATTCCATGATGTAAAATAAAACGAAATTTTAAAAATCATATTGAAAAAGTAATTTAAATCAAATCATCCAGAATGCAATTCAGTTTATTCGTAAACAAATCAGCCATTTTAATATTTTGCTAATAGTTAAAAAAAAAAAAGGAATGACTTACTTCGTGAACCTTGAAAATTTGAAATGAATCTTAAAGCATTTAAATTATCGAATAGAAAGTTATTTCTGGTTTTAAAATTCTTAACACATCCTTGTGTGTTAAAAGAGTGGAAGCCTTGGGAGTTATTTATAGGCAATAATTTTATAAATAAAGATTAAAACATTACCATAACAAACATTAGTTAACGTTTTATAAAAAAAATCGTTCAATTAATAATTTAATGACCAAACGATACAGTAATAATTACATTTATCTTTCAAAATCCTATTTTAAAAATAAAATAATAAATTAATAATAAAAAACAAAAAAAACAAAACAAACGGCATAGTAAAAAAGAAGCCAAACAAAAATGCAAGTAAAAAGACTCCCGGGTAACACCAGGTGGGTACAACTACTTAATAAAACCGTACTTTAAATTGATTTGCTTATTTTTCTACCGGTGATCGCCGAGGGCGCGTACACTGGTCTACAAGTATACAAAAATAATACAACGCAGACTCACAAGAAGAAACACAAACTCAGATACATTATATATAAGTCAGTTGTGCTGTGTGTGTGATACCGTCGCAGAAAAGGGACGCTAGTGTCCACATCTTAGATGAGTTCCAGTGTATCAGTCAGGGTCAAACTGAGATAATTTGTCTGTCGAGACCTCATTGACATTCGGTTGAAGTCAGCTCATCTCGGGTCTACGCCAATCTGCAATATCACTCGCCTCACTCAGGTCTACCCCCAATCTGCCCGAAGCCACTAACTCCCGCGAACAACTCTGACTACTGAATATATTTAATTTCGACTGGGAATCCTATACGTCTGGTCTTTGTTCCAAAGGGACTGATAAGCAGAAATGACTCGCCACCTCAGCCACTCCCAGCTGACTACTCATCCAACTTCCGATCGACTTTCCTTTTTGGTGAATCATTTCCTCACATTATCCGGGGTCTTGGCTCCGGGGGGGGGGGAGGGGTCCATAGTATCACATCTTTAAAATTGTCACGAAGGTCGAAAGTGTCTTTGCATCACTAAGTAAGAACTTTGTTAGATGCTCTCCGGCCAGCTATTTAAAACTGTCTACAGCTATGATGCGACTGCACTTAGAATTCGCATTATCAGTCCGGAGCTTCTATCTTACTCAGAACATTGACCACATGGAAACCGTTCAGAGACTTGCAAACAATCGAATATCATACTTTTAACGTCTTCTTTCCCTTGATTTGGACTCATTGAAGCTTCGAAATTTAGTATGGAACAAATAATAGCAATGTCGGATTCTCAGTTTCATTGTAAAAGATCGGTATCGATCGAAATATTTTATTTATTGCATATAAAAAAGAAAAATCTTGGCATTCTATCGGCTTTCTAAAAAAATTGTAACCATTTTTACGATGCCTCCTAATGTAGAAAAACATTTTTAATACTTGCACGCATTGCCGAGCGGTTGTTTCTACTACTACTGCTACTACTACCGCCGTTATAATCTTGACATTAATCCGTCTCCAATTACAATAGTATTGCTGACCCTTATCGGTACGCCGACACGGAGTTGGCGTTGAGGAAAAAAGGAAATAAAATAATAACAATGTCGGATTCTCAGTTTGATTGAAAAAATGAGCTTAAAACAAATATGTTTTTAAAGTGCTCCTTACAAAGTAGAGCTTTATAAATATATAAAATTATATAATCATTAGAACAGCTTACGCGGATTAAGCTGTGTTTCGATGTTACTACATCTCAACGGAACTGTGAAATATTTTTACGAGTAATCATTCTTTGGGGAATGTTTAATTTTGTCCAATTTTAATAATTTTGTTAACTATTTTTGAGAGCGAACATTTTTATCTTTTTTACCTTTTGTTGAGTTTTGCTTTCGATAAAGCAACTGTTCAGGTAAAATAATTTTTTGTGTTAAAGAAGAAAGACGGTCAAGTTTGGCGCCATAATATTTGATTCAACATTTGAGCGGTTGAAATTTATCGCCTTTTGTTTTTTGTTTTTTTAAATTATTTTCTGCATCGTTGGGATTCCTTTTGATTTGCCATCTTAATGTGGAGCTGGCCACACATCCTTGATAGCATTTAAATTCAGAAGAATTTCTGATTTGTTACTGGTTAAAATTCTTGCCAGAATATTTTTGAGACAGATTTTGCTGTTTTAAGGCACAATGGCTTATTCGTGAGCCATTGGATAACGAATAATTTATATTCAAAAGAATGTTCAGTTTATTTTTGGTGTCAACCTTTTCTGACAACCACCAGACGAAGAATAATGTGTACATGAAATTTAAATATACTTACATACATCTCGACTGATTTGCCACTAGGAAGATTTACGAACAAAGTTAATTTCAGGTTTAACTCGCACTAAAAAGCAGAATGTCGGAGAACGCTCGTCCAGTTGGTAGGTCCCGCCCAAAATAGGGTTAGTCTCTTTTTTTTAAATTTAAAATCATGTAGAGGCAAGTGAATCACAAATCACACGACCATAGCGCCTTCGGCGTACAGCCAATTATCACCAAGAGAAGTAACTGTAATTCAAAAAAGTAAAAAAAATTAAAATTTATTGTAAAATTCAGGCGAAATTAACCAGAGGTTATTTGAGGTTTATTTTTGTAGACTTGTTTTGATTTCTGAGATAATTTCTCCTTTTTCTTTTAAATTTTTGCTTTGTCTGACAAATACTGGAAATATTAGCCCGGTAAAAATTCAAGATTCTCTGATGCAGAATTCCTAGTGATTAACAAGAAAAGAAATGTATTATTTTTTCCCATGGACACTTTTCAATCTGATAATCTGATGATTGTAGAAGATCTGACAATCAAGTCTTTTAAAATCATATCTCTTTCTGATTCAGACTATACAGACTATAAATGAGGAATTATCCCTCAACGTAGGATCTTCACTATTCCGATCCCATATAAATAGTTAAAGGAAATTTGATTAAAGAACCAATGAAAGATGGCCTCTCATGAAGAAAGGACCGGCACAAAACTTGTCGAGGTGAATCGATTTTCTCTAATAAAAGAAACTTGTTTCAAACCAAATTCATTTCTCTCGACTAGAATCACAGCTGCCGATATCAAACGTCATCAACAATAGCCATCCTACCTCTTTCAACTAACATGCAGCCAATCCTTCATTAACCTCATCATAATCAGAGAGACCAACGTCTCTTCAATCTAAAGGAGTATTGATTTACTCCTCTCCAGGAGTTAGGCACAAGGCCAGTTTTTATCTTACTCCCACCAGTAAGATGTGACCCAAGGTCGGGTCGGGAAAGTGGGGTTTAAAAATTGCCTGGGCAGCCCCGTCGGCATTCCCCGGTAGGGACGCCTCAGGCAGTAAGCAATAAACTTACTCCTCCCAAAAGAGGGGAGGCGAAGCCTGGGAGGGTGGACCTGCTAGAACTGCACAGGACAGACCAATAGACCGGAGTAAATCAAGCCCCGAAGGTCAAGATAATACCAGTCTATGGGGTGCAGTATCCATCGGAACAGATACTACACTTTGATCTTAGCCAAACGGCGAAGCCAATCTAAAGGAGTAGCTCTACGTTATTTTATATCTTTTAATACATTCATTCATTTTAAAACAAAATCGTGTCCTTTTTCCTTTGTTTCGTCAGCATTCCGTTATTCTTAACCACCTATATCCCCCTCTCTCTCTCTTTCTCTCTCTTTCTCGCGACCATACGTAGTATATATTGTTTTAATTCTTTGACAAATTTCATTCTTTTCATTTTTCAATGCCTTCTTATATTTGTTATTTGCTCTTTCAATCTACCATAGTTTTTTTAAAATCGTATTTCTACCTATGTACCCGTGTAAGTAACATAAGTTGACTTTCTGATAAGGTGTGGTGAGCTACCTTCAACAATAGTCCAATTTGACAGTGAAGTATTTAACCTTCTCATGAAGATCTGACCTCCAAAACAAAAAAAAAGGGAAAGAAATGTGGGGGAAAAGAGTGAACGGCTTCGTTGTAAAACTGGCCAACAAGACTGTACTTGTTGAAGTCTCTGAATAATAAGAAATTATTTTCCAGTCAACTGCAGGGTTCACGATTTATAAGGTATAACATATCTTTAGCTTTCCTTTGTTCAAAATGTATCGTTTAATGGCGGCGTGTTTATTCAGTTTGAGTTATTTAGTGTCAAGCCGCGTTCAATATAGCTTCAGTTACAACACTTTTATTTACCCCCCCCCCTTTCCCCCTCTCTCTCTCCCCCTCCCCCCCCCTCTCTCTCTCTCTCTCTCTCTCTCTCTCTCTCTCTCTCTCTCTCTCTATATATATATATATATATATATATATATATATATATATATATATACTAAAACGGATGATGTTATTATCTTGCTTGTCACTGCTTATGTGCACCTCAGGGGGCAGAGATAGGCATAAGGTTGGTTTAGATTTTGAGAAAATACATCTCCCGAAAATGGGGAGCTCTGGATTGAGACAAAAATAAATAACTCTAGAAGGATATCTCCTCCATGAACTGAAGACAGAACAGATACTAAACTTTGATCCTAACCCGAAGACTGAAAAGTATTGTTATCTTGCTTGTACCACTGCACACTTTTCGGGTATCTTTCAGAATGATCAGTACGCTGAAAACGCTCAAAAAAACAAATATACAACAAATAAAAGTAACTGTCGTCGATAAAAGTTAATTTAAAACTGACCTGTGATAGTTGTTTGTATTTTTAAACCGTTCCAACTGCTATTTATTAGAAATCAATAGTTTTGTCACACGAACATTGCAAAAACAAAATGGCGCTTGCTCGTAAGGAAATGAGCAGAAGACGCCATCTTGTCTAGAAAAAAGTACGAGTAAAAAATGAACAAGAAATTTTTTTTTTACATCTAATAAAAACCCTTTTATAGTACGTAAAAATACAAACAAATATCATAGGTAAGTAGACAAATATCTCTTCTCGACGTAGGTTAAACTCACTTGTTGCATATTTATTTTTATAACCCCGTTCTCGTTAGTTTTTTGGATCCCGTCCGCGACTGTACTGATCATTCTTAAAGATACCCCACTTTTCATCTATACATGAATGTTTAGATGGTGGGAAGCATAACGAATAACGTAAATAAAGGTCGAATGATAAGATAAGTAGTGGGAGGAGGCGAATGACGTAAATGATTAAAAGTGGGAGGAAAGAAGGGGAGGAAGAGCGTGAAGGGAGAGAGAGAGGGGGAGCAAGAGAGAGGGAGAGAGAGAGAGAGAGTTTATTATGAAATTCCAAATATTTATGAAAACATTTTAGAATTTCCAAATATTGACATTTATTAAACCTTCTTGCACTGTTATAATACACCCTATGTCTTCCCCTCTTTCGTCTCCCTTCTTATCTCTTCTCTTTCCTCTCCTTTTTAATTATTACCATCATCTTTTTCCTCTCACCACTTCGCTTATCATTCGCTCTTTCTCCTACCATTGAAAATATTCATGTACAGATGAAAAGTATGGACGATGATGACAAAAGCAAGATAGCAGCAACACCAGAGTTTTAGTAGTAAATATTTAATAATATATATAACAAATTGTTGTGAAGTTGTCCCACAGTAAATAATAAATAAAGGAAGTCAAGTCGAGGGTTGGTTTAACAAGTGTATTAACAAAGTAAGAAAGTGACTAGCACTTGGCTAGACAGTTACAAGACTGTGCTTTGTCTTCTCTGTGTCTCTGGTGACTAGCACTATTTATAGTGACAACCGGTGCAGTTTCTCCTGTGTAAGAACGGCCGGTGTAACACAAATATTGACCCAACGGGTCACAGGTGCTCTAGTATTTATTACAGACTAATAGGAAATGCTGACTTTATTCTTGAAAAAGCTACTTTTTTAAAACATCTCTAGATTCTTCGAGATGTTTTGTTGATCACCATGCACTCTCAGTTATTCGTTATAATTTAAAAGTACGATATCATAGCAAGCTTTTCGCTATTGAATGTGTGTAACAGTAAAGGAGGGGCAAACCACATGAATAGAGATTTATATATTTTTCATTTTTATTACATGTTAAAGATTCATCTTTTTTGTGTAAGTTTAACGTGCGTGGATGTACATTCAGCTAGGTCGTTTGCAGTCTTCTGTAGCAATGATGTTAGTATATTGCCTGAACGTTCGCTGTTGTCTTTAGCATTCTATTGCGTCGGATGTGGTTTGAAAGCTCACAGTTTTCTTTGTATTCAGTTGTGTCAACACTCTGGTGTCAACTGAAAAAAAAACCTCTCCTATAAGCAATCTTCTTCTTTTATGTAAATCCTGATGGTGCCGGGCCTGTCTCGATGAATCGCACGGAAAACGTTATGATTGGTTAATCAACATGATTTTACCTTTTTTTTTTAATCTGGTCACGTGACCTGGTTTACGGACGGAGTTGTAAACAATGGTTCTAAGTATATTCCACTTCCCTTTTTATCTGAGTGTTGCTTTTTAGAAGAGAGAGAAACGAAGGAAAGTAAATGAAAGGGAAAGAGTGTAGTTAGACGAGTAGAATATGCCAGTAATAACCCTACTCTCTCCCTCCCTCTCCCTTTCTCTCTCTCTCTCTCTCCCTCTCTCTCTCTCTCTCTCTCTCTCTCTCTCTCTCTCTCTATATATATATATATATATATATAGTCTAAAGAAGCTTTGAGTTATTTTAAACAAAAAGACAAAAAAAAAGGAAAATGCAGAGAAACTAACTAAATCCAATATATATATATATATATATATATATATCGTGCGCGCCTTTGTAAGCATGCTACGTGTTTTTTTAAAGTATCGAACAAAAACTGTAAATATAAAAAAGAAATGAATAATGAAAAGTTTATTTTCTTTGAAATACGAGATATATTTAAACATTATTGAAATTAGCGCTAAATTTACCAATAAAGAAATGAATAACGAATGCAACCTTAATTTCCTTTCAATGTTTTCTTTTTTTGTTTTAATCTACATGGATGTCGAATACTTCACTATTTAACAATGTGTTAAAATACTGACAGCGTTGATTGTCCTAGAAGTTGTAAAGATATTCATAGTAGAGCAATTTGTGTTGAAGCAAAATACGGACTTTAAATCAAGTGGAAGAAAAAAGATGAAAACACGTGTGAACCGTAACAATTTATTACTGGACCTGAGACGAAGGAAAAAAAAAATCGCATTTCGCGCTAAAAGAAAAAAACAAACTGCCACCGCTGATTTTCAAACAGTGAACGCGCAGCTTATACATATATATATATACAGGGTGGCCCAAAAGTAGGTTTACAGTTATCATTTAATATTTGAAGTTTTTTAACTAGGTTATTAGAAAAACTTTAAATAGGTTAAATATTTATAAAAATAACTGTAAACCTACTTTTGGGCCACCCTGTATATATATATATATATATATATATATATATATATATATATATATACATATATATATATATATATATATGTTTTCCTTTTGTCTGTATGAATATGCACATGCCTTTGTGCGTAAGTTCAGTATACTATGTAGACAGCGTGCGTATATATGCTTGCCATTTTTTGGTCAGTGTGAAAGTATATGCGTGACATTGTGTATAATTAGGTTCAGTAGACAGTGTGCGTATATGCTGCCTTTTGTCAGTGTGTTTATAGGTGTGACATCGATGTAAGGGGCTGATAGCAGTCCATCCTCCCCCGCCGGGGGAAGCAGGAGCATAGTCGCGTCTTCACTTATCAACTTCTGGTTCGATTTTCTGGGAGGAGATAGTTGAAATTCAAATACTATAGGCTGGCCATCATCTCGCAGGAACGAAATAATATCGATTAACATGTATTTCAATCTTATACATATATATATATATATATATATATATATATATATATATATATATATATATATATAGAGAGAGAGAGAGAGAGAGAGAGAGAGAGAGAGAGAGAGAGGGAGAGAGAGAGACATTATATAAAGTGAAATAATAAAATAAGGTGCTAATCAAATTTTATTAGAATTTAATGTTCAGGCAAAGTACCTTAAAGTCCTTAACTCATGAGTTTTCAAAGAAAATTCTTCTCCTCAGAGAACCATTACCGCAATGACATTACTGCAGGTAATAAAATTAAACTTTGAAAATATATAAAAATATATAAAAGTATATAAAACATCAAATATATCAGCCCAAAACATACTTTTTTGTTAAAGCTATACAGTTCATCCAACTCATACAATTTAAAACATATTCAGGAAAGATATCCAAGAGGTTGATTGAAAAGTGATCCAGGTGGTGAATGGTAGTCCAAAAACGAAAAAGTTATCCAGGCGGGAAATCTGTTTGCAATCGATGCAGTAAATGACAGTGAAAAATGTATCCAAGGTGTATGCAAATTAATAAAACAGATATATATATATATATATATATATATATATATATATATATATATATATATATATATATATATATTAGATGGATAGATAGATAGATAGATAGATATTAACCAACAGCGTGAGTCAAAATGCACAAGTCACGCCTATAGATGAATATCTACAAAAGCGATCACATTTTTGTATAAACAGAGGTTCCAAACGAAGTAAATCAAAATTACAAAAAAAAAACATCAGTCAGATGAACTGTCTTCAGTTACATCTGCAAGCAAAAATCATTTTTGCGTGCTCAGGAGTCAAATACGTCACAAGATGGAGTACTGCTGACACATATGGGGAATTGCTGCTCAGAGCACCCTTTTTTGCCTTGACAGAGTACAAAACCAACTTCGAAATCTAGTGGGGCATGTTCTCTTCTCTTCCCTACAGTCACTCTATCACAGAAGAGATGTTGCTAGTCTTTCTTTGCTCTACAGTTATTTTCATGGTAGGTGTTCGACTTAGCTCAAATCTATAGCCCCCCCCCTTATGAAACATTCACAATAAGAACCTGCCTAGCTACACCACTGTCATTGATTTACCTTTCTCCCTCTGCGTGCCCAGGACGAAACGAAACTTCTGTGGGCAGAGCTTTATACCTAGAACTACCCGTCTGTGGAACACAATGCCGCAAACCAGTTTCCCTACTGACTACAATATGGTCGTCTTCAAGTCCAATGTAAACAAGTTCTTATTGAACCGTCCCCGTAAATAATCAATTTCTGCCCTGCTACAACCATTGTGCCGGTGAATGCGATGTTGTCTCACCATCCACCAGTCAAATTCTTTAACCCCTATCCTCGAGTGGCCTTTAGGTCTTGATAAGCGGTGACCTTTAATGTAAAAAAGAAAATCTTTGTGACTGCTGTGTTAATCCCTACGGGTCTTGATGATCATAACAAGATAAACAATCAGACTCCTGGTCGTATTAATTTCAACCGGACCTTCAAAGGTCCAGTTGAAATTAATACAACCATGAGTCAAATGTCCGGTTAAAATTAATATGACTACGAATCAAAAGTCCGGTTAAAATTAATATGACCACGATTCAAAGGTCCGGTTAAAATCAATACGATAACGAGTCAAAGGTCCGGTTGAAATTAATACGACCATGAGTCAAAAGTCCGGTTAAAATCAATACGATAACGAGTCAAAGGTCCGGTTGAAATTAATACGACCATGAGTCAAAAGTCCGGTTAAAATCAATACGACCACGAGTCAAAGGTCCAGTTGAACTTAATACGACCTCGATTCAAAGGTCCGGTTAAAATTTATTCGACAACGAGTCAAAGGTCCAGTTGAAATTAATGCGCCCAAGAGTCTGATTGTTCATCCTGTAACCCAACCACCTCACAAAAGCTACTCCCCGAAAGAGAAAAAAATGCTAATGTTCATGCTACAATGGTTTTTACTTATGAACATATTTCATTTGATTTTCAATTCGAAATGTTAACCTTACAATTTCAAACATCGTTGCTATCGCACACTTTGGTCACACCTTTTTGACTACACCTTGTAATGCATTCAACGTATAACACCTCTTTTTGTCGAGCAACGACAGGTCGGCGTTACTGTTTAATCACCTTGGAGACATAACAAAACAGACCCAAAGTTTATTATAAGAAAACATTTTATCAGCGAAGATAAACAATCACCAAGATTTATGTTTTCAGGAAAAAGAAAATTGTTTCTCTTTTTTCGTTTTAATTTTTAATCGATGTAACTCTAAATATAACAACAGAAAATAATAATAAAAAACATTATGTTAAAGTACAAATAACAATCGAAGTATAAATCAGTATAACAAAGCTTTAAAGGAATAAGTAAGATGCTGATCTATCTATCTATCTATCTATCTATCTATCTATCTATCTATCTATCTCTCTCTCTCTCTCTCTCTCTCTCTCTCTCTATATATATATATATATATATATATATATATAGTAAGCAATGAAAATATATATGGCACTCAAGCTACACAGAGGCTCCCGTGTTTCATCCCCCGGGGGGGGGGGGGGGGAATCGCCAGGCTAAATGCATGGAGTTATTTTTGTCAGGTGTTTTTATATACATGGCTTGCTAGTTAAGCAATCAGATTCTTTGTTGTTCCCTCAGCCAATCGTTGGGCTTCCCGCGAACAAAGACTTTGTTGGTGACGCTCCTATGTCAACTAGGCCTAAAAGTAGAAGTAATGGCTAACATAAAAACAACGAACTTTCTAGACGTCACATTAAACTTAAGTAAAAACACCTACGAACCATACCTAAAAGATAACGCCAACCCAATATACGTACACCCAAAGTCTAATCACCCCCCCCCCATCAATCATAAAACATATCCCGAATTCGATCGAAAGTAGGCTTATCAACAATTCTAGCAACGAAAGCGTTTTTAAAAAATCAATCAACATTTACAATACAGCTCTAAAAAATAGTGGTTACCATAATACCGAAATTAAATATAAAAAACAGGACACCAATAATTACAACAAAATTAAAAATAAAAACAAAAGAAAAAGAAATATAATCTACTATACCCCTCCCTATAACCAGATGCTAAAAACTAAACTAGGCAAAAAATTCCTAAATCTGATTGAAAAACACTTCCCCGTAACCAACCCTCTACATAAAATATTCAATAAAAAATAATCTAAAACTATCCTACAGCTGCTGTGAAAACCTAGAAATGATAATTAAGGCACACAACAACAAAATACTAAAACACAACAACAGAGAAGAAAAAATAAACAAAGTGGAAAATATACACAAAATAACTCTACGAAGAACAAAAATATAAACAATACTAATAGAAATAAACAAAACACTAATAATAACAACCCGAATAGAAACGAAAAAGTTAGCAATGAAGAGAAAAGATGTAACTGCATAAATCGTAAACTTTGTCCACTACAAAATAAATGCCTCACTAAAAGTGTTGTATACCAAGCAACGATATTTGCCAACGAAAGACCAAATAACAAGAAATACTACGTGGGTATGACATCCCTAGACTTTAAGACCAGATACTATGACCACAAAAGCACATTTAAAAACAAAGAACGTCGAACTAAAACAGCACTAGCTAACCATTATTGGGAGCTCAAAGAAAATAGACACTCACCAATAATTGAATGGAAAATAGTAAGACAGGCCAGTACATGTAGAAACTTAGACGACCCGTGTAGATTATGCCTGAATGAAAAATATGAAATCCTAAATTTTAAAGATCCCCGAAACCTATTAAACTCTAGAAGCGAAATAGCAAACAGCTGTTTACACAGAAATAAATTTACCTTAGGATGATATATAATAAATTAAATAATAAAAAATAAAAAATAATAATAAAAAAATAAATAAATAAATAAATAAATAAAAAAACTGAACAAGTTAAAATTTAAAACCTAAAATAGAAATACAAGAAACCACGTGTTAAAATAAATTCGCCTACTGTATTGACAAAACAAAGGAAACAGGATATAGGAAACTCCATTGTAAACAAACAATAGGATTGACATAGGAGCGTCACCAACAAAGCCTTTGTTCGCGGGAAGCCCAACGATTGGCTGAGGGAACAACAAAGAATCTGAGCAAGCCATGTATATAAAAACACTGACAAAAATAACTCCATGCATTTAGCCTAACGATTCCCCCCGGGGATGAAACACGGGAGCCTCTGTGTAGCTTGATTGCTATATATATTTTCATTGCTTACTACCTAGCTCTACTTACGTATCGAGCACTGTTGAAGTAAATACTGAAAACTGATACATAAAAAATTATATCCCCTTATAATATTTTATGTGGATACATGAAGTACTAATATATATATATATATATATATATATATATATATATATATATATATATATATATATATATATATATATATATATACAGGGCTTTACAGAGCCCTCCAAAAAGGAGCGCGCTCCAGGTGCACGCTCCTTTTTGCTGAAGCGAAGGAGAGGAAGGCTCATTTTATATTCAGCGGGAGTTGAGCGGGAGCAACTCCATTTGGAACTAAAGAGCGGTGGTTTTATCGCTCCGCGCTCCTCGCTCCAAAATTATTTGATTTTTTTTTTTAAACATTACTTTTTTATTCAGCAATATAAAGGAAAAGTAAAGAAAGTCTCAGAGTTTACTCTGAATTATTTTTTAAAATGATATCTCTGGTAGAAAGAGGGAGGGGGCTCAGGCGGAAGACGATTTAATTGTAATGTTTTTAACAATCTTTTTTTTTATTGTTTTATTCGTCCCTTGCTATCAAGCGATGAGACAGATCAAAGGCGTCATTAAAGTTTTTATTGCAATCAGTGACTTGAGCGGAAATATTAACGTTCTATTTCTTTGGAAAGATTATGAAAGTTGAAATACATTTGAGTTAGGGGTACGAACGATTTTGACACCATCTGAGTGCAGGTCGGGAGGGGGCGACAGAGAGAATTCAAAATGTTTACTAGCTGACCTGAGATAATTACTAAGGCCCTTTTAAAAAGTACACTGCTATATTTCTGTTGAATAAAAACTCCGAAAATGAGCACTCTAGATAGGGGAGGTAAGTTGCCCAATCAAGGTTTCAGGCTACAGTCTACCCTACTATTTAATTCATATAACTTTGGGGAGGATATATGTGGATTCATACCGTTCCTAAGTGTATTAGTGAAAGTTATGTTGTTTTTCTTCTCTTAGATTAGATAGTCTGCTTGACTGGATAGAAGTATGTATGTATAATACATATGGCATACATTTTTATTTATACAAACATTATTGGTTACTTATGTTCATTGTATTTTTTAAATTTATAATCATTAAACGAATGCAGATTACTGACTCGTGTATTATTATAGTATTATTCTTTGATTAAGTATTTTTTGATTTAATATTTATAAATAAAATAGTTACTCGTTCGTTGTATTTTCTTTAATTTAGAGGCATTAAATAAACTGGTGACAGGCACACAGACAGACAGACAGACAGACAAACAGAGAGTCAATCACTCATTCTTTTCCGTTTCTAAACCATTTCTTATGCCCCGTGTATCTAGATTCTAAAATCTTGTTATTTTTTTCATACCAAGGTTTTTCAATGTGATAATACTTAATGGCCTAACCCAAACGTTTAATCTAAATTTTTTGGAGAGTGGGCGTGATTTAGATGAGAGTCCGTCATCAACAATAATACCAAGAACAAATCTCTAATAAATAAAAATTTAATTGTATAATGTTGCTATTTTCACATGATACTTTTTATTTATTTAATAAACAAATTGTCCAACTTCAATAATCACGCAAATGTATCTTTATGCGCAAAGAAATGGAGGCTTAATCTTAATAACTTTGTCATAACATTTTGTCAGTCTGTCATGATTTACTGAGTGTTTTTTTTTTGTTTTTTTTTGACGTCTTTGCTGTTCGGTGAATTTAAAAAAAAAAAGGTTTATTTAAAGTTTATATTCTTTTGGTGCTTATCCAGTTTAACGGATACTTTCGAAAAAAAAACAAAAAAAAAACTGAGGAATAAAAGTTAATTTTACGTTTAATTGCAATATTTATTTCTATTATTAGCCGCCCACGATGGTCGGAAAAATGTCCGATTAAAGAAAAAAAATGAAAAGTTTTTTATATTTTTTTAAGGTTAGCTTCAAATATTAGGTTTATTTAAAATATTGTTTTATTTAAGCAAAAAAAAAAAAAAATGAAAAATGATGTTAGCTGAGTTTTTAATTGTTCACAACATATATATATATATATATATATATATATATATATATATATATATATATATATATATATATATATATATAATCATTCTCTTATCTTTTAATTTCATCATGTTTAAAAATAGATATTGTCACGGAACTTTTCTGGCTGTGGTAGGGACAAAAACAAAAAAAGTTAAAATCTCTCTCTCTTTCTCTGTTCTCTCTCTCTCTCTCTCTCTCTCTCTCTCTCTCTCTCTCTCTCTCTCTCTCTCTCTCTCTCTCTCATGCGTCAAAAATGACAGCGTGATGAATGAGACGCGGCGTCGCCAATTAACCTCTGGTTGGGTGGAGTCAATGAGCGATAGAGAGAGAGAGAGAGAAAGAGAGAGAGAGAGGAAGAGAGAGAGAGGGAGAGGAAGTGAGAGAGAGGGGGAAAGAGCAAGAGAGTTACACATGGAAACAGAAACTGAACTTTTCCGGTTTTTTTCACATCTATGTGTTACATTTTTGATAGGACAGAGTTCTTAAGGCAGGAGAAAATGTGGTGTCAAATGTCTTTAAATGCGCCAGTAAGTCTATAGATGTCTTTGAAGTTATTTTCTTATAGATTTGAACTTTTTTTAATTGCTGATTGAATAAATAAGCCAATTTTTCTTTTAATTCGTTTATAAATAAAGAATTTTAGGTTCAATTATACTATAGGGGCCGTTGGATTTTCTCACGCATTTCACTCGGTATTCACCCAAATGTTTGATAAAATCGATTTTGGGGTGAAATGGTACATTTTGTCCTGACAAAAAATTCTAATTTATTTTTTAGCATATATCAAATTGAATTTTTATGACACATACCCGTTGTCTTTTCGGTGACATTTTGTTATTCTTAAATTCACGACTAGTATGTTTTAATCTTTTAATGTTTGCTTTTAAATTCCCGTCTTAGGATGGATAAATTTAATTCCCCCGAACATAACAGTTTTGCACCACTTTTATGTCTCTTACAAAGATTAAAATCAAGATATACTGATACTAAATCTTATGTCTAGACCCCTATTATAATGTTAATCAAAATTCATTATATGATTTTGATTCTAGAAAATGTCTCCAATTTAACACTTAAACTTAAGGCGTCTTAAGAAGACATTGAAATTCAGGGAATCTTGCTTCATTTGTGTCTCATGACTATGGATCAAATTCAATAGAAATTTGATATATTTACATTTTCAAATGAGTAGTTACTCCCATATTGTGCCCACTAAAACCCCTTTAAGTTACCCCAAATAAACTAAAATTTAGGGAATATTTATTAATTACTGTCTAACACCTATTGTTAAAATTTCACAACAATTGGAGGTATCTGAATTGCCATGAAGGACTTCAATCCCCTTTTTGCCTCTTTGCATAAAACTAAATATAGCCGACATTTGGACCTCTTATGCCTAGCAGCTGTGTTCGAAAATTCATAATGGTCGGTTAATTACTTTAGCAGTAAATCCTGTATACACACATATAAACATACCTAACTTATATATATATATATATATATATATATAGAGAGAGAGAGAGAGAGAGAGTAGACGTAACCGTGACCCGTTGGGTCACAACCACTATCACTATTTATTCTACTTTAATTTCATTTGAGAATTCATAAACTGTGGCATATTTGTCAGGACATTCTTCTTGCATAACTAAAAATAATAAGTCTCTTTACTTCTATATTATCCTTATCACTTTTCTTCCTCTTCTTCTTCTTCTTCTTCTTCTTCTTCTTCATCTTCTTCTTCTTCTTCTTTTTCTTCTTATTATTATTCGGTTTAATGTCCGTTTTACGTGCTGGCATGCGCTTTCTGCCGACTTGAAGAAATTGATTTCCTCCAAACTAATCTATCTCTCGCCAGGTGTTTGTTTATTCCTTTTTCTCTCAATTCCATTTTTATCTTTGGCCTCTACCTGTGAACTGAACCTGCTACCTCAAATGTTTATCAATTCTTCTAATGTGGCTAAACCAACAAAGTCTCCTGTTCTACACACATCTTCTTATACTGTCCAGATTTAATCTTTCTCTGAGGTCATCAGATCTAAGTCATGTCTGAGAGTCACATGACACATCCATCGTATCATTTTCATATCATTTCTCTCCATGCAACGCATGTCCTCAACCCTCACTGACCAGGTTTTACTTCCATACAGCATCACATTGTGTACACATAACTTATGGACTCTTCCCTTGGTAAACAGTAGTTACACTCTGCTGATTAATAATGGCAGAAGTTCTCTGAACTTACTGCATCCACTCCTAATTCTTGCAATCACACTAGCACCTGCTCCACCCTGTGCTCCAATGGTATCACCAAGGTAATAAAACTTCTCGACAACCTCAATAGCTTCGCCATCCAGATATACTGAATTGGCTACTCTGGTGCCCCCTCGACGTAAATTCACTAGACCAACTCGACAATCAACTAAATCCCATCCATTCACTGTGGAGGTCCCCAGATGCCGGAGAGCTTTCTACTCAAATAGCTTCTTTCCTCGTGCTGCTGGCCTCTGGAACTCCCTCCATGTCCCCTGTTTCCCCGACGTACTGACATGCAGAAATTTAAAACTAATGTAAACAGACATCTCGCTGCACAGATCCCAATTTAAGTTGATCCCCCGCCTCCTCAACCTTCTCCCTTTTCTTTTTTCTCAGTAGCCCCTTACGTCTACAGTGGCAGCCTGCCTTGTTTGGGGTGAACTATGTTAAAAAAAAAAAATACTATCTCCACTTCTGAGTTCTCAACCATTTCCATTGTCTTCCACTTCTTGCACATGTTTCCCGGTTATCCTCTTTCAACCAATCAGTAATTCCGCTGTACTTCTTGTGTACCTCCTAACATTTACAAGTACCACAAAAGATTGAATTACACCAGATTCCCTTTCTACAAATTGAGCAGGGAAACTCTCCTCTTTTGGGGAGCTTTTCAACACTACAACCACTGGTTATCATCACTTTGGTCTTGGGAACATTCAGACCTTTACTTCTAAGTGTTTAACTGAACAAGTCTTCCATTGTTTCACAGGCAAGTAGTAAATTATCAGTATACAGCATCTCATTTCAATAATTATTATTTGTACTCACTAGGAGTTCTCACAGAGGTCATCGTCAGTGATTGCTCACCGACAACAACCGGTGGTGTTCTCTGGAGTCTGAGTTATAACAAGCCTCCCCAGATTTACAGTATTCTCCACCTCTTTTCGATAACCACCGCAAATAACCTTGCGATATCGCAACAGCCGCTTA